>BSBK01000351.1:0-367720 GCA_027943335.1 Chamaecyparis obtusa | reverse complement strand
ACCTTAGAGATAAGACTAATTACACCTAATAAGACCTAGATAAGACTAATTAAGACTAATAAGACCTAGATAAGACTAATTAGACCTAATACTTTACTAAGAAGACATAATTATATACCTAAAATTAGACCCCTTGAGTAAATTGTGACCCATTAAGACCTAATTTTTAACCTATTACATGACCTAATATGAGTAATAAGACCTAAATTAGGACCTAATATCATTAATAGGATGGGCCTTAAAGACATAATTATACCTAATAAGACCAATTAACACCTAATAAGACATGTGTAACTAGTCCCAAGTATACCTAATATGAGTAAGAGAGCCCCTTAAGACCTAATTAGACCTTTAATTAAGACTAATTAACACCTAATATCATGAGTAATAGGACTTTCTAGTACACCTAATATGAGCAATAGGATCCCTAAGGTATAATTAGACTAATTAACCCATAACAAGACCTTTAAATTATACCTAATTTTATACTATTTAATTTACCTGTAAATTCATGTGAGTAATACATACCTAATATAAGTAATATAATTACTTTTGAAATGTTAAGATTTTTGCATAATTTAAGCCCTTCTAATGCCGCCACACATTTGGCCATATTGTTGGTTGTAGGGCTAATGGGTCTTGAGAATTTTGCTATCACTTCTGATTTCCAATTGCGGATGATCCCTCCTATACCTGCTACCCCAGGATTGCCTCGGGATGCTTCATCAAAGTTGAGTTTATACCAACCAGCTTTTGGTGGTATCCATTTACAGGATGCTCTGTCCATTTTAGTTTTGGATCCCCCTTTACCATAGAGGGGAGGGATAGCTAGTTTTAGCCATTTGCACCTGATTCTGTTATCCCAACTCTTAAAGGAATCTTCATAGCTCTATTTGTCACTGAGTTTATTGTTAGTAATTTCTACGATGGATGCTTCTATCTTGTTAGCTATTGAGTTCCAAGGTAATTTTTGGTCTCTTTGCATGCAAGGATTCATAGAAGTGTCACTTTTTCGTGACACATTTTGGCGCCCACCATTTCTATTTTGGAAAATCTCTGTTTATTGTTTTTTTTGCTACTGCCATGAATTTTCCTAGGTTTTGCTTGGTTATTTTGATGGAAATTTGGTATATTTTCTGGAAAATTGCTAGTTCTTCTTGCAGATTTAATCTTCTCACAGCCATGTCTCCATTTACTCAGGTATCAAGCTGAAAAGTGATGAAATTGTGCAGTCTTTGTTACCTTACTTGGGTGTATTAAAGTTTATTCTTGCACACTATATTAAAATTTCATTACATTTAAGTGAAAAGCACGTTGGATTCCCATTTGCAATTCGTCCATGCACCCTAAAATTTTGAGTTTTAGACACTGATCTATAAATAAGAGGGAATGGATTATGAAAAAATGCCTAAGTAGATTAATACGCATGCGTTAGGCTAAGTTTGAGTATATGAATCATTCCTTCTATTTCTAAGAGAACTATAGATTTTTGAGAATATGGATAACTTTATCATCCTTATTTGCAAATGTATGCTGGGTATTTTCAATTGTTAATGCTTGTGTGTGTGTTCGCATTTAAATAAAGTTGTTTCTCCTCAAGTCTCGCAGCAATCCTCTCCACAATTAGATCCGCAAGGTCTAATGACAGAAAATTCACTTCACTTGCATTTCTTAAAAAGACTTTATGCATAACAAACAATATGATCAATGCTTATTGTTTGCTCTCCTAATTTTGTCTTCATTTGTAGCTTCAATAACAATTGTCTGATGCATGAGTTTGTCTGCTTCTAATGGCGTCGGACCTGTGAGTGCATATGTTAATCTTCCTGAAGAGCTTTCAATAAGGTCTGCTACACTAGCTATAGATGACTGAGCATTCAAAGGCCCCAAGAGATCATGTTTTTTATCTTTGTGCTTATTTTTTTAGATTTTATATCTTTGGACTTAAGGTACATTCTTAAAATCTCTATAACATTTGGTTTCAGGCATAAAATTAAGCTCTCGTGTCTGGCTTGAGTGTTACATGCTTTCCTAGAACACATTTCTTTTATGCTCTTAAGGAGAAATAAACAAACATAGATTTTCTTTCATAGAAGTTTGTGTTTAGGGGAATGTTTGTCTTTTAACATTAAGTAATTCTTAGTTTCAAATATCAGTAGTATTGATTAGCAGTCTTAGATTACTTTTGATTGATCTAGATTGCTATCTTGGGTTATTGGACTCGCTAATCCGCCGGCCCCTCGTTCCACCCCATGGTTTCAATCTCAGTGCCACATTAAAGGGGAGGGGTCAAGAGGAAAGAAGCATTAATTGTTCCACCAGGCAACCCTTTTGTGCTTTCTGGAACTCACTTGTCTTCTAGGTTGTGGACTCGTTGTAGCTTGTGTGAGGTGTTAAGTGTTCCACCTTGTGGACTCACCTCATATTTTCTCTAAGCGTTAAGTGTTCCACCTTTAGTTCTTTCCAATACTTTTTGATAGAGAATTACTTACTTTTTCATTTTTAGAAGGCCTGCTTGGGGATTTCATCACCTCAAGGGATGACCTTAGCTCCCATGTTCCGACAGAGTATAAATATTAGGAGGTGAATCCAAAGACACCTCTCTTGGGAATGAGTTAGATTTCACTCTTGGCTAAGCCTCAAAGAACTTTATACCTTTGAGAAGTGAAGGAGGAGATTTGGGTTACCGTCTCCCCTCGGCTGTGTGATTTTTGATTCTTCTCATCTATGGATTTGGACCTCTCGTACCTTGCGTATATTGAGGACGCCCTTTAGAAAAGCCATGTATATCCTTCTAGATAGCTTGCTAGGATGTTGTTGTGTTCTGAGTTCCTACTAAAACATTCTCAAGAACATACACAAGTAGCATCATTAAGGAGTAGCATACTAAGTCACTATTCTTGTTCATGTGCAAGATTGCTTTGCCCCTTGCTCATTGTTTGAAGACAATTTTCTTGCTTGAACTCCCTGATTGTTGTCTTATGTGCTTGATACAAATCCATTGATATACTTGCTTGATCTTTGAAAATGAACAACAAACTAAAATACTGAGTTCTTCGATTCAGTGACTTGTCCCAGTTCTAGAGACCTGTTATGTATTTAGGGTTCTTGTGTCCTTGACCTTTTGAGTTAGTGATCCTTGATCCCATAAGAAATTTTTCTTGAGATTGACAAATTAGGAATTGTTCCTGTCAAATAGATAAATTTTAAGACTCTTTGATAACACACTTGGAGAGTGCTAGTAATCTCTTCATCCACCAATTTTTCTCACATTCAAATTCAGTACTTTGTGTAAGTCATCCTCCTGATCCATATGTGCTAGGGTATTCACCCAAGAATTGAGCACCTCTGTGGTAGTATTGGTTTGCACCTACTTGCAACAGTTCTATTTCACCATCTCTTTCGGACAAGAGAAAACTTTTACTATCCTAGTCTAATATTGACGTTTCCTAGAATTGTCTATTTGCCTAAACTCTCCCCTTCATGTCAGTAACAACAAGATATCAAGTGAGCCAAGGAAAGATTGGAATGTTTGGTCATTATGCATCATTTGTCCATAGCTCCAGGTGTGAAACCAGTCAAACAAAAGTTGAGAAAAATGCACCCTCATATAGCTCTTTTAGTGAAAGCTGAATTAGAAAAGCTCCATGGTGCAGGATTCATTAGAGCCATAGACTATGATGACTAGATTTCCAACATTGTACCTATTTCTAAACATGATAAATCCATCCGAATCTTTATGTCTTTGATGCTCATGTTAGAATCTTTCCACATTCCAATCTGATATAAATCACATTCATATCTTCATAGTTGCATTTTTTGACTAGTGATGATTGTGTGATCGTCTGATGTCCGGTAATAATGGCCCAATGATGAAAATAAGTTCTCTTACATTCTCTAATGAATGATGAACACAAAAAAACCTATGTTACCCATGCAAGTACACCTTTACATTTTCATATAGCTTGCATTATTTAGACTTCATGTTAAATTTGCACATTTAGGCTGCATTATGAGTTTGAGAGGGTTTCCTTCATCTTTCTTGTGGACTTTCAGTCAACTGTGGTCACGATTTGATCTTCATTTCCTTATCTTCTTTCATGATCTCAATCAAAATTTCCTATCTTAAATAGTTGATTGATTTTGATGGATCCTCTTTCTTGAGGCAAATTCTCTTTCTTCTCTCCATTCCTTTCCATTTCTTCCAAACTTCTATCTTCCATTCACCTTCACCCCACTTCTTTTCTTCTTAATTCAACCTTGGGGCATAATCTTTCTTGGTAAGCTACCTTATTTCTATGATTCTTATATCTTTCATCTTACATCAAGAACCTTATCTTTAGTTTGATTTGATCAAATTTTTCAATTTACTATTTCTTCTCTATCTCATTTCAATTTCGATCATGAGGGGGCAGTACCTACCAAACTTCAATCCTTGATTCAACTTTATCAATTTATCAATTACTTCTCTTGGGGAAACCTTGTTTGAGATTCTTATCTCCTATTTTGGACTTGATTCAGCTATGTCTCATCCTTTAGCTTTAGCTTATGCTTGTCCTGATGTGTTCCCATCGGTCAAACACACATCTGGGTTGTTTTGTGATCCCAAATTGATCTCACACTGCAATTTCATTCATTGACTGCATGTGATCCCGAGTTGACCTCACATTAGTCAAACAGGGGCAAATGTATGCACCCTAAAATGGTCACCTAAACTTTGGGCCCCATTTATTCAGTTATCAAAAATCAATCCCTGAATCAATGCTTTGCAACATATTCGAATTAAACTTCTTGATCAAATTGTAACTATTTCAATTATTTCAATTTTCCCCTAAGGTTTGAATATTTCATTAACTTTATTTAATCAAAAGAAATAAATCCCTTTTAAATAAATAAAATAATGTTATTTAATTGAAATTAATATTCCTTAAATGAAATAATGTTATTTAATTAAAGTCCATTTTTAATTAAATGATTTTATTTTATTTAATTAATATTCATCTCTAAATTATATAATCTTAGTTTATTTAATTAAAAGAGATATTATTCTTTTAAATTAAATAAATAAAATATTCTCTCAAGATCTCTTGTGATGGAAAAGGAAACAAGTCAGTTAAAAAGAAATAAAATAAAAAGAATTCCATTCTCCTACAAACCTTCTAAAAATGACATTTGTTTCCTCTTTTCCATTTATCCCACATTGCTTCTAGATTTGCATTCAAATCCACATTTTGCTATAAAATGAGCCCTCTCGTTCTCAATTGAGATCCATGAATTTTTCATATTATCCGTATGCTACAGATTTTCTTGAGTTTTATCATTTTGAGATTGCACATTAGTTTGATTTTATAAGCGTTTTAGTTTAATAGCATATAGTTTAATATTGCATTTTTGTTTAATTTTCATAATAGATTAATTTGCAAAGTAGTTTATTTCTTGCATTTACAATCATTTAGAATAGCTTTTCATTTGCATGCATGAACAAGATTCACGGAGATTAGCAGATTTGCTATTCATCTTTGAATCTCTCATTCTGAGTTTGTACTTGCATGGGTAACTTGGTCAATCTGAGGGCCTCAATATCAACCCCTGCACATACTCGGATAGAGAGCTGTGAGTCAGTTTGCGAGGGCTCATTCTTGAGTCTCCTTGCATGCAAGGATTCACAAAAGTGTCACATTTTCGTGACACAATAGGAACTAATATTGAATAGTAATAATGCCTACTTAGGGACATATTTATGAGCTTAATAGGACCCCTTCTAACCTTTTAATTAGATCGAAGTTAAAGACTAATTAACACCTAATACACTCCTACTACATGACCCTTTAAGACCTAATTAGACTCAATATGCTTAATATGAGCTCTTAAGACCAAAGTAAACCTATTAGAAGCTAATTAGACCTACTTAGATGCAATTAGACCTATTAGGACATCATAATTCCTAGTTATCTAGGTCTATTTTAAGAGGTCTATGATAGGTTATATGACCCCTTAAAACCTTTTAGGACATAATTAGACCCAATTAGATGTATTACGACCTAATTAGACCTATTACAATGGAATTAGACCTAATTAGTGCCACCTAAATAGACCCAATTAGACCTATTAGGACCTAATTTAATACCCAATTAAACTAATTATGTCCTAATTAAACCTATTAGGACCTATGACAGGTTATATGACCCCATAAGACCCCATTAGACCCACTATGAGTAACATGACCCTTAAGACCTATATTAAAGCACCTAATTAGACCCAATTAGTTGTTATGACCTAAATAGATAGGTATTAGGACCTATAATAAGTTATATGACCCAGGTTTAATACCGAATTAGACCCACTATGAGTAATATGACCCCTTAAGACTTATTAGCACCTAATTAAACCCAATTACATAAATTTTATCATAATTAGACCCAATTAGGCCCAATTTTGTCTTAATTGAGTCTATTTGGTCCTAATTGTTCCATATTAGGTCCTAATTGGTTCTAATTGAGTCTAATTAGATCTAATAGGTCATAATTGTATATATATATATATATATATATATATATATATATATATATATATATATATATATATATATATATATATATATATATATATATATATATATATATATACATACATACATACATATATATATATACACACACATGTGCATGTATATGTATGTATATATATGTATGTGCACATGTATGCATGTGTGTGTGTGTGTGTGTGTGTGTGTGTGTGTGTGTGTGTGTGTGTGTGTGTGTATATATATATATATATGTATATATATATATATATATATATATATATATATATATATATATATATATATATATATATATATATATATATATATATATATATATATATATATGTATATATATATATATATATATGTATATATATATATATACATGTGCATGTACATGCATGTATGTGTGCATGTGTGCAGGTATGCATGTGCACGTATATGTATGTATACATATGTACATGTGTATAGATAGATTTTTATGTATACTTGTGTATATATGTAAGACCTTAGAGATAAGACTAATTACACCTAATAAGACCTAGATAAGACTAATTAAGACTAATAAGACCTAGATAAGACTAATTAGACCTAATAATTTACTAAGAAGACATAATTATATACCTAAAATTAGACCCCTTGAGTAAATTGTGACCCATTAAGACCTAATTTTTAACCTATTACATGACCTAATATGAGTAATAAGACCCAAATTAGGACCTAATATCATTAATAGGATGGGCCTTAAAGACGTAATTATACCTAATAAGACCAATTAACACCTAATAAGACATGTGTAACTAGTCCCAAGTATACCTAATATGAGTAAGAGGACCCCTTAAGACCTAATTAGACATTTAATTAAGACTAATTAACACCTAATATCATGAGTAATAGGATCTACTAGTACACCTAATATGAGCAATAGGATCCCTTAGGCATAATTAGACTAATTAACCCATAACAAGACCTTTAAATTATACCTAATTTTATACTATTTAATTTACCTGTAAATTCATGTCAGTAATACATACCTAATATAAGTAATAGGAACTAATATTGAATAGTAATAATGCCTACTTAGGGACATATTTATGAGCTTAATAGGACCCCTTCTAACCTTTTAATTAGATCAAAGTTAAAGACTAATTAACACCTAATACACTCGTACTACATGACCCTTTAAGACCTAATTAGACTCAATATGCTTAATATGAGCTCTTAAGACCAAAGTAAACCTATTAGAAGCTAATTAGACCTGCTTAGATGCAATTAGACCTATTAGGACATCATAATTCCTAGTTATCTAGGTCTATTTTAAGAGGTCTATGATAGGTTATATGACCCCTTAAAACCTTTTAGGACATAATTAGACCCAATTAGATGTATTACGACCTAATTAGACCTATAAGACCTATTACAATGGAATTAGACCTAATTAGTGCCACCTAAATAGACCCAATTAAACCTATTAGGACCTAATTCAACTAAATTAGACCTATTAGGACCTAATTTTATACCCAATTAAACCAATTATGTCCTAATTAAACCTATTAGGACCTATGACAGGTTATATGACCTAGATTTAATACCGAATTAGACCCACTATGAGTAACATGACCCTTAAGACCTATATTAAAGCACCTAATTAGACCCAATTAGTTGTTATGACCTAATTAGATAGGTATTAGGACCTATAATAGGTTATATGACCCAGGTTTAATATAGAATTAGACCCACTATGAGTAATATGACCCCTTAAGACTTATTAGCACCTAATTAAACCCAATTAGATCAATTTTGTCATAATTAGACCCAATTAGGCCCAATTTTGTCCTAATTGAGTCTATTTGGTCCTAATTGTTCCATATTAGGTCCTAATTGGTTCTAATTGAGTCTAATTAGATCTAATAGGTCATAATTGAATCTAATAGATCCTAATTAGGTTCTAATTGATCCTAATTGGTCCTAATTGAGTCTAGTTGGTCCTAATTGAGTCTAGTAAGTCCATATTAGGTCCTAATTGGTCCTAATCGGTCCTAATTGAGTCTAATTAGATCTAATAGGTCCTAATAGGTCATAATTGAATCTAATTGGCCCTAATTGAGTCTAATAGGTCATGTTATGTCCTAATTGGTCCATGTTAGGTCCTAATTGGTTCTAATTGAGTCTAATTAGATGTAATAGGTCATAATTGAATCTAATTGGCCCTAATTGAGTCTAATAGGTCATATTAGGTCCTAATTGGTCCATATTAGGTCCTAATTGGCCCTAATTGAGTCTAATTAGATTTAATAGGTCATAATTGAATCTAATAGGTCCTAATTAGGTCCTAATTGGTCCTAATTGAGTCTAGTTGGTCCTAATTGAGTCTAGTTAGTCCATATTAGGTCCTAATTGGTCCTAATTATTCCTAATTGAGTCTAATTAGATCTAATAGGTCGTAATTGAATCTAATTGGCCCTAATTGAGTCTAATGGGTCATATTAGGTCCTAATTGGTCCTAATTGAGTCTAATTAGATCTAATAGGTCATAATTGAATCTAATAGGTCCTAATTAGGTCCTAATTGGTCCTAATTGAGTCTAGTTGGTTCTAATTTAGTCTAGTTAGTCCATATTAGGTCCTAATTGGTCCTAATTGAGTCTAATTAGATCTAATAGGTCATAATTGAATCTAATTGGCCCTAATTGAGTCTAATAGGTCATATTAGGTCCTAATTGGTCCATATTAGGTCCTAATTGATCCTAATTGAGTCTAATTAGATCTAATAGGTTATAATTGAATCTAATAGGTCGTAATTAGGTCCTAATTGGTCCTAATTGAGTCTAGTTGGTCCATATTAGGTCCTCATTGGTCCTAATTGAGTCTAATAGGTCATGTTAGGTCCTAATTGGTCCATATTAGGTCCTAATTGGTCCCAATTGAGTCTAATTGGCCCTAATTGAGTCTAATAGGTCATATTAGGTCCTAATTGGTCCTAGAATTGAGTCTAATTAGATCTAATAGGTCATAATTGAATCTAATAGGTCCTAATTGGTCCTAATTGGTCCTAATTGAGTCTAGTTGGTCCTAATTGAGTCTAGTTGGTCCATATTAGGTCCTAATTGGTCCTAATTGAGTCTAATTAGTCCTAATTGAGTCTAATAGGTCATGTTAGGTCCTAATTGGTCCATATTATGTCCTAATTAGTCCTAATTGAGTCTAATTAGATCTAATAGATGATAATTGAATCTAATTGGCCCTAATTGAGTGGTCCATATTAGGTCCTAATTGGTTCTAATTGAGTCTAATTAGATCTAATAGGTCATAATTTAATCTAATTGGCCCTAATTGAGTCTAATAGGTCATGTTATGTCCTAATTGGTCCATATTAGATCCTAATTGAGTCTAATTAGATATAATAGGTCATAATTGAATCTAATTGGCCCTAATTGAGTCTAATAGGTCATATTAGGTCCTAATTGGTCCATATTAGGTACTAATTAGTCCTAATTGAGTCTAATTAGATCTAATAAGTCATAATTGAATCTAATAGGTCCTAATTAGGTCCTAATTGAGTCTAGTTGGTCCATATTAGGTCCTAATTGGTCCTAATAGGTCAGGTATTTAGTCCTAATTAGGTTCTAATAGGTCCTAATTAGTCCTAATAGGTCCTATTATGTCCTAATTAGTCCAAATAGGTCCTATTAGGTACTATTTGGTTCTAATTAGCTCTAATTGGTCTTAATTGGGTATAATTGGTCCTAATTGAGTCTAATTAGGTGCTAATTTATTATAATTGAGTCTAATTGGGTTTAAATGGGTCATAATTGGTTCTAATTAAGTGTAATTAGGTGCTAATTGGTTCTCATTGATCCTAACTGGGTCCTAATAGGTCCTATTAGTCCTAGAATAGGTCCTAATTAGTCCTAATAAGTCGTATTAGTTCAAATAGGTCTACAGTTAGGTCTAGTTAAGTCTAATAGACCTACAATATCACATTTACATGAACATTAAGACAAGTCTTGACCATCAACTTAAAATATCTATCTAGAGACATCTTAGACATACCTTGTTTCCGATGATGATATCTTTTTCGTGATTCTTCACGTAGTCTTTGTTCAGTCTCTTCTAAATAATGTCGCGTACTTTTGTTTAGCCTTCTCTTTTTATTTCCCATCACAACTTAGAAAACTATTCCGTGCCAAAATGTCTTCCTTCTCCTAAATGTGAATTATTTTACAACTTTCAGATTTATGAAATGAAAAAAAATACATTTATTTATACCTAATTCTTATTAACTAGAAATGCCACCAAAAAGGCTGACATAGGTTTCTATCGAAAGTCAAACTTGACTTTCTATCTAAAGTAAAAGACTTTCGATTGAAACTAGCTTCATAATAACTAAATTTTGCATTTTTTGGCAAAGTACTTTCGATCGAAAGTCAAAACTTTTGATCAAAAGTAATTTCTATCAAAAGTACTTTCTATCAAAAGTGCTTGATTTGGGCCATGGTTGTAAGTTTTGAAGAAATTCTGATAATTTCATGGCTTCGGGCTTCAAGCGCGCTAATCAAATGGATGAATAAGAAGATGTCCTTTTGCATATAATAAGTACTTGGAACTAGCTTTCTAACGATTATATATTTGACTACTTTTAAATTTATTATGTGTATGGTTTTTGACGTTAAATGAATGTAGGTTTTTTATCAAATATAAACCTCTGAGTTTGATGTTAAATGAAAAATAGTAAAACAAGGAAATTTTTTTTTAAAAAATAACAATGCCCTTCGTATTCGAGTCTACTTTCTATTAAAAAATAATAATTGAAATTCAATAAATACATAATAAGTTATAAGCTATGTAGTCAAGGTACATCAAAATTTTGGTTTAGTCAACTTCAAATGTTAATAAAATATGCAATAATAGTGATAATGTCATCAAACCAATTGCATGCCCTGTGTATGGATGTTACAAAACTAAATTTGAAAGAATCGCATTCATATCTATTTTACAAAAAAGGTTATGCTCTATGAAAACAGTGTTACTATTTGAAAATGATGTTTTCAGCACCATACAAGTTTTCATGGAAGAAAGAAAAAAGTATTCAAATAAATTCAAAAAAAATTAAAATAAATATATTTAGAATCTAGACGGAAAATCCTAAAAGACTCTAATTTACTTCATCCTCTTATTTCATGCGTTTCAATGGCAATATGCATCCAAATCTGAAAGTTTTTCTCAAAATGTAGAGTTCAGTGTCCATTCAGGCTAAAAAGTGTAACCCAATATTGTGGGTTCACCCTGGAAATATTTTGTTATTCATTTCATTGAGAAATTTGGAAACATAATGACACTTCCTTTCCCTCTCATGAATTAACTAGCGTAAAAAAAATCAGAATGAGTTTGTCAGAGAATTTAATGAGAGCTTTAAGAAGATATTGAAAAGAATTCCAAGAGATATCAAACCTATGGATTATTTCCCCATAGAATTTTATCAAGATTCCTTCGATAACAAGATCAATTATGAGATAAGGTTTTTTAAACCGGCATCATTGTAGTAGGCTTTTAAGATAACAATGACTATTGGAAATGATAGGAAAGTTGATGGTAGAATTACTAAGAGAGATGACCCTAAATTGTTCAATCCAAAATTCCCTAAGAAAACCAAAGAAGAAGATAAGGTTGATAAGATAAAGAATATGATTAAAAATCTTCAAGCTAACTAAGGCTGAGATAATTTTCATTTCAAGAGAAATGGCAAACCCTTCACCAAGAATGATTGATATAGGCTGCAAGATATGCCTTATAACACAAAATGGAAGGATGAAAA
Source organism: Chamaecyparis obtusa (assembly GCA_027943335.1). Taxonomy (NCBI): domain Eukaryota; kingdom Viridiplantae; phylum Streptophyta; class Pinopsida; order Cupressales; family Cupressaceae; genus Chamaecyparis; species Chamaecyparis obtusa. The sequence continues at coordinate 355,380 of BSBK01000351.1, read as the reverse complement.
ACCAATTCTATCCAAAAAGGAAATAGAGACTCCTGACCCTTTGAAGAAAGGAAATCACTTCATGAATAATGAGCCTTGGTGCGATGTTTTTAACTTACTCCATCCTCAAGAATAATGTCTTATAGCATAAAATATCTTACAAGAAGAGGATCAAGTGGAAGATGATCAAGCAATAGTTAATACACTATTAGCTAGTCCTTATTGGGGGGGGGAGATAGTGCTAGTTCATCTGAAGAAGACTCTGATTACAATAGTACTAGAAGAAGAATGGACCAACATGGTATACACAAAGTGTTTTCAAATGAGGGAGAAAATCCTAAAATTTGGAAATTGATAAATGAAGAAAAGTAATATTATACTATAGTAGCCTTAGAGGAAGCTCATAGAAACTATCATTTGAGGAACAAGACAATTAATGTTTATCAAGAGAAAATAGCAGGGATCTTTAAAATGCAAATAAGATGAAGGGGAAACATGACTCTCCAAATAAACAAGCAGATATCAATGAGAAGGTTAAATTGGAAACTATGCCAAGATCAATTGGGACATTAAAAATTAGTTGAGTTTTGATAGTTATGAAATAAAGAAAATTATTTACAAAAGGGGTAGGATGTTACATAAAAATAGTTTATTTCTTTCTTTTTCTTATTTCTTTCTTCGTTCAGGTTTATTGTAGATCTTTTCTCTCGTCAAAATCACTCTTAAATCCCGATTTATCCCTATTCAAATGCATATATTGTCCTTTGTTTCTTTCTCAATGTCATTATACATAAGACCTTCCTTTCTTCACACTTAAGATATATTTTTACCTTTATTACTATTAGTGTATTAGGTTTGGGCCCTTTAACTTTATCTAATAAAAGTTAAATAATGTAATAAGGAATGTAAGAGAACATTCAGATATATATAATTTAGACAATAAAATATAAGTATATACCAACTTAAAACACTTGACTAAGGATAAACTATTTATATTTAGGTTCAAAATCAATTTGAATTAGAAGTTTTCAATAGGGTTTAGTCTTATATAAAACAATAAAGATATAAAGATTCAAATGTAATAATGACTATGTATTACTAATTCCTCATGTAAATTTTATTACTAGGATCAAACAAAAACTAAAATTTAAATAAACATATAAAAAATGAAATATATGATCTTATGTGATGGTTTTTAAATAATACTATTAGAATTATTGGAGTGAAAGTAAACAGAAATGCTAAATAGATCTTGTTATTACCATCTATTTTAACTTATATAGAGTGTATCTATATCAAATAGCATAGGTACTAACAAACCATTATGCTCTATATATTGATTTAACATAGAATATATTTATTTTTACTTGTAAAAAGTATGCAAAAGTAGAATGAAAATATAATATACCTGGATTTTATACCCATAGAAAATTGAAATTCCTTTAGAGTGTCAAGGAATTTATCAGCATTGGCAACAACCGCCTCATGTGTTTGAACCGATTGGGGATAGATCTTTCCACATGGTAGCATCCTATGTGGGAACAAGAAATAAGGAACCAAAATATCATTATTTTGAATAGATAATGTTGATATGAATTGTCTAGATATACACATGAGAAAATACAATGAAATTAAAAAAACTCCATAATCATATGTAATAAAATAAAATTTCTAGGTTGAGGAAGTAGTGCATATATGCATTGAACAATAAAATATAAAAATAATAAATTTATTTTGATAAAAAAATCAATAATGATAATATTCCTCATTTACATCTCGTATATATAAACTATCTCTCTCCGAGAAAGATTGAATCCTAACTCTAAAGGAAAGAAAAAAAAGTAAGATCCCTCCTCCTTTTGTTCTTAAAATGTCCTTTGAAGTGGCCCTTATTAACACTACCTCACCTAGAAGAAAAGTCCAAGACAGCAAACCTAACCCTCCCAAGTCTAAGAAAGGCAATGTTGGTGGTAAGAAGGGAATCATTAATGTTGACAAAGAGGATAAGGAAGAGGTCACTAAAATTTTAGAAGACTATAAAATAGACACTATCTCTAGGGAAAATAAATATGCCACCTAATAAATAAAAAGGATCGCAAAGAAAAAATACCCACTGAGAAAGTTTGCCCAGAAACGAACTTTGAATATGAGCCTGGAGATAGTGATACCTCTAACAATTATTAAGATGAAGATTATGAAAAATAGCGATTATGAAAATGAAGATTATGAAAAAGAAATTTAGGAGACATATGAGATGAAAGATGAAAAATCCCTGGAGATTACTGTAAACCTTGATGATTTAGAGTATATTGTTAATACTACTTGGAACACCCATGTTCGTCCCAATGAAGACTGTATGACAAATAATTCCCCTACTCTAAATTTGGATTCTGGAAAAGATAACAACTCTCTAGATGAAACTATGGAAGTCAAGGAAAGAGTGACTACCGTTGAGATCAAACTGTGGAAGTCAAGGAAAGAGTGACTACAGTGGAGAATTCTATCACTCATGCTATTAATTTAAAGAGTATTTTAATGCTACCATCCCTTCTCTTTGCGGGTTAATGGGAAGCATTGTGCATAAGACCATTTTTGGTATTCTCACAAGTAAGAGAATTTTCAAGAAGAATGACAAAAAGAAGAAACATGAAGACAAGAACGAGGGGGAACTATAGGGTGATGACATTGAATAATGGAAGAAGGAGCTTCAATGGCTCTCAAAGGATTCGGAGACTATCTCTAAAAATATTCTTTTTAAACTCACCTGTTATATTGAGATGTTTATGGTTGGTCTGGTCAAACTTTACATTATGTCTATTTTTTTTGGTTGTGTTTTGTTTAGTATGAATTGGGACATTACGATTCCTACTATAAGGAAGAAGGTTGTAATGAGCTAAGGTACTCTTGTCCTTCAATAAATTGGAATAAAATTAACTAGCTATGGTGGATTGAGACAATGAATTTATGAGCTAAGGTACTCTTGTGCAAGAGCAACAAGGGATTTTAGTCAAGACACTACCAATTGTAATTACTTTAAAGTTTCAAAAGCCTTATATAGCAGTACTGGCATCTGCCAATTGCATTGCCAGCGGAAAAAAATTCACGACAAAACCCAACCACCATGGTATTTTAGGAGAGCACATTTCACTTAGGCATTTCACATTTCTGGTCTACACTATCTCATTCTATTGGCATGTATAAGTTTATCAGGGTAGTAGGCACCAATTTTTAGCATGGGCACGAAGGTCATTAACAGAGAAATCAACTTTATTTCAAAAAGTTGCATTTGTTTTGGAAGTTTCAATTTAAAAAAAATATAAAAAAATAAATCTATTTAAAAAAATCTTACATTCACTTCATTAGAAGGAACGACAAATCTGGTGGAAACCCATTAAAGCGATCACATGCCTTATTTGTGCTTCTACATTTTGCGCACATAGTTGTTAGAGCGTCTGCTACGAAGGAACAAAACCTTCTTTATGTTTAGAGGGATTTCCATAACTTTTATTAGAAGCTTTTATTTTATCACAGGCAGGGAGGATGCTGGAAAACAGTTGTTGAATCTGGCTTTACTCCTGCCAATTACATTGCTTTAAGTTTGTAAACATTTTCAACAAGTCCATTTTGGGCACATCTTGCAGTCATTATAATACCACATTTCCAAGGGGGTTTCCTATTTTATTTTCTACTTGTTCTACTTGTTCATCTACATTAGGAAGATAGTGTGCTAGTAAGTTATCTTCACCCTTATCTTTGATTCATGCGCATCAATTTCTATATATAAGTATTGTATTTCATGAAATAAATCTCGTTGACAAATTTTGTCAAACAGCTCCCTTCGCACCCCATACCCCTCCGTTTGGTGTGTAAAATACAAGATTCAGCATTGACATAAATGTGGATACACTTTGTTTGAAGAATGCAACAAATTTGTACCACAAAAATGCCCAGATCTCTACTAATCTATGATTGATTGTTGCCTTAGCCATGGATAGCAGCTGAAAATTATCCATTCAAAACAATTTTTCATTTTTTTTTACAAAATAATCCCAGGAACAACGAAAACTATTTAGGCAAATTTAGAACCGTCTAAACAAATGTACAAATTTTACAGTATTTTATACGAAGAATTTAATAGTATATGCTACCACCATACACAATAATACCATTTTATGAAACCACAACACCGTTCTATTTAAATTATTTTCCTTGTAACTTAAGCTATCTGAAAAATCTGTACTTAAAAGTTGACCAATTAAAATTAATATTGAATCAAGAAAGATATCTCTCTGCTTCTGTTATTTTCATAAATTTTCAAAATGATTTCTAAATATTTCAACATGATCTGTAACGATATTAAATATTAAAATTTCTAAATCTAGTAACATTAGAATGATAGAAAAATTTTGTGGCACTAAATCTATGTGAACAAATTCAGAGGTAAATAGTACAAAACCAAGAGGTATTCAGCAATGTATTCTGAAAGAAAAAAAAAATCTGAGGTAACAGATTGAGGTAGCAGATTGTCAGCATACTATTTTAATTAAAGGTAATGTCCTACAAAACTAAGAGATGATCATAAGGGAGGTAGGTTGTAATATTATTAGAATGGATTTGGTGAAAAAGGATAATTTCCTACAAAATCTAGAGACGGTTTCAAAGCAAAAGAAGGTTGTAAGATTATTGATAGTGATTTGGTAGGATAACAAGGTTTTAGGGATGGTAGAGAAGAAGGATAAGGCATATTCTTACATTCACCCTAGTAATGTGACATTTCCTAATCTTAATATAGATAATGTAATGAAGGACTTCTATGGGATTCTCAAAGCATAGATTTAGTTAATAGAGCTCAAAACATAGAGGGGATTTTTCAAAAGGAAAAGAAAGTATCAAATGACTCTTGCAATCCATTGCTAAGAGAGTTCCTAAGACTGCAAGAGTATGAATCATCACAAGATATTGAGTCAAAATTTCATAATTTTAATACCCTAAGTTGAATATGAGGGTCAAGAGATGTAGTACACATTGCAAGAAGGAAGTTCAGACTAGTTAGTCGATAGCATAATAATACTAGTAGAAGACAAGATTGATGAGAATGTCGAGAAAAAATTCAATGGAGAGAGAGTATGGGTTTGGATTGAGATGATAAATTGAGATTGGATGAGGTATGTAATCTCAGTGAAAGGGAGATCATGGGTTAGAGCTAGAAGTTATCAATAACACAAATAGAAGAGGTCATATCGAAAATACCAATCAATACATCTACCAAGAAAGAAAGGGGTAGACCATCCAAGAGTAAAAAATCAAAGAGAAAATATATGCAAGTATTCAAATAAAATTAAATTTTGATATTGGCCCATGCAAATCTAAGGAAAATGCCATTGCTTTGAACCTAAAGTAAATGTCAATTCAAAGGAGAGCAACTCATTCTTCATGGACTTAACAAAGATGATGACTCATAATATAAGGGGCATTACTTCCCCTAATAAATCTCACCTTATCCAAAATAAGATTTTGAAAGGTGGGGCTAACATAGTGAGTCATTCACTCTCAGTCCATAGGAGCTATAGATGGTCTGACAATTTTATGGAAGAGACAAAACTGCCAAGTAAAGATAATAAAATCAAATGCAAACTAGATTGTGGTGGAGGTGACCAAATTTGATCTTTCTTTTCTATTCATCAATGTATATGGTCCATTTCGTTTGGATGACTCTTTCTTAGATCATAAAAAGTTTTGATCCTCAAAAAAGCATATTAGGGGTGATTTTTAATGTCACCCTAGGTATGGTTGATAAGGTTTGAGGTATCTTTCATTCCCCAAAGGTTACCCAAGACTTCAAAGAATTCATAGATACTAATGCTTTAGTGTATTGTATTTCCTCTAATGGAAAAATCACTTGTTCAAATAGGATAAAGGGTTTTCTTGACATTGGGGTTAGACTTGATAGATTGTACCTTCACACCCAATGGGTGTTAGATAAAGGAAGCTAAAAATCCATAATTCTTTCAGTTTCATTCTATCTAATACATTAGTGATCGAACCTAGATATTACTTTACAATAGAGAGAATATGGTTTAGAGATATGAATTTCCATTCTCCTCTCAACCATTTATGGAAAGAGGTTCCTTTTGTGGATAGGTCAAAAATGTTTTAGGTGTCAAAAGATTAGTATTCATTAAAGAAAAACTCAGATAATGGAATAGCATAGTCTATAAAGTTATTTTTTGAAGAAAAGAAGAATGTGCAACAATAGTTGGAGAATATTAGTGCTCATATTGTTCAAAATAGATTAACATCTCAAGTGTATGAAGAACAAAGAAAACTTATTTCAATACTAGTTGAAGCTCTTCTTAGGGAAGATATCTATTAGTGGCAATACTCTTAAGACATTTGGTTGAAAGAAGGGGACAAAATTAAAAAGTTCTTCCATGCCTTGACAAAATTCAAAGATACTAGAATTTAATTTTTCAAATTAAGAATTCCCAAGGTGAAATTCTCAAAGAAGAAAAGGATATCCAAGAGGAAGAAATTTCCTTTTGTTTAGAGCTTCTAAAATCAAGGAACATGGGTCTTATCTAGATACATCAAAAGTTTTAAATAATATCCCCAGATTAATAATTGAAGCATATAATCTAAAATTGTTAAGACCATTCATGGTGGAAGAATATCAGCTATGTTTGCTATGAGAGAATCATGAAGGAATTCAAATGTGCTAAAAAAATTCAAGACAATGATTATTGCTCTCATCTCCAAGTGCTCTCAACCTTCTACATTTTTCATTTCAGCACTATATCTTTATGTAACACAATATAAAAAATCTTCAAGAAGGAAATATCTGTTAGATTAGCTCTAATCATCCCTTTCATCATATCAATTCAGTAGGGAGGTATTGTGCTAGGTAAGGAAATAATGAATGGTGAATTAGTGACACATGAAGTCCTACACTATACTCACATATTCATACTCTTTCTATGATTCTTATGTTATACATGATGAAGGAATATGATAGGTTCAATGAGACCTCTTGATGCTAGTGCTTGCAGCATTGGGTTTTGATAAAAACAAATCAGCTAAATAGAGATTTTTGTGTATTTTTGGAGAAAAAATTTTAGTGTTGATTAATTGAGAATTTTGTGGTTTTTTCTTCTCATCACAAGGAGTCACACAAGAAGATTCTCTCTCGCCAATGATGTTAATTATCTTATTTAAGGTTCTCGGTATAATTATCCAACATAAACACCTAGGGGATCAATGGAAAAGTGTACCCATTCACAAATCAAATGTTTATATTACTCATAATTAATTTGTTAACAATACATAATTGTTTAAGTGTGAAAGCATCAAGGAAGATAAATTCATTAAGAAAACATTATATGAGTATTATTTAACCTAGAGCTAGAATCCTAATATTGGGAAATCAAACATATTCTTCTTTAAATTAAAAAGGGATATCAGGTATACCTTTCAAAGATACTTGGGGTCAACTAAAGCAGATGCTCAATATAAATATTTGGGAATCCTTTTCTTCCAAGGCTTGAACAAAGAATCCTATTTGAAAAATACTTTTCAATCTATTAGGGATAAGATTTATTCCGTGAAATCCTAGTTCATGAGAAATTTTCTTAATCAAGTCAGTCACAAGCACAATTCCAAACTACATAATGTTAGTTCTTCATACTCCTAGAGGAGTAATGCAATCACTTAAGAAATGCATGAGAGACTTTCTTTGGAAGGGAAATATAGATGGTAAGATGAAGATACCATTAATATCTTGGGATAATATATGTAAAACAAAAATAGAAGGTGGTAGAGGTATTTATAGTTTGGAAGAGACAAATATTAACCATTATCACAATTTGGGATAGAAAATCTATGAGAAACCTTGTTCACTATGGGATCATAACATTTTAACAAAGTATCTAGTTTCAAACCATCCAAGGAGAATATCCACCATCCTTAGCCCTCCAAAAGTCTCCACTATGTGGAACTTTATAGTCAAAAGCGTAGAGGTTATTCTACCATATCTATAGTGGGTTTACAAGGCATCAGACAAAACTTTACTTTGATAAGACAAATATAATAGTTTCCCTTTAATTTATCCTAGACTAAATCTTCAAACTGCTAAGAAGCTTTTGGAGCATGAGTGGAGGAGGAAATTCAAGGTCTACTTACAAGATATGTCCTCAAATAGCCAAAATGACATTAAGTGGAGGGACTTCTCATCTTTTCCCATTTCTCAAGATGAAAAATATGTTATAAATAAAATTTTAAATCAAAGAGTCACATTCTTCTTTATGGAATTAGATCCGTAAATATGATCCAAAAGAAAGAATGGTAAATATAATATAAAATAGGGTTACCTGTCATTAAAAATTGTGTCAAAAAAAGGATCACAAACAGAGTTCTCATATTGTTGGCACAAGGTCATTCTAAAGGGAAGAGCATATGTGTGGTTATCTTTAAATAATATAATTCTAATGAGCTCTAGGTTTGTGAAATCAGGGATAACGAAAGCATTTAGTTATGTTCTAAGTGGAAATGAAAATGAGTTCATAAATCACCTATTAGTCTCTTGTCACTTCTCATAAGAATTTTGGTGGTAGGTTCTTAGAAAATTGAAGCAGTGTGTTCCACTTCCTAACTCATTTAAAGGGAACTATTAGCTAGGTGGCCACTAATACATAAGAATTACTTTTATTCTTCAATGTGGATAATAGACCATGTTGTAGTTGCCTAGAGTATATGATAGGAGAGAAACACGAGTATATGGTAGTTTTCTAGAGTAGTGTGGTCCACTTCCTAACTCATTGATTGGATAGCATAATAATATGAGTACTAGAAGACAAGATTGATGAGAATGCAGAGAAAAAACTTCAATGTAGAGGGTATGGGTTTGGATTGAGATGATAAATCAAGAATGGTTGAGATAGATAACATCAGTTAAAGAGAGATCATGGATTAGAGGTAGAAGTTATCAATAGAACAAATAGAAGTTTTCATATCACAAATACCAATCAATGCATCTACCAAGAAAGAAAGGGGTAGACCACCCAAGGGTAAAAGAACCAAAGAGGAAATAAATGCAAGTATTCAAATAGAATTAAATTTTGATATTCTCCTAAGGAAATATAAGGAAAATGCCATTGCTTTGATCCTAAAGAAAATATCAATTTGAAGGAGAGAAAGTCACTCTCCGAGGACTAAATCAAGATAATGACCTGGAATATTATGGGTATTAATTCCCCTAACAAATCTTTCCTTATCCAAAATATGATTTGGAAAGGTGGGCTTCAAATAGACATTAGTCATTCATTCTCACTCTATAAGATCTTTAGGTGGACTGAAAAGTTTATGGAAGAGACAAAAGTGCCAAGTCAAGCTAATAAAATTAAATGCAAACTAGATTTTGGTGGAGGTGACCCAATTCGGTCATTCTTTTCTATTGATCAATGTATATGGTCCATCTCCTTTGGATAACTCTTTATTAGATCATAAAATGTTTTGATCCTCACAAAATCATATTAGAGGGTGATTTTAATGCCACCCTAGGTATGGTTGATAAGGTTGGAGGTATATTTTCTTCCCCAAATGTTATCCAATACTTCAAAGAATTTATATACACTAATGTTTTGATGTATTGTATTTCTTCCAATGGAAAAGTCACTTTCTATGGTAAGAGAAATGATTTTATTCACATTGAGATTTGACTTGATAGATTATTCATTCACCCCCAATGGGTGTTAGAAAAAGAATACACCAAATTCATAATTCTTTTAGTTAAAAGCTCACAATTGGACATTCCATCTAATATGTTTGTAATCAAACCTAGATATTACTTTATAATACAGTGAATATGGTCCAAAGATAAGAATTTGCTTTCTCTTCTCAAACATTTGGGGATAGGTCAAGAATATTTTAGGTGTCAAAAAGATTAGTATTCATGAAAGAAAAACTCAAATAGTAGAATAACATAGTCTTCAAAATCATTTTTTGAAGAAAAGAAGAAGGTGCAATAGTAGTTGGAGAATATTAGTGCTCATATTGTTTAAAATGGATTAACATAATAAGTGTATGAGGAAAAGAAAAAACTTAGTTCAATATTGGTTGAAGTTCTCCTTAGGAAAGAGATCTATTAGTGGCAATGCTCCTAAGAGCTTTGGTTGAAAGAAGGGGATAAAATTAAAAATTTCTTCCATGCCTTGACAAAAATCAAACATGCTAGAATTCAATTTTTCAAAGTAAAAGTTCCTAGGGTGAAATTATCAAAGAAGAAAAATATATTCAAAAGGAATCAATTTCCTTTTGTTGAGAGCTTCTGAAATCCAAGGAACATGGGTTTGATCTAGATACATCATTTTTTTAACAATATCCCCATATTTATAATAGAAGTAGATAATTAGAAATTGTTAAGTCCATTAATGGTGGAAGAGCTTAGATCAGTTGTGTTTGCGATGGCACTAGATAAGCCCTAGGCTTAGATAGTTTTACATTATTATTTTTTCATAAGTGTTGGGACTGTGTTAGTGTAGATATTCAATAAGGGCTCATTTGGGTGTTGAAATTGGACTGGATATTCCAGAATTAGATTTCCAAATAATATCAGTTTCATGTTTCTGTCCATCCAAAAAATTAGAATTGGAATTTTAAAATTCCAATTTTGCCCCCAAAATGGGCATTTCATCTTCTACTCAAATTGGTGGAATTGGAATTTCGAATTCCAATTCCAATTTTTATAAAACTATTTAATATTTCATAGGATCCATGACTATAAGGATGTATATTATATTTCTATAAGGATGTATATATATACATGTGTGTATATACATACATGTGTGTGTATACACACACAGATATATATATATATATATATATATATGTGTGTGTGTGTGTGTGTGTGTGTGTATGTATGTATGTATGTATGTATATGTATATGTGTGGATATACATATACATATACATACATACATACACACACAGAGATATATATATATATATATACATACATACATACATATATGTGTGTATATATACACAAATGTGTGTCTATGTATATACACACATGTGTATATTTGTGTATATATATACATGTGTGTATATGTGTATACATGTACATATACACACACACACATGTGTGTGTATATCTGTGTGTGTGCGTGTGTGTGTATACACACATGTATATGTATATATATACATACATATGTGTGTATATACACACACATGTATATATATACACATGTATGTGTGTATATATATACACATGTATATGTATATATACAAACATGTATATGTATATATATACACATATGTGTGTATATATACACAAATGCACAAATGTGTGTATATATACACATGTGTGTTTACATACATGTGTATTTACATACACATGTGTGTATATATAAACACACGCGTGTATATCTGTGTATGTGTATATGTGTATATGTGTGTATGTATGTGTATACACACACATGTGTATGTGTGTATATATACATGTGTGCATATGTATATATATGTGTGTATATACATACATGTATACATATATACACACATGTGTGTGTGTATACACACACATGTGTGCATATGTGTATATATACAGACATCTATACACCATATTTAAAGAAATTAAAATAAAGAATTAAAATTCCTTATGCATCTTTTTAGTCATCTTCCAGGTGAACCAAACAGTATCAGCCCATATTCCAGAAATCATTTTCAAGATTTGTATCTTCCATAATTGCACCATCTTTCAGAATTGACTGGAATTGACATTTGATATTCAAATACCCAAACGAACCCTAACCGTTGGAAGAATCAAGAAGGAATTCAAATATACTAAAATAATTCAATACAATATTTATTATTCTCATCTCTATCTGTTGTCAACCTTCCACATTTTTTATTTCAGCCCAATATCCTTATGTAACACGATATACAAAATCTTCGTGAAGGCAATAACCATTAGATTAGCTGTAATCATTTCTTCCATCATATCAATCCAGTAATGATTTTTTGTGCCAGCCAACGAAACAATGGATGGTGAATTAGTGGCACATGAAGTCCTACATTATATTCGCATAGATCGTACTCCTATAATTCTCAAGTTAGACGTGATGAAGGAATATGATAGTTTTAGCGGGACTTCTGGTTGCAGGATTAAAAAAGCGGGGTTGAATGGATATATTCGTGTACTTTTGGAGAAAAGTTTAGTGCTAATTATTTGATCTTTTTGTAGTTTTTTCTCCTCATCACAAGGAGTTAGACAAGGAGATTCTCTCTAACCAATGTTGCTCATCATCTTAACTGTGGGCCTCAAAAGACTTATCCAGCATATCAATGGAAATGTTTGCTAATTCACAAATCAAACCTTTATATTACTTATAATTTATTTGTTAATAATACTTAATTGTTTGGACACAAAATTATCAAGGAAGATAAAGTCATTAAGAAAACATTAGATGAGTATTGTTTAACCTTGGGCGAGAAGTCTAACATTGGGAAATCAAAGGTATTCTTCTTCAAATAAAAAATGTATATCAGATCTACCCTTCAAAGATACTTTGGGTTTGCTGAAGCAGATGCTCCATGTAGATATTTGGGAATCACCTTCTTCCAAGGCTTGAACAAAGAAGTCTATAGGAACATTAGAACAAAGTATCTAGATTCAAACTATTGAAAGAGAATATTCACCAGCTTTAACCCTCCAATAGTCCCCACTATGTGGAACTTTATAGTCAAAAGCATGGAGGTTATTCTACCATATCTATCGTGGGTTGTGAAGGCATGAGACAGATTTATTTTGATAAGACTCAGGGAATAGTTTCCCTCCAATTTGTCGGATAGAAAATCTTCAAACTGCTAAAAAAAAATTTGGATCATGAGCGGAGGAAAGTTAAGGACTACTTATAGGCTATGTCCTCAAATGGCCAAGATTACATTAAGTGGAGGGACTTCTCATGTTTACCCATTCCTCAAGATGAAAAAGATGTTTTAAATGAAATTCTAAATCAAAGAGTCATATTCCTCTCTATGAAATTAGATCCGTTCATATGGTCCAAAAGAAAGAATGGTAAATATAATGGAAAACAAGATTACCAGTCATTAAAAGTTCTATCATAAAAAGATCAAGAAGAAAGTTCTCATTTTGTTGGCACAATGTCATTCTTCCAAAGGCAAGAGCATTTGTGTGGTTAGCTTTACATTATATAATTATAACAAGTTATAGGTTGGTGAAATTGGAGATAATGAAAGCATTTAGTTGTGTTCTAGATGGAAATGAAAATGAGTTCATAGATCACCTATTAGTCTCTTGTCCCTTCTTACAGGAATGTTGGCGGTAGGTGCTTAGCAAATTGAAGTAGTTTGGTCCCTCATTTAGGGAACTATTAGCGGGGGGGCCACTAATGCATAAGGATTCTCTTTTCGATTCAATATGGAGAATAGACCATGTTGTAGTTGTTTAGAGTATATGGTAGGAGAGAAACAAGAAAATATTCAGGAAGGAACATTGGACAGTGGAAAGAGCGTGTCAATGTATTGAAAGAACAATTTCTCAAAACGCAGTTATGTATACAACAAAAACTAAATCATTATCTTCCACCTTCTCATCTGCTGATTCTCAGGTGTTGAATGAATGAAAACTAATTTACATCCCTTTCAAAGGATCTTTAATGGCCAATTAATCAAAATCTTCAAATAGACGGAAGGTCTAATCAGGAAGCGCTGAGAGAAAATTCCATTAAACTCAACTTTGATGATGCATCTAAAGGGAACCTGGGGAAGTCCCAAGCTGGTAGTGTGATAAGGGACAGTAAGGGTAAGACTGTAGGGGCGGTAATATAGGAACTTGCAGATGGGATAAACAATCAGTCTGAGGCAAATGCTTTGTTATATGACAAAGAGGATTCATATAGAGGGTGATTCACAGATTGTGGCGTCTTCTCTTATTGCAATAAGTGATTAGTTGGCAAATACAATATATGCTTTTGGACGTTTGGAAACTTCTTCCCCGTTTTGAGGAATACAATGCCATCCATTTTTATAGATAAGCTAACCAGTTGGCAGATTGGCTTTCGATTGTTGCAGTGAAGTATCAACAGAAACATCTTTTCCTTGATTCAGAAAACCTATTACAGCACATTAAAAACAAAGTAAATGTATCTCTTGTGCCCCAATTAGCAGAGGAAACTTAATGGGCAGAGCAAATGTAGTCAGGTTAAAATTACATTTTAAATATGATATGCCGCTCGATAGGGTTTTTCAGGACCAAGTTTCCATTAATGTCCTCTACAGTAAGACAGTAAGAAGTTATTGTATATGCTTATGTATGTGCAATTGTCAGTCCTAGCACACCATCATCCAGTGGTATTTAAATTTCTGCCATGGCTGGGAGTTCTGCTGAAAGATTCATCGGATGTGTTTTTCCTCAGCTTGGAGAATGAACTGTTCTAGAGTTGGCTTTGGCAGGGCTTCATGAGTTTTTCAGTGCAGGAGATGCAAATGGCATTGAGCGGTATGCCTCACTTCTTATCAGAGCATGCAAGGAGCTTTTGAAAGATGGGAGAACCTCCTTGGCCTCCTTCGGTCTCTTCTGAATTTTCTCACAGTTCTCTCAGTAAAATTCACTCCCCATTTTCAGTCTCGTATTGCAGATATTGTAGAGCTGTTACTGGGGTGGGCCCTCGTACCGGGTCTTTCTGAGACAGACAGATGCTTAATTACAGACAAACATTTGAAGTTTCAAAAGCTTTGGGCAGGCAACTTGCAGTTCTCGGCCAACTTGTTGTCTAAGTTTCTGGGAGACGTGGGTGTACTGTCTCAAGATGCTACTCGTGGAAGTAATTGCAAAGGTTGCTTGCACTTGTCTCTTGCTTTGTCATGAAATGAATTTTCTTGAGCACATTATTCAGCAACTTCACGAAATAATTCCACTTTTTCTTATGTGCTGGTTAGTGGTTGCCAAAAATTTTGGTGATTCTAGATGAGTAAAGCAATTTTCCAGGTGCTTAATTCTTTTGGCTGATATATTAAAGAAATGGTTTGAAAATTTTTTACAATGTATGTATTGCCCCAATGTCTGGGAGCAAAGATTGCAGATGTTTCTGGTGCTAATGTATTCTCATCCAACATAGTTGAGGTCTTCACAAAGGTTTGCTCTTGAATCATCAACAGCTCATATTGTTATTAAAGTGGATTATTTTTCTGCATATTTACGCTTGCATCCAAATCTATTTGTAGTAGGGTTGGTTGCAGCTACTTATATTTTTCTGCTAAAGCATGGGTCCAATGAAGTAGCGTAACAGGCTATTGTTGCTATCACATCAGAACTACAATTACTCGCAGGCCTGCTTTTGAATACACACACTCCAGGAAATGATAACCAGGGTGTTCATGTTATCCAACAAGAGTCCGATGAGAGACATTACGATCGAGTTTAGAAGAATTCTTCCAGAACTTGAAATTTCAGCCTTGAAGTCAATTGATTTTCAATTGATTACTTCAGCCTTAGTGCCAAATAATGCTGCTAGCTGGGAGATTAAGTACATTGTCAAAGAAATTTTTAAATTATTACCGCTGTTTGAAGAATTCAAAATATCCCATTGCTATAGGGAAGCTAATATGATGGCAGATTGGTTGGCCAATAGTGGTGTCATTTTAGCAAATGGATCAAATATCTGGGATCATGCTCAATTGTTCAATTTGATGAGAGAGTTAAATTCTTAGGATCTTCTTAGAGCCGAGCTCCTCCATCCTCACAGAGGCTGACTTGTTCCTCTATTGCCAAAGTATATTTTTGGTTTGTTGGAGTTGGAGGTTTTCTCCTGTTTTGGGGGGCTCTGGGCTGGCTGGGTTCTCTTGAGACTTTCTCCATATGCAAATTTCATTGTATCTGCAATGATAGAGGGGTTTTCTTACTATCTTCTTTCCCCCTTGAGCATTTCTAAAGCAGGTTAATAAAGTTATAATGGCTTGGCCATTTTTATCAAAAAAAAAAATATATGCTAAAATCTCATTTAAATATTTTAAAATAGCATATATTTATCTTATAAAGGAAAATACTAGGTTGCCTATGATAAAATATAGCATGTCAATTTATACGGTCTAAAGAAATTTCATACGGTCTAAAAGTGCAAAAACAGCCATTATGGTCATCAAATTGGAAGTTTGTTCTGGTCTATAATTCTAGTTTTTCCCTATAACCATAATGACATAATTTTTAATGTAGAATCACATATAGAAACAATTATATGAATATTTTAAAAAGAGAGTTTAAGAAAGATAAAATATAACAAGTTGGCAAAGAAAAAAATTAGAAATTTTAAATATAAAAAGTAATCAATTAAGCATGGTGATGTAGAAGCACATGGAAAATTGCACAATTTGCATTGTTAAAAATAGTTATAGTTTGTTTTAATATATTTTAAAGAACAAATACTGTCTGCAGAAGAGAAAAATAATATATTTATTTTAAATATAAAAAGTAATCAATTAAGTATAGTAATGTAAGAGCACACGGACAAATAATCAAAAGTATATGTTTTTCTTTAAAACTCTGTTTTGATTGTAAAATTCAGTTTGACCAGAATTGTTTTTGATACAAACATTTTAACAGTAGAGTCACCAAATCTAATCTGCCTCTATCAAAAACATAAATCACAGTACTAATCAAAAAGATTAAACCAGAATACTTACAACGAAAAATAGCAGTTAAATACTAATTCAAAATTGTTTTTTTGCCGAAAATAATTTGTTAATTTGTTTTTATTGTTGGTTCAAAAACTTAATAACAGCAAACATTCTATATTTACTAGTATAGAGGGTGGTCGAAGAAAAAATTAAACACTCTATATTTACTAGCATAGAAGGTGGTCGAAGAAAAATCAGTGAAGGAAAATTGAAGCAATTACATTTTATTCAGCATTAAAGGGGCAGCTTGAGAAGTTTAAACACCACCCTTCAAACATGATTTTGACTCTTTTGAGTTCTGCGGACGGGCAAGAGTTAGAGTTGGATATTTGGTAGAAAGAAGTGTACATTGCATGGTAAAAAGGGAACAAAAAATTGTAGGGTGTGCAAGATATTAGAAGAACCCCCAGTGTAGATTAAACTGTAAACAAAGACCAAGGAGGCATAGAAGGTGAATGGACACAGAAGATGGATGATTTAGGTGGTAGATAAAATGCAAGAACAGAGTACTGAAAGGGAGGTATGGCGCTGATTTTGGAAGAAGATATGCAAAGGTGGAGCACTAAAAACTATTAATGCAGGATAGCGTATGGTGTTCCCAGTTAGTTGGAAAGAATAGAATAGAAGAGAGAAGGCGTATGAAGAATAGAATTGAAGAGAGAAGCCAGAACAAAGAGAAAGGTGGGGAGGAGAAGATGTTTCCAGGAGGAAAGACAGCGGCAGTTCACAAAGGAGTTAAGTTGTCTTCCATATTTATGTAAGCAGAGATAAGAAATAAGTTTAAAGTTTGAATTCTCGTAAAAAAATTAATGTTGTGATTAGATTGATAAGGAAAGGGTTTGAATCTAACAAAGCAAAAATAACATCTAAAAATTTTACCGTTTTGTAATTTAGATTTTAAAGTTTATTTACAAGTTGATTCAAATTGGCTGCAAATAGAGAAGACTGGTAAGACTGAGATTTGGCTGCAAATAGAGAAGACTGGTAAGACTGAAATTTTGAGCTGGTCAAATGAATTTTATATAAATTAATTTCCAATATATAGTCTGATAGTATATTATAATATTAATGCTAGATGGTTCATACTTCTTAGAGAATTTTATAAAAAGACACTTCTACAATAGTCAGAGAAAAAAATTAAATTTAAAATTGAATTCTACAGTGTTATATGTTTATAGATACAATAGTTAATTATTATGATCTGAAAAAAAATATTAATTCTTATTATAATCAAAATACAGTCAAATAATAATAATCACATAGATAAAAGCTCATCCTTCTATGACTATGACAGAAGAAACTTACAAATCTTGCTAGGTAATAGCAACTAAATATGATTAACTACATGTGTGTAAATTTATTCATAGTTTCTAACAAAAATGAAATTCAAAAAACCTACTAACAATGAAAAGGATTATGGAATTCTTTTTTAAAATACGCTATCTAAATGTTTGGAGCAAAAATGAATTTAAACAGAAATTTTTTTTTGAACCCCTTAATCTAAGCATGATCTATATTCATACAAAATAATGTAAAAATTAAATGAAGATTACTCACTTATGAATATTTTTTTCATGTTGTAATTTTTTAAAAACTGAAAATTAAAGAGAAAATATATCTTACTTGGAATTTGTACCAATAGCTGGCTCACTTAATGTACCATTTGAGACCACATCTTCTTGCTTGACAATTACTTGACAATAAATATTGTTGTTTGGTAATGTCATTTGTTGCATTGATGGTGTGGAGTTGCTAGAGCTGCACACAACATATTTTATATACTTAAGAAAGAATAAAATTTCAATATTTCATATAATAAAATTAATAAAACTTGTAATCCTATATATCAAAAATTGTGTGTAGGTTCAAAAATAACTATGTGCATACACCTCAAACAAAAAAGAATAAAAAAAGGAAGCTATTTAATAAAGAAATTAATCACGACATTTTTTTTCACATGCATGCCTTATTCATAACTCTAGTTAACTCAAATGGAAATCATTTATATAAAATATCATATACACACAATCCTTGATTTTATGGAATATTCCATAAAATTGATAAAATATAGAGAATAAATACCACTTAAATGCATATAATTTATTACACCTAAGTAAGAAATAGATTAAAATAAACTTAAAAGTCAATATTGGTACAATTTAATTAACTTTAATTTATATATTGGTATTTATAAAAGATCAAAATTAGCTCAAGGGACAAAAAGGGATACAATGTGGAGAGAAAAATGAGAGTGTTGGGACATACTTAAAATTTTAACATTACCTATACAAAAGAAAACCATGATATAAAAGTATTTCTTATATTAAAGTTACAAAGCCTATGTGATATTTATGAGGCCATGTGGGATACAATGTTTGTGAAAATTTATTGATTTGCCATATAAAATTGTGTGCGAGCCATATGACCTCCTATTGAAGTCAAGGTCTCAAAATAAGAATTTACAAATCTTATATGATGTGCTTATTAAAAGACATTTTTCAAGGTTAAAATCTCTAGACATAATGAAAGATGGTATGTTTAGACATCATAAACTATATGATCCTATAAAATCAAAAGAATCTATGAAAAGGTAGAGAATATGTCCTCTAACCTAATAATATAATAAAATTATAAATTTTAAAATATTTTTTCTGAATATTTATGGTCAACTAGCATACCTAATGAATGTAATATTCAAAATTTAAAAATAAAACTTTCCTTAATCTTTTTCTTCAATTAGCATATCTAACAAATGCAATATTTAGGTTGAAAATGATAGTTTGTCTCAATAAAAGGTGGTTGTGAGAAAAATGTTAACCATGGAAGAGGTGCCCATTGCTTTAAATGTATCTTAAACCTAATATACCTTTGGAGGAGATTAGTCAACCAACAAAATAGAGATTTAGCTTCCTAGATAAATAAACTTTTGATGGTAGTGTCTCTATAGGTACCTCCACATATATTTGAGATAACTCATTAAATAAAATACGAATAGCTACAATATTTATATTCCCTTCAAAAACCGAAAATACATGACTAAAATATCTAAAAGTTGATGATGTAACCAAATTAAAAGTCATTAATTTAATTCACAAAAATTGTCATACAACAAAATTTAAATGTGTGATTAAGGACCTAAAATGTGCCAAAGGCTTGTTACAACTAAAATGTGTGTATACGTTTCCCTTATGTTAGTAAGATTTGGTAGTATCTTCTTTCTACTTTTGGGCTGTATTGGTGCTTCCCCTCCTCTATTCAAGACCCTTTTTCTCAATGTTCCCTACATTGTAAGAATATTTATTCTCACAAATTATGCTCTTGGGAACTCCTGCATCTCTGTTGGGAGTGTAGAAAGAGAGAAATAATTGTATCTTTACGGATTGTTGTGCTACTCCCAAAATCATTATTGAAAAGATCCAACATGCTTTAAAAGAAAACTTTATTATCTGTTGTGGTACTAACGCTCTCGCAGGAAAAGTTCAAAATCGTGACCCTAAGAAGAACAATAATAAAAGATAGAATTTCACTTGGAGCTATCCCTCAGAAGGTTGGTCTAAGGCTAACTTTGATGGAGCAGCCAAGGGTAATCCATGAAAGGTGAGAAGTGGTGGAGTGATTAGAAACTACTATGGAATGGGAATTGTAGCCATTACTCTCCCTCTTGGAACATAATTTAAGCACTTTGCAAAAGCTAACACGACCCTTCAAGTTACTAAATTAGCCCATGATATTGTGTGAAAAATATTTGGCTCAAAGGAGATTCTAAAAATATCATAAATTGTTTAAACTCCTACCATTCCCTTCATGGACTATAGCCAATATGATTGAAGAAACATGCACTCTTTTAAACTCCTTTGAAAATGTACACATATCCCATGTGTATAGGGAAGCTAACCAAGTAGCTGACTGGTTTTCCAACCTGGCTATTAAAAGTGACACAATGATTAGATTGCTACACAATGGACATCTCCCACGTGAGGTGAAGGATTTAGTCAAAAGGGATAGATTTTAGGGAAAGGAGGGAATCATAATTATAAATAATGAAAGTTAATGTTGCTTATCAGATGTGCTTTCCCATAAATGGGAAGTACCAGAATGATAGGAAGGGAAATTACTCTGTGTCACATTCGCACACTTTCAAGGTGATATTCCCAAAGTTAAAACCTACCTTTTAAGGCATAACAATAGAAAGATATGGAATACCTTGGTGAGAAAGTATTTAAATAGATACAATTTGTTAAACCAAAGAGCTTGTCTGAACCAATTTTTTTAATGGGAGGCGAAAGACATAGAAGGGATCCCTCGAATGATAGTGGGAAATGGAGGAGACAGACCAAGGTTTGGAATTCCTTACAAAAAGGGGGACTTTCAACTTTCACTAAAAGGCTACATGGTAGCAAGCCGACGGTGACTAAAATGTTCATGAAGAGATGTAATGAGGGTTGTGTGATGATTGATGGGAGAAATTTCACTGTCATAGAGGAGGTTATTTTGAATGTCACCGGTATCCCCATTGTGGGTAAGAAATTTTATAGCTACCGAAAAATCTCAGACTCTGCGGTCAATGATTTTGTGAGGGATGAGGACGAGAAGAAAGCCATCACCAAATCTGGAACTTACTACCAACCCAATGGGATAAAAATATTGTGGAGATTTTTCCTAAGGGCTCTAGTTTCTTATGTGAGGTTGGATACCAGATTTGACAGGATAAGAACCTACCATTTTATCCTTTTGAACCACTTTATACATGGTATGAAGGTTTCTATCACTTTCTACTTATAATCTTCTATCAATGATAACATCAATGGCTATAGGGATAAGGATATTGGTAATCTTACCCTTCATGAGGGGTTATTATTCTTGATTTATGATTATTTTAAGTCCCAAATCTTAGGGAAGGAAATTACTATTAATGAGGACAGAGTGGACATTTTTGGCTTGACTATCTCCCATCAGACACTAAAGATAGTGTGGGTCTAGATTTGGAGGACCAAGAGTATTATGAAACAAAAAAATAGAATCAGGGTTCTTCCTCCAAAAAGAGAACTGTGTGTTTTGTTAAAAAAGAAAAAGTGTTGACTCCCTCCAAAAAATAGGCTAGAATTGTTATTTCTTCTGAAGAGGAATATAATTAAAATGAGGAAGGGATGAATATGGAAGATGATGAGGAGGTCTCCATTGGAAAAGGAAAGAAGAATAAGGAACCTTTTGCGGAAAGGATTTCAAACAAAAAAATCAAGAACGGGGGCAAAAACTTTGGTTGGTTGTCTCTTGAGGATAGGGCCATGAGTGACAGTAACACTCCCCCCTCTAGCCCCCATGAGAAGGTCTAGTACTCTCATCTAGATGAGCCTGAAGATATTTACCAGGAAGGTCCCTCTCCCTATTCTCCTCACCCCCATAATTCAAAGGACGACAAGGACCAGTTCAATGAGGAGTTTTGCAACAATGATTTTGTCAAGGGGAAGAGAGTGTAATGTAATTTCAATGTTAATACTATAAAGATGGGGATTATGAAGGAAGTAGTTAACCCAAAATTTCTTGAGGGTGAGGATGGAAAGATTTAGTAGGAGGATTCGATTGACCTGACTCTGGTGGTCTTGAGTGATAAAACTAGGGAAATGCAGCTTAACCTCCTCAACAATGCCAAGAACAACATGTTGGACAACTTTAGGTCAATCAAAGGAAGTCATTAATCCCAAATTTCTTGAGGGTGAGGATGGCGAGATTCATTGAGAGGATTTGATTGACCCGACTCTAGTGGTCTTGAGTGATAAAACTAGGGAAATGGAGCTTAACCTCCTCAACAACGCCAAGAACAACATGTTGGACAACTTTAGGTCAATCAAAGGAAGTTGGTAATCCCAAAGTTCTTGAGGGTGAGGATGGAGATTCAGAGGGAGGATTTGATTTACCTGACTCAGGTTGTCTTGAGTGATAAAACTAAGGAAATGGAGCTTAACCTCCTCAACAACGCCAAAAACAACATGTTGGATTATCAAGGAAGTCGTTAATCCTAAAGTTCTTGAGGGTGAGGATGGTGAGATTCAATGGGAGGATTCGATTGACTCAACTCTAGTGGTCTTGACTGATAAAACTAGGGA
This sequence comes from Chamaecyparis obtusa, assembly GCA_027943335.1. Taxonomy (NCBI): domain Eukaryota; kingdom Viridiplantae; phylum Streptophyta; class Pinopsida; order Cupressales; family Cupressaceae; genus Chamaecyparis; species Chamaecyparis obtusa. The sequence continues at coordinate 332,615 of BSBK01000351.1, read as the reverse complement.
AATGGAGCTTAACCTCCTCAACAACGCCAAGAACAACATGTTGGAGTGATGACAATAATGGTAGCAAAGCAACTGAGGATTATCAGCAACTGGAAACCAGGGTTATTAAGATGGAGGAAAAAATACTAAGCATAGAGGACACTCTCAAAGGCATCGCAGAGCATAGCTTCAACATCCTAAAAGATTCTAATCAGCGTATCAAGCTTCTTATTCACAAAATGGAAGAAAATCCAAGAGGGAAAGATGTGCAGATCATAAAAGAGGACAAAGTGCAGAAGCCTAATGAAGGACTTGGAAAGTGGACTAGGGCTAGATCCAAAAAGAATAAGGAGCATGAAGAGTCCATGGACATCCACAAGATAAAGGAGGTTGCTAATAAAATGGAGATATTTGAGTCCAATGCAACTACCCTTCTCAGGAATAATCTCCTGACTATTTTCCCTAGTTTCTTCTGCCTATCTCTGTGCTTGGTTTACTTTTTTTTGGCTATGTCTATGTTTGGTTGTACTTTTGGCCTTGCTAGTGGTTTACTTCTCTCTTATTCTCTATTGTTTTTAGACTTGGACTTATGTTTCTATATTATTCTATGTATTGGGTATCAGGCACCCTATAAAACTTTTTTACATAATAAAACACTAAAATGTTTGTACAATAAAATTTAATTCACCAAAAATGTCATACAACTCTTTTTCAAAATTTTCCTCATCCTTGATCCTTTTAATTTGTCCTTCTAGAGGTGTTTTTTTGAATCTCGTATCAAAAGTCACTCAAGATCCATCGTCACATTGGATCGAAGAGATTTTGTGTCTCCTCGTGCATTTTTCTTACTACTTCATTATGATATTTTTACTACATAGCTTCTCATGTTTTCCATGTAGAGCTTCAATTTTGAATGCAAGAATCCTCAAGTTTTATTTGTGCTTAATTCGTTAGCCTCCAATTGATTCCCATATGTATTTTTCTAAATACATGTTGACTTGCTTTCCTAGTTGAATATACGATTGTATCATTACAAGCCTTGCCTACATTTTAGGTCCTTAATCACCCATGGAAAAAAACCTTGATGGATTCTAGTTGCATATTATTTTCCCTTGTATGAGATTTAACAAAGCGCTCAAGATTCAATTCAACTCTAGTTATAATCTTGTTCTGGTACTCTAGTAGTCAAATATAGAATAGAGGGTTCATAGAAATATAGGTTAAATAAGGAAAATAAATGACTACTAAAAATTTAAATTTAAATTATACCAAGTTTCTTCTCTCTAGTCTTCATGATCATTGTGTGGTAGAAGACACATAGCTAAACCATGGAGGAATCACACTAAATATAAATGAATTTTTATTCTCTAGATTATAATCCTTAGAATAGAGATACAGAAGAAAGGACACTGAACTTTATTTCATTATCTCAAATATAAGAAAAAAATTAAATTAATATATGGTCCTTCAAGGATCATATCAATTCCACCCTTAACTCTTTCCACTACTTATTGTTAATACTAATATTCCCTTTTGATTCAACATAGCTATTCTGACTTTCATGGAATGCCTCCAAGGCCATGATGAAATGATCTCCAAACTGGTGGCCAAAACTTGGAATGACAAACAAGTCACCATCAATGGCATCACCTTCCAGGTCAATGAAGAGGTGATTGGGCAGGCGACGGGAATGCCGATGACTAGTAGGAAGTGGAAAAAGATGGCTAAGACCCAAGCGAAGATGAAATTTATTCAATTCTTCAAAGATGGTACTACCCCCTCTTCGATTAATGGTGGATATGTTGTTGCCAAGCTCCTTGAATTTTGGCCGAAGATGTGCAAGGTTGTTATGAAATACTTCATGCTGGAGGGCAAGTTTGGTACATTCTACAACTATCACCTCCCCTTTCTTAACCATTTTTGTAACAAGCTCTTAATTTCATTTCCTTTTTTCCTATTGCATTCGTTGGAAGGTAATATTAAGAGTGTGAATGAAGCCATTTCCCTCAGTAAAAACCTAGTTTATCTTCACCAAGGCCCCATCCTTTTCTTGTACAACTTTCACCATACCCTTTGTCCCACTCCACCTTCGTAGGTTTCGCACACCTCTCAACATCATGTGTCACCATTTGTTTCCCTTAACCAAGGCATCCCGACTCCCATTGGGTCCAAGGGTGATGTGACCCTTGTGTCCGGTCCTTTGTCTGTTGATACCCAACCCACCCTCAGCTCCAAGAAACATTCCCATAATCTGGATAGCAACTCTCTGTCCCCGCCCAAGAAGCAGAAAAATATTGTGAGTAACATGGATTGTGCCCAAACTACTGAGCCCCCGCTTACCTCTACTTGCCGCTCTACCCACCTTGCAAAGGAACATGAGAAGAGAGACATTAGAGAGCTCATGTCCAAGGAGGAGGTTTCTACTCAGGAAGAGGCTTTTGTTGGCTCTCCTAGCAAAGAGGGCCTTGCCACTGACACGAAACAGGTGGAGATTCAGCCTGATGAATATTTCCAAACCACTATGGGTGGGGAGTGAAAATCGAACTATACTGAGAGGGGGAGGGGGTGAATCAGTATAGTCACAAACTTTTAATGCTGAAAGCCAAACAAAATAGAGAACACAAGACAAGGAAGATAGTACACACAAGATTATCTCGTGGAAACCCAAGACGGGAAAAACCATGACATCACTAAACCAATGGGCAACAACCCCTTCTTACAAAGAGCTACAACTCTTAACTGGCTTCAACCAGTAAACTCAAGGCACCAACCCTTTCTCATCGAGAGCTACAACTCTCCTTATCACTTCGCTAATCAGGCTACAACCCAACCTTGAAGGCTACAACCTTCACTTCAAAGATTTACAATTTAGACCAAAGATCTTTGCAATGTCTTCACAATAGCATGAAGACACTTGACATCATGCAAATGCTTGCCTAAGTCCCACTGTTTCAATCTCATACAACCACTGCAATTCTCAGGTTATCTGAACATACTCAGTATGTAGACTGCTGTCTTGAACACACACCACTGTCATTCCTTTCCTTCAAGTGCCTGCCAGAACTTCAAAAACACTGTCACTATAAAATACAGATTACACTTCATTCCATCTCCCTTTGCATCCACAGTGACTCCTTCCTTTTTAATAGATATATTTAAACACCCTGCCCACACCCCTTTTTGATAAACACTTCAATCTCCCTGCATTCAGACTTTTCTCACGGCAGACTCTAACTACATGAGTGATGAATCCTTCGTTTGTTGTATATATGAAGTCACTAAAAACAGTCCATGCACAGTCACATATCAACTCCTCGAGCCTTTTATTTTCTTTGCGGCAGTGAATTGGATATGATGCCTCTCAGTTATACCGCACTGGCACAGCAACTAAGACTTTACTTTCAACTCCTTCACACACTATATTCTTAACCTTCCAACAGTATTTTGGCAGGTACAACACCTATAGAATTTCTGCAACACTTTGAATTCCTAAAACACCAGCATACAGCAAATACGGAATTCTATGTCTTCAAACTGTGTTTTTATAACTTCATCAAAGGTGCACATATTCAAACTTCATCTCCGCACTTGTGCATGAAAACTTATATTATAAAGACTTTTTCGGTTTTGTCTGTATCACAGTGTATCACATTCCCAATCACCACTAAGTGCCTCGAACAGGCCAAACATCGAAAGACTTATATAAAACAAAAGCTACAGCACCCGATAGGTATACTGTTCTGATACACCTGCCTTTTGATATCAAAACCGACCTTCATACACTGCAGAAGTCTTGCATCATGCTGCATTTTTGCTCCCCGCATATTCCATTCCGATAATCTCCCATATACGTTACAGTCCCAATCACTCACCCTTCTTTTCGGCCACACCCCATGACACCACAAAGACTCTGTTCAAATGTTACAGCTGTCGCATATACTGCAGAGCCGTTTCTCTTCACAGCAGAGATTTTTCAGATCCAATACACTATAGACAGCTCACGCATCATCTATAGTCACATGCGTAACTGTTCTCTAAACTGTATCTCTTCTTATCCCTTATGCCATGCCTTGTAGAAATCAGTTACTTATATTCAAACAGTGATTCACAGCCCGATGGATTTTGGACCCGACAGGTCACACTTATCATTTCCAAAAAAATGTTTTTGATTGACTCTTCCGTTTTATATATATTGCCGTGTTCTCAAAACCTGTTGAAGCTTCCGCAATGCACTTCATCTGCTAAAAAGCGTTACACTTTCCCTTACTTTTTCATGCATGTCTTACCGTATAGAATAACCTGTTTTCTCATACCAACCGGTCGCAAATCATCATCACGGGAGAGCTATTTTTGTCTCTCGACCAAACACCAGATGCTGCACACACGAGCCGTTACAGCTCCCGTATCATAAAAATGACAACACCAAGAATGCCTAAAGATACATATATCCTATGTGACGATGAATGCATTTTTACTATCCCGGCAATACGCGCTGCTTGGTGGAAGTTGTTTTTTGATACGAAAAGAGAACTCGAGTCATTCACCACCTCCCTCCAGACTGCCAATCGCTAGTTTCTCCTTAGTCTCCGAGCCTCCTTTGTCTTCACGTGATTATGATCTTTTTCAAGAATCTCTGCAACAGTATATATTGCTATGTCTCAGAGCGGTGTACTCAAAGCATACAAAACTTTCTTTCCGCAGAGAACCAAGAGTCAAGACTATTGCACAGAATCGTTACACAGAATTGCAGGGAACTGAGACTCACGACACTTGTCCCAATTTTTCTCATTCATTCTTTTCTACACCGCTTATACTATAGAAACCAACTCCCGTGCACATACATGCCAGCTGGAGATAGAATAAACGGCAGGATAGCAGGCCAAGTACAGTCAACAATTTGTCACCACACACGACAGTTATATCATTCCAGCGCATAAGGGACAGGAGATGATAGGGTAGCAACTCGATCAAGGCTTGCAAAGTAGAACATCCTCCTTACACCATGTGTCACCTAATAAACTCAGCATCTTTCAAACAAACGAGGAATATATGACGTGGAGATACATTCGAACAAGAATCAATGACAGAAACATCAACAGGGAGGACATGAAAGAAAAAGACCCCAGCGAGAATAAAGGTCATACTGGTAGCGGCCTTATGGGAAAAATTAAGTTCCAGGTTGATACCATGGAGAGCACGGTGTCCAAACTGACCAAGGATTTGGAAGCTACAAACAAGCGGTTGGCTGATGTCAGTAAATTCGTGTTGAACGTAATGTATGCCTCTGCAACTATCCTTTACCTCCATAATGAGAAGGCCTCGGAGGACTCGAAAGCTGTAAAAAGTAACCGGGAGCTTTTCAATTTCCTCAACGAGGAGTGGGCTGACATTCTGCTTTCTAAGCACTTATGGAAAGGAAACTAGTGATGGGGGAGCTCATGTTCGGGTGGTTGGTGACTGCTGATGGTTGCTTGCGTCCTTTTTGGTTCTACACTTTGATTCTGGTTTTAAGCCCTTCGTTGCCACGTTTTATGGTTAACCTAAACATTTTCAAAACTTTGGTTTTGTGGTGGTACTTCATTTGTTGTTTCTTTTTTCTTTTTTTTATCGTGGTAGATGATTAAACTTTATGCTGCTTTCTTGGTGGTTGACTTTCCATTAATTACTCAGTTAGCCTTTTGTTCTATCCGGTCAGCACCCTTTCTTGTTGCTACTATAATAAAAACCATAGCTATACCATTCCTCAAATCAATCACTTTTACCACCCTTTATTATTCATGTTGTTATTCTTATAATGAGGAAATACCTTTATCCTTAGCCAACCCCCAACTCTTATGGTCTTTGATCCTTAAGGAGTCCTCTTTCCATAAAAGAAAATCACTCATGGTTTGATTCTTATGCCCATTTGATTCTTATGCCCATTAGTTCTACCTTCCCAAATGGATTTCTAGCTAGTGATAGTGAGATATATTTCATGGTGATAGGAAATTAGGAATTCAAAATGAAACACTAACAAAATGCAATTTAACATGAAGAACATCAAACAATAAGACCAAAATTTAAAAAAAAATTAAAATCCTAACCATGATGTTATTGCATTAGACTCCCTAGACACAAAAATGTTTAGGAGCTCCAACTCATGATTTCTACCACTGAATGGCTAGACATGATAATATTATTTTTAGTAAATCCTAAAATATTATCCAATGGAAATCTCAACAAATTAACTATATACTTGGAGTACTCTCATGTTTGGATCATTTTCAATGGTTTTTAATCTAGAATGCACTCTCTCTCAACTGGATGTGTAGTGATTCCTTGTTTCTCTTTGTGGAATTGTAACTATAGCTAATTTTTACCTTCTTATCCATTCCCACTTATAAACATACAAATATGTGATATTGAAAATTTGATTAATACCCATGTCTAAAGATAGGGATACTTTATATGCATTGGCTAAGAATATTATAAGAAACTTTTAGGGTCCCACTTTCTTCATTTTAAGTTTATTATATTCACATTTTAGAAAGCTCCCCTTCCTAATTTAATCCATCACAATATCACGAACCTAAAAATTTAATTCTCTCTTTTTATTATCAATATGCTACTTATAAAGCTTATTATTCTCTTATATATTCATCTTCACTTTTTCATGATGGTCATGGATGATTGTAGAAAAATCTTCTTCATCTACACTTCTTTTCTACATACCTCCAAGATATCTAAGTTCAAAAACCCCACTTGGGTGCACACCTTATACAATGTATAATGGACTAAAATCTCAACCCCTATTTGGAAAACCATTAAATAAAAATTCTACTTGGGCTAAAGCCAAATCCATATTCCAAGGTGTATTGCCAATAAGAAATCTCAACATGTTTTAAAGACTTCTATTAACAACCTTTTTTGGTCATCCATTAGGGGTTGGTAAGATTAACTAAAACTTTAATTGTCCCTACTTCATTTGACAATGTTCTCTAAAGATATCCCACAAATTTAGTATCTTCGTTAGAAATAATAATTTATGGAATGCTATACAATCTCACTAGTTCTCTGAAAAACAAATTTACAATGCTAATATCATCAATAGCCTTCTTACATTGTATAAAAATGAACTATTTTTGAGATACTATTTATAGCCACAAATATTGAAGCATTGCCTCTTTGAGTTTGAGGCAAACCCAAAACAAAATCTAGAGTCCCATGGTCGAGATGGACCCGATATCTAGGCTAATACAAACCAACATTTTATCTCCTTTCTTTGGTATATTTACAAACTCTAAATCTCTACACATATTTATTAGAATTTATTTTCATCTTTGGAAACTAGTAATAAGTTCTTAGCTACAAATATTTTTTCTATCTAAAGTGACTAGCAAGGCTACCACAATGCTTCTTTCATCAAATTATCGATAATAGAATATCTTGGTATGATTAATGTATTCCTTTTGAAAAGTAAATCCTCATATTAAAAATAACCTATCTGTGGTCCCCTATTTCTACTAAGAGGAGTGGTGCAAGCTTCAAAAGCCTCCTTAAAATATACATCATTAGCATACATCTCCTCCAAACTATCAAAGCCAACACTATTAGTATAAATTTCACATAGCAAGAGACTCCCTCTACTCACTTTATAAGAAACAATATTTGGTTTTCCACACTTATGCTTAGATATAAAAGTAAAACTTTTAATATACTCTACTTAATTATCATAACATTGATTTAGTTTATGTTGGTTTTTAATGAATTATAAAGCATGATTATCTATATAGAAAATAAAATCCTTGGAAAGCAAGTAGTGCCCCAATTCCTTCAATGAATAAGCCAAAACATATAATTCCAAATCATAGGAATATTATTTCTCTTTGGCATCATTTAAATTATCACAAAAATATGCCACTTGTTTACCTTCTTGATTAAGAACAAACCCACATAGACAATCCACTCACATCACACTAAACATGGAAAACTGTATACAAATTAGAAAAAAAAAGGATAGGTTTCTCGCTCATCTTTTTATTAAAAAGTATGAAACTCTTCTTAGCTTCATGGGTATATTCGAGTTGTCTTTTACTCCCCTTAATGGTTTCAAGAATAGGAGCAACACCATGACTAAAATTATTTATAAAATTTTGATAAAAAAAAATTGAAGCCATGGAAATTACTGACATTCATATAACATTTTCACATGGGTCAATTGACAATGACTCGAACCTTCTCTGTATCTATCTTAATTTCATCTTTGGATAATACAAGGCCAAAGTAAAATAATTCAATATGTAGAAAAACACATTTCTTTAGGTTAATTTGCAAATTTTCCTCAAGCAATCTCCTCATAACCATCCTCAAATGTTTGAAATGTTCCTATGTTGACCTAATGAAGAGTTATACATCATCAAGATATACAATCACAATTTTTTTTTGGAAAGGGTTTCAAAACCACATTCATAATCCTCAAATTTTATTTGGATACATTATAATATCCAAAAGGTATTACTGATTTCTCATAGAGTTCATCCCTATGCTTGAATGTCATTTTCCACTCATATATAGGTGAGATCATAATATTATGGTAACCATTTTTTAGATCTATTTTAGAAAAATACATTAATCACTCAAACAATCCATTAGATATTCAAGTTTAGGAATAGGAAATGTATATCTAATAGTTATTTTATTAATATCTCTACAAATAGTACACATTGTCTATTCACTACCTTTCTTAGGTAGTAAAATAGTAGGAATAGCACAAGAACAAAAATTTTACCCTATGAAACTGAATAGGTTCGAATTAGAAGCATGTCAAAATGAAAAGGGAAATATAAGATCTACTTCTAAATCCAAATTCCCAAAGGAAAGATCCAAGTTGATCAACCAAAAGGTTAATACACAAAAGAATCAATCTATGGAGAATATGAAGGAGGAAGAAGACCTTATATTTCCCTATAAAGAAAATGTTTTTGAAATTTGAAATAATTGAAAGGCAAATACTAACCTCAAAATAGGGTAGATCTAGAAAATGCTGATTTATGATGTCTATGTGCAATTTCAGACAATTCTGCAACCTGTTTCAAACTGGAAATGCTGAGACAAAGAAAACCCAGAAAGCTTTTATCTTTTTGACAGCAGGTAGTCTTTGATCCTGATAAAAGGTCAAAGACTACTTTGAGATTTTCAAGGTCATCCTTGACTTTGTTGGCAGATCTCGGAAGTTCGCTTAAAAGGGTATCCAAATCTAAGCTGAGATCTGCAATTTCACACCTATACCTGCAAGAAAAAGAGGATTTTTATTGTTTGGATGGGGGTTTTTCCTTGGTCAAACCCCAATTTAGGAATTAACCTTGAAATTGAATTGAAATTGTAATGTGCATAAACAAAGTAAATGAAACAATTCACCTTGCTTATGTTGAAGTCCTTGTAGAGGATTCTAATCCTTGAATCCACAAGTAGGGATGCTCCAATGGATGTAGAATGAATGTAGGATATCTCAAATCAATGGCATTTGATCTTCAACACCAATCTTGAATGGATCTTTTCATATGAGGAGGCGTGGATGAATGTAGAAGGATGGATCTTCAAGGGGGCCCCAAAGAGATTGAATCTGTCAATGGCTAACAATGGATCTCGTTGATGAATGCTTCAATTCTTGAATGGATGCTTAGGCTTGAAGATGAATGAATATTTGATTACTTTCCTTCTCCTTCTTTATTTCTTGATTACACTTGAGAGCTTGAGAGATTGCTTGGTGAGAATGTGGATGGATGTCAAAATTAGAGAGGAAGGCTTCCTTTTATAGTGATCTAGGGAACAAACATCTAGAGAAGGCTGACATTGGGGAATTAAATCCCAATTAACCTTAACCCCTAGAAATGGACCCAAATTAAATGAAATTTAAGGATTTACCATTCTGAAACTCGAAATGGCCAACCCGAAAGAAAAAAAAGAAATATTTATGAAACCTGACATCCGAAAATCATGGGAACCTGAAATTTGAAATCTAGGTCAAGGATGAGGTAGACCCTGCCCTAGGTCAGGTTTGAGGTCATCCTTGACCTAGGTCATGGTCAAGGTCATGATTGACCCTCAAGGTCATCTTTGACCTTGAGGTCAAAAACCTCAGGACCTTAATCCAGAGTGCTAGGAAATTTAGAAATAAAGTGAAGAACGGGTGTAGAGAGTAGCAGAATGGGGGTAGAAAGTTAGATATATGCAAAGACCTAATCAAGGTGCTTAACATGAGCCCAGACTACTCACTCGGAGGGCTAAATGATCTTATCATGGAAGTGCTTCCATTTTAAGATGATACATTAAGCCCCCACTTTAGCAAGAGTATGGACTCAATGCAAACTCTTGGTAAAGGAGATCAAAATGAAAAGATAATCTTATCATAGTCAAAGGGACAAAGAGAAATCTCAAGCCCCTAGAGTCAAGTCTTCATCAACTCCAAGATCACAATAAGAGAGACATCTCTTAGAGAGAGAGAGAGAGAGAGAGAGAGAGGGTGTGATTATCTGCCCAATGACAACTTATGTCCCATTGTGAACCACATAAGGAAACAACACAACTGGAAAGATGGAATTGAACCGCCTAGTGAATGTGGCTACTTACTAGTCAACCCATCAAGGATTCACCCTTAGGAATATTCTATTCCATAAAAATAAAACCAAAAACAAAATAGATCAAGTCTTAAGGACACCTTCAACCTTAAGGGATCAAAAATATATATATTTGAAACTAGAGGGATCAAGAGATCCTAAAATATAAATCCATGCTTTAAGGATGAGTCACTAGTCCAAAAAGGGAGAAAAGGTATCTTGAAAAGTAATATATATGTATCGAAAAGTGCATGTGTGTACTAAGTGAGAAGAGCGTATGCCCCCACATTAAAGTCATTGCTAACACTTTAAGAAGAGCAATGGATTTAACATAAACATAAACAACTCCACTGATTACGTTTCCACTTTGAGATGCCCCTAGAAAAAGACAAATCAAGGGAAATATCACAGAAACATACAAAGAACACAGAAGGGATCTACCTATCATGGGGTTAGTATGATCATAAGATAATATGTATATGATATTATTGAAAATGAATTGACATCATTCCCCAAAGAAAGTAGAACCATAATCACAAAGGAGGAAAGATCACATAAGATATACGAGGAAGAATCTTTTTGGACCATGACATGGAGTCCAAAAAGAATCAATGCTACAACATCTTGAATCCAAGCAGATTACATAAGGAAACATTTACGAACAATAGCACAGTTACAACATAACACGAAATAACATATAGAAGAATAGAGATACATATAGAGGGATTATATAACAATTTTGATTATTTTATCACCTTTCACAAATAGAGTAACAAGGGTCATATAAAAGAATCTAACAACATTTAGCAAACACATTATGGGAGAAGCATAGTACAATAGGAAAACACACAACAAAAGCTACCATAAAGGACAATTCGATCAAGCACTCCACCTACTCTCCCCATCTCATTGTATATTATTTAGGGAAGGTGGGTAACTCGCAAGAGGGACTACATCCAACACAATAGGAATGATAGCTAGTTCCAAACAAGGATCCTCTTGAGAATCACAATGTTTGACACTAGGTGTAAGGATTAATTGTGATGAAAGCATATTAGGTAAATCAATGTCAATGTCAATAGTCTCATATTCATCATTAACATCATCAATATCATCAAGAGTATCTTCTTCATAAAAATTAATCAAAATAAGATCTATTATACGAATAGAATCATCATAAACATGCATTTTAACATCATTATTAGTAACAAATTCTTCTAACACATCATGCAAAGGTTTATCCGAAGAAGGTAGAGATCTTTGAAGAATAGAATTATGAGTTGTACCATGAGCATGATGCTTCTTATGATGTTCATTAGTAGATCGATTATGTTTTTCTTTATTTGAAATAGGTTGAGAACTAGGAGGAACAATCACAAGATCCTTCACAAGTTCTTTAGGAAGATCAATAGGATTATCAAAAATGGTAGGAAATTGATTAACAAAACTAGAAGCCATATTTAAAGGAGGCATGGAAGGTGTAGGAAAAAGACCATGACTAATATCCATATGTGGTATGCTTAATTTGAGAATCTTACGATGTTTATAAGCTTGATATGAATGGAAAAGATTATCAGGTCAAGGAGGACATGAATTAGGTAATGAAGGCCAAAATATATTAAGAGCAGCACAATATCTAGGCCTAGAAGGTTGATATAATCTATGATTGACCATCTTTACTTCTTCATCATGAATAAATTTAAGACGTTTATGGATAGGTGAAGCAACAACATGCATGGCATTTAACCAAGGTAAACCTAACTTAACTTTAAATTGATCAGAACTAGGAACAACAACAAAGGTAGTGTTCACAATTTTTCCACAAAGTTCAACCAACAACTTAATAGAACCAAATGATGCATAAAGAAAACCATTACAAGTTTGAATCCACACATCCAATGTATCATAACAATCACGTTGTAAGCTTTTCATAAAAAGATTTTCTTCAGTAATAACATTGACTAAGGATTTAGGATCAACAAGATAACCACAAGTGGGTTTCTGAGAAATCCTAGCATAAATATAAAGGGGACCATCAGAAGCTTTAATAGTCTCAGAATCATCAAAGGTAATCAAAAGTTCCCAAGGTCTTTTATTCTTAGGTTGTTGTCGAGGTTTAGGTTGAGTTTTCAATTTAGGTTTAGGTTTTGGTTGAGGTTGAGATTGAACTTGAGTTTGAATCTGAGGTTGAGGTTGATGTGGAGATACACATAGACCAACATGCTCTTCTTGATTAACAACATGATTGAGATCATCCATCTTTGAATCATTCACAATTTCCATAAAAGATGGCTGAGCAATGGTATTAGTATCATGTGTGGCTAAAGGATTGGTATACATTTGAAGGTTTTGATTAGGTGGAGAGATAAATTTGTTCCCACTACCATCAAGATTATCAATAGATAAGGCATTAGAATCAATTAATTCTTGAACCTTATGTTTTAAAGAATAACACTTCTCAATATCATGACCATTCTGACGATGATATTGAAAAAGGGCTTTAGGATCAAAAGATTTTGATGCAATCATAGTAGGCAAAAGAGGTCGAATAGGAGGTAAAGTAATCATATTAGCAGTTAACAACCTATTAATGATAGCATGTAAAGATTTAGAAAGAGGAGTAAATGTATGATTTAATCAGAAAGAAGTGGATGCAGAAGTGGCATTGTGAGATGCAAAAGAAACTTGATCAGCAACTGCATTCGCTTGTTTGTTTATCTTGACATAGTTTTTGAATTTTTGAAGTTTGTTTGGATTAGGAGCAGCATCACTCTTATCAACTAGAATAGGAGCCATTGGAGTGTTGCTCTCACATTGACTCACTTGTAATTGATAATGATGAAGTGCTGCACAAAGTTGTTGAAAAGAGACAAATTCAGTAAGCAGAATCTTATCTCTAATATACTTTTGCAAATTTGAAATAAACATACGTTGAATATCAATATCAGGAACATGATAGGAAATCTGACCATACAAATGCTTAAATCTACCAATAAATTCAGTTAATGTTTCTTTAGCATTTTGTTTACAATGCATTAAATCAGTCAAAGACACTTGTGGGCCAATGTTTTTTTGAAATTGTTCAATAAAATCATTAGCAAGTTGTGGAAAGGAATCAATAGAATAAGGAGGCAAGGAACAATATCATTGTAAGGTCTTGTCATGGAAGGTTCTAGCAAACAGTTTGGCTATAATCCTATGGTCATGAGCATAATCACTACAAAGGATTTGAAAAGTTTTAACATGATGAATGAGATCTCCTTTTCCATTTTAATTCTCAAGATGAGGCATATCAACTTGCTGAGGAACAGGTGTATGAATAATGTCTTAGGACAAAGGACTTCCCGTGTCACATGTAGGAACACTAAAATTGTTTTGAGTTAAGGAAGCAAGTTGTTGTTGTAGGGATGACACGGTTTGAGTCAAACTGATGATTGTTGAATTATTAGATGAAATAGGAGCAATAGAAACATTAGAAACACTAGGTAAAGTGTATGAAGCTGCAGGAATAGAAGATACAACTGGAGGAACAGTAGGAACTATAGTTGTAAGTGGATTGGAATAAGTAAAAGGAATATTATGATATGAAGGTTGTGATGCAGGAAGGGACATAGGAGGAACACTCATAGGAATAGAGGGAACCGTCACAGTCACCAAAGAAGGAGTATAGGTAGGAACAATAGGTAAAGGATTAAAAGAGGGTTCTACACTAGTGATAGGAGGAATCAACCCTAGGTCTTGAGCTTCTTGAGCTAGAGGTTTAACATTTAAATTCACGAGGTGAATAATACCACACAAGAGGTTAACACCTTGATCACCATCACGAAGAACTTTCTTAAGAGCCTCTATAGGTTGAATAGAATCTTGATTATGGTTTTCTTTAATAAGCCAATTACTTATTTTATCAAGTTCAGTTGAAATTTTTTGGACATGTTCAGGAGGAACTCTTAAAGTGTCATCCTCATCATGAGATGAGTGAGAAGAGTTTTTCTCCATAATAGGATTTGAATCATGAAGAATCAAATTATCATCTAGGATCCTAAGGAAAGGAGAGGAAGATTTAGGATCAAAGGCACCCATGAGTCTACGACTTCTTCTAATCAAAATGTTATAAGTAGGACTAGTAGTAGTAAATCTCATAAACCAATACAATGCAAATGAACTAAACTAGGAACATAAAGCATGTATTTTGGAATTTTTATTTTTTTTGTTTGTATTTTTGAAATCTAATTAGCATGCAAGATTTAACATAAAAGATAAATCTAATACTAAATAGATAAAAGAAAATCTAATAACATACAACACAATAGGGCATCAAATTCCACAAAAGAAAGGAGAGTAAGTATGTCAGGTTCACCAAAATGAATAGGTTGGAATTGGAAGCATGTCAAAATGAATGGGGGAAATATGAGATCTACTTCTAAATCTAAATTCCCAAAGGAAAGATCCAAGTTGATCAACCAAAAGGTTAATACACAAAAGAATCAATCTATGGAGAATATGGAGGAAGAAAACCTTATATTTCCCTATAAAGAAAATGTGTTTGAAATCTGAAATAATTGAAAGGAAAATACTAACCTCAAAATAGGGAAGATCTAGAAAATGCTGATTTCTAATGTCTGTGTGTAGTTTCAGGCAATTCTACAATCTATTTCGGACTGGAAATGCCGAGATGAAGAAAACCCATAAAAATAATTATCTTTCTGACAACAAGTAGTCTTTGACCCTGATAAAAGGTCAAAAACTACTTTGAGATTTTGAAGGTCATCCTTGACTTTGTTTGCGGATCTCAGAAGTTCATTGAAAAGGGTATCCGAATCTAAGCTCAGATCCATAGTTTCGCACCTGTACCTACAAGAAAAAGAGAGTTTTTGTTGTTTGGATGGGGGGTTTGCCTTGGTCAAACCCTAATTTAGGAATTAACCTTGAAATTGAATTGAAATTGTAATGTGCATAAACAAAGTAAATGAAACAATTCACCTTGCTTATGTTGAAGTCCTTGTAGAGGATTTGAATCCTTGAATCCACAAGTGGGGATGCTCCAATGGAAGTAGAATGAATGTAGGATATCTCAAATCAATGGCATTTGATCTTCAACACAAATCTTGAATGGATCTTTTTATAAGAGGAGGCTTGGATGAATGTAGAAGGATTGATCTTCAAGGGGCCTCCAAAGAGATTGAATCCTTCAATGGCTAACAATGGATCTCCTTGATGAATGCTTGAATGATTGAATGGATAAAATGATTAGATAAAATGATCACAATATTGTGAGAAAATAAATAAGCAATATATTAATATACATATAATGATGGACATTATTATTATATTAATATACAAACTTATAATATTGAATTAGATAAACATCATTGAATTAATGATATTGTTATGAAACAATATAAGATAATATTATTATACATTGTATATGCATATTGATATACATAATAATAATGATATTATTATATATATCAATATATATATATATATATATATATATATATATATATATATATATATATATATATATATATATATATATATATATATATATATATATATATATATATATATATATATATATATATATCCAATGACAGTTGATAGAATAAATAATATTAATCTCTTATATTATTGATTTGTATTAGTTAGCATTAACTCTATTTTAATGATGAATAGTAATCAATACCTATCGATCTTCATGCTGCATAATATGTATTGATTACTATATGCCAAGCAAGTCAATGCAACCTCTATACAGAAGAGTATCGGTTGTTTTAATAAATAGTCAACTTGACAATGTTACACATAGGGATCCATATCTGGTCGGGATGCCGCTATTAGTGATGTTGGTGCTCCTCATCTCCAAGTCCTATCATCTTAGATACGTCTATGAGAGGCAAGGTTTGCATGCACCGATAAGTATCGGTTCTTATTAACTAATGTACATTGTTTGGATGTAAACATTAAAGTGAATCGATACTAATATGAAAAGACATGTTGATCAATAGACATGTCTCCACATGTGGAGACATGTCTCTTCATCAGCATGCCTTCACTTATATATATAGATAATTCTTGATTGGATGAATATATACATGAAATATATAGTCTCTCTTCTAAAACAAAAGTGCAGAGTTATAATATATTACAATTAGATATATTTTTTAATATATCTATAATAAATATATACATCTATTGTGATTATATATATCACACATATTGAGTTAATATAGGGAAAATTTATAAACCATACATTCTTGATCTAAAATTTAACAACTTATGCTTGAAGATGAATGAATGCTTGCTTGCTTTCCTTCTCCTTCTTACTTGCTTGATTGCACTTGAGAGCTTGAGAGATTGCTTGGTGAGAATGTGGATGTATGTCAAAATGAGAGAGGAAGGCTTCCATTTATAGTGATCTAGGGAAAAAACCTCTAGAGAAGGCCAACATTGGGGAATTAAATCCCAATTAACCTTAACCCCTAGAAATGGACCCAAATTTAATGAAATTTAAAGATTTCCATTCCGAAACCCAAAATTGCTAACCTGAAAGCGGGAAAACAAATATTTCTGAAACCCGACATCTGGAAAGCATGTGAACCTAAAATTTGAAATCTAGGTCAAGGATGAGGTAGACCCTGCCCTAGGTCAGGGTCGAGGTCGTCATTGACCCTCAAGGTCATCTTTGACCTTGAGGTCAAAAACCTCAGGACCTCAATCTAGAGTGCTAGGAAATGCAGAAATAAAGTGAAGAACAGGTGCAGAGAGCAGTAGAACGAGGGCAGAAAGCTAGATACATGCAAAGGCCCAATCAAGGAGCTTAAGATGACTCCAAACTACTCACTCAGAGGGATAAATGCTCTTATCATGGAAGTGCTTCCATTTTAGGATGATACAAAAACCTTTCTTGAGTAGTTCTTCCACATCCTTTCTTATCTCCTCATTTTCTATGGGACTCAATCTATATGTAGCCTTATTTGGTGGGCTAGCTCTATGTATCAAGTCCATATGATGACTTATACTCCTCATAGATATAAAATCATCATACAACTTTACAACAACAATGCCTTTATGCTCTTCTAAGATCTCCTATATTTATCTTGAAAAGTCATCTAGTTTTGTATAAGTAAGCACTATTCTAGTTTTAAGAATCAAAGAAAATAGACCTTTTTTTTTTATGTCATATAAAATATATTCACCACCTACCACCATTACCTTACTACTGCTATTATTACTATTTCCCCTTGCTTGTTCTTTCATAGGCATCAAATTATTCTTAACCCCATCTCACAACACACTATCCTTATATCAACCAATCAAAAATTAAACAAGAGCTTGTTCATCAATAAATAATTAGTGCACTTTTGTAAGAAAGAAATTGTATATGGTGCAGGGTGTAGGGTGTAGGGTGTAGGGTGTTTAGTTTTCTTGAGTCCTAACTTTTTTGTCATTTATGTGGCTAAAAAAATATTTATACTATGACTACCAATAAGTAGTTTTCAATACATTCCTTTTGAATTATATTTGGTTTTAAGTAGTGCCTTTCTTTGAACTGGCTCTTGGCTCTCTTTTGATTGATTCAAAAATACCTTCCTGAATAAAAATTACTCCCCTAATTCTCTTTTATCTTTATGGTGAGTAGGTGACCCCATGTTCTCTTGGTCTTTTTCAAAAATTTAATTACACATTTCAAGTTCATGATATGACCTCCTTGTGAATACTTTAAAGATTCCCACCTTTTGTGACTTGCATACTGCTTATACTTAAATCATTTACTAGAAAATGCTCTTCCTCTTCCATAAGTATTGTACATTAAAATGGTAGTCTCTTCTCTTCTTCCACTCCTTCAAACTTAAAATAATTATCAAGTCTAATCAAGAAGTTTCTCTCCATTAATGCCTTTGGGATATGTAGGAACCCCTACTTCAAGTTTAGTCCCCACACTCATAATTTCTCTTAATAATCTTACATAGTCTCTAGTCAATTTTTCTTCAACACCCTCATTGATTTGGGGTTCATCTACTTTCTCCACACACTACCTTAATCAGTCACTACACCTCTTCTTTGGAAATATTCCATAGAATCCAATATTTCTATAATTGTTTGCATAATTTTAAAAAACCATTATTTTTTCCTTATTCTACTTCTTCCCTTCTTTATTCTCCCAGAGGCATGTTATTTATCCCTTAAAATGCCAACTTCTTAAAGCCCTGGTACCAATCTAATGGAATTTGAGTATTCAAATATTGAACATAGGTTTCACATAAATAGAGATTTAATAATGCAAATAAATGATTGGTAAAATAAATTTAAATTCTAGTTATACCAAGGTTCTGTTTAATTTTCATGATCACTCAGGGACAAAAACCATATAGTTGAATAAAAAATGAATTGTACCTATTAAAAATCTATTGTTTTTCCAAGAATCTTGACCCTCATAATAGAGATAACACAAAAAATAGAGCACCAAACATTATTTCATTATCTCAGATATGAAATAATCATAATAATAGATTTTCTTCAAGAATAGTATCAATCCCCTCCCTAAATTTTTCATTCTTATTTTTAATAGCAATCTACCATACAAATTTAGCACAACACTACCAATCCCTCCAATCAATCTCTCTACCCATCCTTGATTATTTACACTACTCTTCTTACAATGTGGAATGACTTCCCTCCTTAGCCAAACCTCGATTCTTGTGGTTTTGAATCCTTAAGAACAAGTCTTCTTTCCACAACAAACAACCACCCATGGTTTGGTTCGCATGATCGTTAACTGCCTTCCCAAATGTATTTCTAGTTGGTGACAAGAAGATGTAGTTCATGATGATAGGAAATTAGAAATTCTAAATTGCAAACTAACAAAAGGCAATTTAACATGAAGAACATCAAAAAATAAAACCAAAATTTTAAAAATAAATAAAAAAATTCTAAGAGTGATGCTCCTCCATCACCTTGACATCCCAATGTTTAAATTTGTCAAGTGCTTAGGATCTATAATGTTTAAAATCAACACATACTTGAGGGCTTTGATTCTAAGAGATAGTATCATTCATGTCCAATGAATCTTAATTTTAGTTAATTTATTGTGTTTCCCTTAGTTAAATTTTTTTTTTGATTTAGACTAATTATGACATCATTCAAACCTAAGATGTGCATAAAATTGAGTAAAATGTTAGGTCTTCATCTACTATAGTTAATTTTGAGTGTGACGCCTTAAGAGATTGAAATGCTTTTATTCAATTTGACAAGAGTTCTAAGGTCAATGTCTCATGCATAACAAAGAGGCACATAAAAGCGTGGTTAATAAAAACATTATATCTCAAGATTTACAACTAGGTACAGTAGGTCTAATTGTCCTAGAAAGCTCAAAAATATTTTGAAATAAGGTTTACATAGTAAATGAATAAAGTGTTTATTTCTCGTAAAGAAGTAGGCATGTTTGCTTGAATGAGTGAAAGGAGTAAATGTGGTTAAAGAAATTAAATGTGATAGAGATATTGGCTCGAAAAATAGATAATATGATAATAATATAAATATAATTATCACTAAATTTGACAATGACATAGATAAATATGAAGAAAAATAAACTAAATCTAATTTTGTGTTATACATGCACATTTCTTATTGAGCTGAATAAGAGAAAGTGTGATAAAAGGTCTTATGTGGAAATAGTAAGTATTATTCAAAATGTGTCTAGGGAAAAAATTGATAAAGGTACAATATTCTAATTATTAATTCATTGTTATATGTCAAGAAATAGAAAGATTGGGCCTAACAATAAGTGTTTCCAAATAGAAAGATGTAGAAAAATAAAAAGATTGGACATAACAATAAGTGTCTCCAAATAGATGAATGAGGGAAAAGACGGTTAAGACATAAATAAGGAATGAGCAAGTATTATTAAAGATACATGTGGGGAGTCAGTGGATATTATGTCATGGATGTATGTATTGAAATAAATATAATTGACAAAAAATACGGTTAGTGAGAAGTGTAAATATTTATTTGTTTATAAATCATTAAAAAGGAAAAATGGTTTCTATATTATCAATTAGCTTGATCAATTCATTAAAATTTGTGACTCAAGGAAGAAAAAATTTATTTCTATATTATCAGTTAGGTTGCTAGTGTTAGTTATTTATAGTGAATAATAACTAAATACAAGAGTTTAGTAAAAGCTATGTATTTTTTTTAAAGGATAAATAGAATTATTTCCACTGATTCATCTTCACAAATAAATTAAAAAAATAAAATAAAATAAATTATCTCAAAAATGAATCACTTTAGAAATTGATTTGAAACGTCAATTAAAAAATTGACATGCAATTTCTACCATTTCAAAAATGAATATAGATAAAGAGAAATCGTAAAACATGCAAAACTGTAAAAGCTCTTGTTTCACTGAACTCGCCACAGAGAATACGGGAAAGTTTCAATCCATTGAATTTACAAAGTAACACAAACAGGGCACTGAAAAATTCAAAACAGTTGCAAGTTCTCCAATGCAATCCAATATACAGAAGTGCAGTATACATATTCTGTCATGTAACTCTGTAATGGAAGAAACGAATGAAGGTACGATATTGTCAAAATGTGTGAAACGAGTAGATATTGTTAAAGATATGTGCTCTGTAATAAATAAATAAAGATATGATATTTATATGAATTGAATGAAAAAAATAGTATATCAATCGTTATATAGAAGATTTAAATTTGAAAATAAATAGATAGTCAGGTTCAGATGTGAAATTCAGGATGACCTTCTTCTTTCAAATGCTTTCCCAGATTAGCCCTGACAATTTTTCCATGTCGGGAAAAAAAAGAGAATGAGGATGACAATGCTGATGGATGGACTCTTCCAGACCCTGAACTGGATCCTACAAAGGGCTGGGAAAAGAAGGATGAACCAGATCCTCCTCCTCCTTCTGCTACTGCCTTGGCTGCATAGAAATGTTCTATTTCTACGCTATGCCCATTCATTTAGTTTTTGTATCTGGCCTATGCCCATATGTCAATTTGGTGCCCCGTAAAGAAAATTGTTACATAAAATTTTAAAGTTGCAATTTATATTATAAAATACAGTCAATTGAATAAGAAGAACTGAGAATTAATAACACCACCATTAATACTTTCATACTTCTACCATATCTTATTTTCTTACAATATATTCTAACATATTTTACGATGTTATTTTATTATTTTGTTCTTTCTACGGAATGAATAATTCACTTAAAATCTCGACACCCACTTTATCTATCATTCTAAACAAATTACCTCATGAACAGATCTCCGTCCTGAAATGTAATACATACTGACATAAGCTTCCATGAATTCAGAAATTGTAAATCAAAACGACTTTTTACTTCATTTCAATGGATCAGGCTTAAGCACCTTCCTGACCAAAGGAATTCATTAAAACATTCCGAAAATACTATCAACTGAAAAAAAAAATTAAGCTCATATTTTATCAGCTACGATAAAGGGCTTCCTACTTTAAAAATATATATATCTTAAGACACCATTCAAAGCAAATAGAATTTACACTCTTCTCCATAATTTGTAGAACAAACTTCATACACAAAAATATATGTGGATGCGCAGCCATGTTGAAGGGCTGCGCATCCACGACTAATTATATTGTTATACTTTAGTCCCTACATTTAGGAATATTTTAAGGCCGTGCAATTTAATTGTACAAAAACCTTCGATTTTTTTTCCTTTATTCATATTTTAGCTTGCTTCTTGCTCAGATCTTGGAGGGTTCAAGATCTAGCTCAGCAAGGTTACCTGATCTATGGGTTTCGAAAAGGTATTCAATGGCACTCCAAATGGGTTGGGCTAGAAGCAGAATACTATAAAAGCAATTGATGCGCAAAATACAGAGAACAAAAGTGTCAGACAGTGAACACAACTTTTACTGTAAAAGTTCCTGTTTTATGAATTCGCAACAGTGAATACACGACATTTTGAATCCATCGAATTCACAAACTAACATGAACAAGGGAATACTCATCACATAAAAAAAATTGTAAAGACAACATCTTTAACCGAAAAACGAAATCACCTTCAAATGCAATCATGTACAAAAACAATTTCCAGGGAAGAAATCTGGCCTACCTCGCCATTGATAGAAGCTTCCGATATAAACTTCAAATACCAGAATAAACCCTTCAAGAAGTAGTTTTACCAACAATGCTCCGATTTTCTTAGGGTTTGAAATAGTTTTACCGACAATGTATTTTGTTAGGGTTTCTTAAGGATCCCTAGGAATCGATTATTTATTTTCTAGTACTCAATTCCCAAGAAAAGTACAGATGGGTGGGTGATTATGTATTTTTTTCTTTTTTCTTGGATTCATTCGTGTAAATATTGGGATTGAATTTCGTTGGGCGGCGGCGTAAGAGGCAAATCTACCCAATGATAAAGATTTTGATAGAATTCGAGAAGACGGACCAATAGTAGAGTCTTTTCTTTTCTGCCTTTTCCTTTCATTTGGCCCTGCTCGCGTGGTTCCATTAATATACTTTGACAAGCGCGTAAAATTTGAATCTGTCAGATATGTTGGAAATGATTGCAAGACTATACTTTAACGGCTCAAAACCTATGAGCTTTTTAAGCTTTTTCTCTAAGAGTTTCAATAGATAAATAGTTTTCCAAATATCGTAGGTAACAATAAAATTTATTGTTTTAACAAGTAATAACCATGTTTATATATTATATTTATATTATATTTTGGTATTTGTTTGGTTTATATTAAATATTTATTATTTTAAAGAATTTTTTAAATTAGTGTTGGATTTGTTTATTTCATTTAATAAAATTGACATACAATCAATTAAAAAGAAAAATTATTTCTAGAATAAAAATATCTTATATAATTTTATAAAAAAATGAGTATTATTCTTTATTTCTTTAAAATAATAGAAATATATTTCAAATATTAAATTTTAAATTGTTTGACATGAATTTGTTTAAGGAAGAAAATGAAATATATACATAATTTTGAAAAAAAAAAATTAATTTGTGTTAATTCTTTAATTTATTATATATTATTTTATTTGATCGTAGAGATTGGTATGAATTAATTTTTTTTAGTATCTGTGGGGTAGATGGGAACCTCTTCATCAACCATATTATTATTAGAAACAAGGTAAGCATAAGAACAATAAAAGAAACCTCTTCATAATTAACCAAATTGATAGTGATATCAAAATATTTATCTTTACTATCTTCATCAAAATTTGCCTCACCACCTTTATAGTCCTCATCCTCTGAGTTTTATAGGACTCCTCCTCAGGTTCATATTCGAACTTAGTTTCAAGTATAATTTCATCTTTGACCTTTTTCCCTTTAAATTCCTTTTTTAGAAACTAGGGACATCCTCTTTCCCCAAAACTCGTCCATTTCTTCAATTTTCTCGTCCACTTCTTCAATAACCACAAAAGGAATATTGGAGCTTTCAATAATTTTCCATTTTCCCTATTTTTGTTGTGCTTGCCTCACTAGTAGGGCCTTTCCTTTTTTCAAGGTGGGTTCTAGAAGATTAGATTTAAAAGGTTTCTTAATAGGGGGTTTGCTAGCTTTACCATTCTTTTTACAATTAGGGTTTTCAAGCAACATGTTACTTTGTATAGGATCTATGTGAATAGAGATATGAAAAGGATCATTTTTCTTATTAGCTTCGAGCTAAGGGTAACAAATGAAATAGCTTCTAAAGAGGTACTTGTCAAATTTACATTTGTAAGTAGGGAAGAACATTTGGTAATACTACTAGTGAGAAATGAGAGCAAGAAAAATGACATCTTTATCTTTTTTAAATTTCTAATATGGTTTAGGATTCAAAAATGATACATATGAAAGATGGTATATCTATCTCAAAGGTACAATATTTAATAAAATGATAATAGACAATAGGGTAAGGAGGAGGAAGGAGGGATCAATCATACCTATTTTCATTGAATGCCACCACTAGTTTCTTTCCCTTCTAGCATTCTATTATAAATTTTAATAGCTTGAAAGTATGGATTCAGATCTGCATCATCAAATAGATTCTAAAGGTCCTCATTCTACATAATCTCTTTAAAATATTTAGGTTTTGATATGTTTATAGGACCCCTCATCTTAGTCAAGTTGGTAAATTGGATACACCAAGCATTTATGTAGTTAAAATTGTTATACCTGGTAGCACTATAATTTAGAAAAACACCTTTTTATTATTCTCTATAAAAATATTGATCCTTCCTTAACATTATTTTAATAACCAAGCTCAATAACCCCTATCCTCCCTTCACATCTTTTTTTGGCATGATTTGGATATTGTGTCCTCTAACTTTTGTGCCAACACTAGTAGAGTTGTCGACCGTATCCTTATATTTCTTTCAAAGATTGAATGCTTTTCATTTCCATAGCTGCTAACGAAATCATCAATAAAGTATTTATTACTAAACCACCCTAAATAAAAACTCATGTTGAGTGTTTCACCTTTCATAGATATCTAAATGGCCAAGATTAAAAAATACATTGTCCCCTTTCTATAAATCATCTCTTGGTAGAAATTTTTTAATTTGAATAAATTTGCAACGTTCTCCTCCTTATCATTCTCAAGCATTGAACCTTAACTTATGCCTTCTATTCCTATTATAATGTTGTATTTTGATAACCATGATCACTTTGCTAATAAAAATCCTATTTCACATTAAAAAAATTAAGAATTTGTAATATTTAAATGTATGTATTTTCAATCATTAGCAATAATATATTTTAGTCCCTGGGGATATAGATTAAAGTTAATAAAGATCTAAAGTTGGGATTTTAAGCTTATAATAGCTATGTTATCCACACCTTTGTTACCTTCTTTGAGTGTTTGGTAAAGGTCATATATATAAAAGGAAGCTAAAATTCTTTTGCAATCCTCTATGAAACTTGTCATGTCTTACAGACAATAGACATCTCCCCTAAGATGTTCAATTATGAGATTTGAATCCCCCACTATCATAACTCTTTTTTAATTAAGGTCCTTCAATCTCTTAATTCCCTACCATGTAGCCAATTCTTGATCTCTGTTATTTGATCCCTTACCTAAGTTCCTATAATATTATTCTATAAAGGTTCCTTTCTAATCCCTAATTAGACTACCAATAGTAGAAAGACCTGGGTTCCATTTTACAAAAAAATCAAAGATGCACTTAATTGACCCCTCTGCTGCCATCATTTTCTGTTGCACCAAAAGCTCAAACTATCAATGCTCAATAAAAATGCCATATATAACCTAATCCACAGGAGGTGGTTAAGCCATGTCATGAATATCCAAGGAGGTGCTAACCACCAAGTCAATAATCTCCCCCTCAACACCGACTGAGCCTCCAATATCCACTAAAGGGAGACCCAAGGCTATGATACCAATTATTGGAATCACTTACCATTCATACATTTCATATGAAAACACACATCGACACATGTCAAGAGTTCCTAGATGATAGGAAATGACAAAAAGTAGCAGAGATAACATGCAATCAGTAGATCTAGGGATGAGCTAGTAGCACAATGAACACAACATTCTTTGACAATAGAAACACATGACAGACCATCCACAAAAAAATGAAGGCTATGAAAATAGAACAAGTGTTCCTTCAAAAGTTCCTTAGTGGCATCAATGACATAAATGCAACAATCTCCCCCTTAACGTCATTGATGGAAACTCCCATAATTTGTAAGGCTAAAACAACTCCCCCTGAATAGTGGAAAAAATTTCCAAATCTGAAGCAACTCCCCCTGAAGATCTACTCCCCCTTTGTCATCAATGACTATAAAACTAAAATCCAAATGCAGTCCAAAAGATATAACAATGAAGTACTTTTGCTAAGAATGAATCTTTCACTGATGTGAAATAACACCAAGCTTGCTTCAAGGATACTCGAAGTGATCTTGGGGTAGAGGTTTAGTAAATACATCACCGAATTTCTCTTTCAAACAAACATAGTTTAGCTTGACAATGTTATTTGAAACTTTCTCCTTTAGATAGTGATATCTGATTGGAATGTGCTTGGTGCGAGAATGCATCACTGGGTTCTTTGAGATATCAATGGCGCTTGTGTTGTCACAAAAAATACATTTATAGGATTAGTAAACTCAAGTTTATAATCACATAAGGTGTTCTTCATCCAAATTACCTAAGTGTAGCATGAAACTAGTTCAACATATTCAACTTCAGTGGTGGATAATGAACTGCAAGACTATTTCTTGCTAAGCCATGAGACCAAACAACCACCTTAAAAGAAAGCACAACCACTGGTACTTTTCTTGTCATCCACAAAGCCACCCCAATCTACATCTATATAGGCTGTAAGAGAGTAATAAAAAATCTTTGGAAACCAAAGACCAATATCAACTGTGCCTTTTAGATATTTAAAAGTTCTCTTAATAGCTAGAACATGTGTATGTTTTGGAGAAGCTTGAAATCTAGCCATATATCCCACAACCTACATAATATCTGGTCTAGTGGCTGTGACAAATAGCAAACTCCCTACCATAGATCTATAAGCAGACTGATCAATAGAAGGAGACATATCCTCCTTACTTATCTTACATCCAGTTTCCATAGGAGTGCTAGATGGATTGCAATCTGCCATCTTAAATCTCTTAATTAACTCTCTAGCATACTTAGCTTGGGAAATGAAAATACCTTTAGAAGATTGATTAATTTGTAGCCCAAGAAAGTATGTTAACTCACCCATCATAGACATCTCGAACTCATTTTTCATACAAGAAGAAAATGTCTTAGACATTTTGACACTGTCACTACCAAAAATCAAATCATCAACACAAACAAAAACAATGAGAAAGTACATTAAATCACCCACCAGTTTTCATTCAAGTAGAAAATGTCTTAGACATTTTTACACTGTCACTACCAAAAATTAGATTATCCTCCACAAGGGCCTCCTGATCTTCTTGTATAACTTCCATAAAGCCATGTATCCTCTGCTCCAACCCCACATTTCATTCAAGAGGACACCTAGGAAGAGTCTCCTTAGAAAGCCGGTAATACCTCTCAATCCCTATCCTAGTCCATCTAGGAGATCCAGGAAATTGACCTTGTCTCAAAACACAGAAGGTCTTTGTCATCAATGACTATAAAACTAAAATCCAAATGCAGACCAAAAGATATAACAATGAAGTACTTCTGCTGAGAACGAATCTTTCACTGATGTGAATAACACCAAGCTTTCTTTGAGGACACTCGAAGTGATCTTGGGGTAGAATTTTACTAAATACATCACCGAATTTCTCTTTCAAACAAACATAGTTCAGCTTGACAATGTTATTTGCAACTTTCTCCTTTAGATAGTGATATCTGATTGGAATGTGCTTGGTGCGAGAATACATCACTGGGTTCTTTGAGATATCAATGGCACTTGTGTTGTCACAAAAAATACATTTATAGGATCAGTAAACTCAAGTTTATAATCACATAAGGTGTTCTTCATCCAAATTACCTAAGTGTAGCATGAAACTAGTTCAACATATTCAACTTCAGTGGTGGATAATGAAGTGCAAGAGTATTTCTTGCTAAGCCATGAGACCAAACAACTACCTAAAAAGAAAGCACAACCACCAGTAATTTTCTTGTCATCCACAGAGACACCCTAATCTGCATCTATATAGGCTATAAGAGAGAAATAAAAAATGTTTGGAACCTAAAGACCAAGATCAACTGTGCCTTTTAGATATTTAAAAGTTCTGTTAATAGCTAGAACTTGTGTATGTTTTGGAGAAGCTTGAAATCTAGCCATATATCCCACAACCTACATAATATCTGGTCTAGTGGCTGTGACAAATAGCAGACTCCCTACCATAGATCTATAAATAGACCGATCAACAAAAGGAGACATATCCTCCTTATCTTACATCCGGTTTCCATAGGAGTGCTAACTGGATTGCAATATTCCATCTTAAATCTCTTAATTAACTCTCTAACATACTTAGCTTGGAAAATGAAAATACCTTTAGAAGATTGATTAATTTGTAGCCCAAGAAATTACGTTAACTTGCCCATCATAAATGTCTCAAACTCATTTTTCATACAAGAAGAAAATGTCTTAGACATTTTGACATTGTCACTACCAAAAATCAGATCATCAACATAAACAAAAACAATGAGAAAGTACGTTAAATCACCCATCATAGACATCTTGAACTCATTTTTCATACAAGTATAAAATGTCTTAGACATTTTTACACTATCACTACCAAAAATTAGATCATCCTCTACAAGGGCCTCCTGATCTGCCTGTATAACTTCCATCAAGCCATCTATCCTCTGCTCTAACCCCCCCCTTTCATTCAAGAGGACACCTAGGAAGAGTCTCCTTAGAAAGCCGGTAATACCTCTCAATCCCTATCCTAGTCCATCTAGGAGATCCAAGAAATTGACCTTGTCTCGAAAGATAGAAGGTCTTTGTCATCAATGACTATAAAACTAAAATCCAAATGCAATCCAAAAGATATAACAATGAAGTACTTCTATTGAGAATGAATCTTTCACTGATGTGAAATAACACCAAGCTTGCTTCGAGGATACTCGAAGCAATCTTGGGGTAGAGGTTTAGTAAATACATCACCGAATTTCTCCTTTCAACAAACATAGTTTAGCTTGACAATGTTATTTGCAACTTGCTCCTTTAGATAGTGATATCTGATTGGAATGTGCTTGGTGTGAGAATGCATCACTGGGTTCTTTGAGATATCAATGGCGCTTGTGTTGTCACAAAAAATACATTTATAGGATCAGTAAACTCAAGTTTATAATCACATAAGGTGTTCTTCATCCAAATTACCTAAGTGTAGCATGAAACTAGTTCAACATATTCAACTTCAGTGGTGGATAATGAAGTGCAAGACTATTTCTTGCTTAGCCATGAGACCAAACAACCACCTTAAAAGAAAGCACAACCACTGGTACTTTTCTTGTCATCCATAGACCCACCCCAATCTGCATCTATATAGGCTATAAGAGAGAAATCAAAAATCTTTGGAAACCAAAGACCAAGATCAATTGTGCCTTTTAGATATTTAAAAGTTCTCTTAATAGCTAGAACATGTGTATGTTTTGGAGAAGCTTGAAATCTAGCCATATATCCCACAACCTACATAATATCTGGTCTAGTGGCTGTGACAAATAGCAAACTCCCTACCATAGATCTATAAACAAACTAATCAACAGAAGGAGACATATCCTCTTTACTTATATTACATCTAGTTTCCATAGGAGTTCTAACTGGATTGCAATCTGCAATCTTAAATCTCTTAATTAACTCTCTAACATACTTAGTTTGGGAAATGAAAATACCTTTAGAAGATTGATTAATTTGTAGCCCAAGAAATAATGTTAACTCACCTAGCATAGACATCTCGAACTCATTTTTCATACAAGAAGAAAATGTCTTAGACATTTTGACACTGTCACTACCAAAAATTAGATCATCAACATAAACAAAAACAATGAGAAAGTACATTAAATAACCCATCATAGACATCTCAAACTCATTTTTCATTCAAGTAGAAAATGTCTTAGACATTTTTACACTGTCACTACCAAAAATTAGATCATCCTCCACAAGGGCCTCCTGATATGCCTGTATAACTTCCACAAAGCCATCTATCCTCTACTCCAACCCCCCCCTTTCATTCAAGAGGACACCTAGGAAGAGTCTCCATAGAAAGCCGGTAATACTTCTCAATCCCTATCATAGTCCATCCAGGAGATCCAGGAAATTGACCTTGTCTTGAAAGATAGAAAGGGCCACAAGAGATGTGTAAAATACCCTTTTAAAAGGGCTAAGGATTTAGAGGAATTCCATGTCTCAGAGACATTGGAAGCTAAGGATACGAAGGAGACTAATAGTACCACTGAAACTAAAAGGAAGCCCAAGAAATGAAGGAATTCAAAAAGCCACATCAAATTGGAGGTGGATTTGGGGGGCTCTGTCCGCCGTTCTCACAAAATTTCCAAAGAGAAGTGTAAAAAAAGAATCAAGGAAACAACTTCAGAGGAGAAATCCATTTTAGAAGAAGACACCCCTGCTTCCACTGAGTCGATTGAGGGCTCTTCTGATGACCACCCAAGATTGCACAAGACTGGAACCACTCCCCCCTGAACAATTAACCTTCTATGGAGGACACTCCTTGTTGCCATACCCCACCCCCACCCCTCCCCCCCAATGACCAACAGACCAAGTCCCTTCCTATTGAGCATAATTCTGAGGCTTGGGAAGGAAATGATAAATTTAAGGGCTCCCTAAAACTAAAGTCCTTGAAATTGACAATGAGATTCTTGGCCTTAAGCAAGACATGCAGGACAACAAAGCCCACGTCGCTGATACAAACAAGTTCACCCTTAAAGTCATGCACGTGTTGGTGGTGACTCTGTGCACTATGCAGGAGAAATTGGCTAGTGGCAAATTGGAGGCTAATGAAGACAACAAAGACCTCTTCATGTTCCTATAGAAAGAGTGGGCCATGACCTTGATTTCCAAACATCTGGGTAGGAGACCCTAGCTGTCATTGCTACTATGAGGTTCCTATTTTGGTTTGGGCATGTTGCCCCTAGTTTCTTTATTCTGATTTCCTACATTAATATTTTTTTGTCTAGTTTATGGTTTAGCCATGCATGGCATGATACTGTTAATATGTTTTTTACTACCTACTTAAGATACTCTAGTTCATTATTTTTGAAAAGAGCTATTAAGTTTTTTTTTGATAGAGGCAGACTAGATACTCTTTCTCTACTAACTTACTATTGATGAACTACTTTTTGACTAGTGCTATTAATATGTTGTTAATGTGCTTCTAGTCTCTGTACCACTGGCCAGCACCCTCTTGGTGCTTTTTTCTATAAAAAAAAACAATGAGAATGTTGTTACCTTCCTCTTTGACATACAAGTTGTTGTCTACATTTCCCTTTTTGAAGCCCTACTACTGCAAATAGTTATCCAACCTATCATACCAAGCTCTAGGAGCTTGTTTGAGTCTGTATAGTGCTTTTTTCAGCTTGCACACATAGTCTACATTGTTAGAAATTAGGCCTTCTGGTTGTTCAACATAAACTTCTTCAACTAAATCACCATTTAAGAAGGCAGATTTAACATCCATTTGGGAAAATTTAAAACCTTTAAAGGAAGAAAATGCAAGAAAAATTTGTATTGCTTCTAATCTTGCAACCAGTGCAAAAGTATCACTAAAATCCACACCTTCAATTTGAGAATAACCTTTGTAAACTAGATGAGCCTTGTTATAAATTATCTTATCATCTTCATTTACCTTGTTCTGGAATACCCATTTTGTACCTATCACATTCTTGTTGATGGGTCTTGGCACGAGCTCCCAAGTATTGGGATTTTTAGTTTGGTCTAACTTCTCTTTCATGGCAGCCACCCAATGTTCATCTACAACCACCTCTTCAAAACACTTAGGCTCAATCATGGAAATAAGTGAGAAGTCTTCATCCTCATTTTTTCTAGCATTTCTAGTCTTTCTTTCACCTGTACCCTGATCAATGGGATGATTCTTTTGAACAAAATTTGAGGGAGTTTTGAAATTAGAAGCATCATAATCATCTTGAGAATCATTTCCAAAATTATCATGTAAATTTTTAGCATCATTAGAAGTAGGAACTATTTCTTCATGAGAATATTGTACTTTACCTTTGTCATTCTCAACACTCTTGCTAGCTGTTACAACTTGAATATGTGGAGGAGAAGAGGGTACAGTAATGCTGGTTTGAGTTTTACTTGATACCATAGTGCTAGTTTGAGCTTTACCTTTTTCAGGGCTATCATCATTCTAACCAAATTGATTAGTAACTTCATGAATCTTAACATTTGCACTATCTACCAATTTATGCAGCCTTTTATTGTAGCTTTTGAAAGCTTTACTTTTAGAGGAATAGCTAATAAAAATTCCCTCATCACCTCTAGATTCAAACTTACACAAATTATCTTCATATCTCCTAATGTAGCATGGGCTCCAAAAAAATTTAAAGTACTTAATAGTAGCTGGTTTACCTTTCCAAAGTTCATATGGAGTCTTTTTGAGCTTTGGTCTCAACAATGTTCTATTCTAAATATAAACTATTGTGTGGATAGCCTCTTTCCAAAAAATATCTTTCACCTTTCTTTCATTCATCATGAAAAGTGCCATTTCTTGAACAGTTCTATTTTTTCTTTCCACAACACTATTTTATTGTGGTGTTCTTAGGGATGAAACTTGTTTCTTGATACCATGTTGCTCACAAAACTTGACAAACTCATTAGAAGTGAATTCTCCCCAATTATTAGAATGCAAGCATTTAATTTTCACATCCATTTCATTTTCAACCTGACTTTTAAACATCTTAAATTTCTCTAAAGCCTCTGATTTTTAGTTTAGAAAACTGACCCATGTTATGCAAGTAAAGTCATCAATAACAAGTATAAAGTATTTCTCACCTTGAAGACTTGATGTCCTAGTTGGTCCACAAAGATCCGTGTGAACAAGCTCAAGTGGCTTACTGCTAAAATGGTCTTTTGGTTTGAAGGAAGCTCTAGTTTGTTTGCCCTCTTGACAATTTTTGCAAACAACATCAGCTGGCTTTTCTAACATTGGCATATCTCTAACAACCTCTTTTTTGCTAATCTTGATAAGATTATCAAATTTTACATGCCTAAAATGCTTGTACCAAAGCCAAGCATCCTCTACCTTGCTCAAACAACATGTCTCATTATTAGAATCATCAAGAATGTAGAGATTATTTTCTTCTCTAGTTGCTTTAGCTATGACATCAATTCCCTTTTTAATAGTGCAAGCATTAGAGTTAAAACTAAGATCATACCCTTGATCACATAGCTGGCTTACACTTAACAGATTGTGTTTCAACCCTTATACATAGAGAACACTCTCAACAATAGTTTCATCATTGTTAATTAAGACTGTACCTATACTAGCAATCTTTGTAAAAGAGCTACCACCAAATCTAACTTTACCACCTTTCATCTTCTTGAGAGAATGAAACTTACTTAAGTCACCTGTCATATGCCAGGAGCAACCACTGTCAACATACCATATATACTTCTCACTGCTAGCTAGAAGGGTTGTTTGTACAACAAGAGCTTTAAGAGGAGTCTCTTGAACTTTTCTTCTCCAAACCTTGGTCACTTTGGTCCTTCTTTTAGGTTTGATATTGTAGAACAAATCTGCACTATAGCTATTGCAAAATCTTGAAGTATGGCCAAACTTATTACAACTATAGAAAATCAAATTGTACTTCCTAAAGACATTCTTTTCATGCTAAAAAAAATTCTTGAAGGGAACAACTCTACAATCAGCAATTCTATGTCCAAAGTAGTTACACGCAAAATCATAGCCATAGAAAAAAGGGTTGTTTACCTTGTTAGGAGTAGGTTGACTACTTTCCGGTGGTGTGGAGTTTTGATCCGGTTGCATGCCAACTCCTCTCTTATCTTTGGTGGGTCTTTGAGAGCTAAGAACATCATCTATTGTGACTTTAGCACTACTGAAAGATAGTTCTTCACTTGAGAGCATAGAGGTTTTACCAATGTTTCTAAGAGAAACAATTTTAGCTTCTATCTTGGCAATGTTTTCTTCCTTTATTTGAATCTAATTTTCCAAATCCTCATGAATCTTTTTGGCCTCCTCATTCAAAATTTTAGAATCAGCAAGCTGAGTTTCAACCTCTTTAAGAGATGTAGCAATCTTCAACTTTTCAGCACTCTCAACTTGTAGAAGATCCACAAGACTAAGATTTTTCTTTTTCAATTTCTTAATTTCAAAAAGAGCTGAAATCAATTCAAGTTCAAGGTCTACTACATCATCTTCACCATCCTTAGTTTCTTCAGTACTCACATCATCAATAGCCACATCATCGATAGCCATGAACATGACTTCACTTATCCTAGAATCACTTTCGCTGCTTGAAGAATCATCACTGCCATTTATAGAAAATAGCACCTTCTTGCCCTTTTTAGATTTCCAATTCTTCTTGGCAAACCTCTTGGATTTCCAGTGCTTGAGTTCTTCTTCATCGTTGTTTTCTTCTTCCTTATCAAATAGACACTTAGAGGCAAAGTGACCAAGCTATCCACGGTTGAGGCATTTCAAACCAAATTTACCTTTACTTTTATTAAAGCCCTTTTTCAGCCTTCTAATGAGATAAGCTATTTCCTCATTGGATTCCTCATCTAAACCTTCACTTAGATTATTTTCTTTGTCCTTTCTTCTTTTAGAAGCTTTGAATGCAGATTCAGTTTTAGAAGGCCCTTCAACTATAGTCCTCATCTCATAGGCAATCAAGATGCCATGTAATTTGTCAATAGTTAGAGTGTCTAAATATGACATTTCCTGAACAATAGAGACTTTAGCATCAAGTCTCATGGGAAGAGAACCAAGAATTTTCTAAACCAAATTTTTCTCTTCAACATTTTCACCTAGACCTCTTAAAACGTTGACAACCTCATCAACACAAAGAAAATACGCGGCAATGTTCTCACTATCCTTCATGCAAAGACCTTCAAAGATAGCCCTATGAGTTTGAACTTTGGCTTTCTTGACTTTGTCATCACCTTTATATGCATTGTGCAATTTATCCCAAATATCTTTTGCGGTAGCACAGTGCATGACCTTTACAAATTTAGCTTCAGTTAGACCACACAAAATTGCATTCATGGCCTTGGCATTATTCTCAAATTCCATTTTACCATAAGCATCTGCAGGACAAGTAGAAGGAATAGTATAGCAATTTACAAGACTGAGATACACATCACATCCAAGAGACATGATGTAAGTCTTCATGCGAACACTCCAAAAGAAAATTTGTTCCCACTGGAGAGAGGTGCATGATTCGTAGCAAGACCTTCTAACACACTCATGATGGGCACAAGGATTGAACTCTCAAGCTTTTAAGCAT
The DNA here is from genome assembly GCA_027943335.1 of Chamaecyparis obtusa. Classification (NCBI taxonomy): domain Eukaryota; kingdom Viridiplantae; phylum Streptophyta; class Pinopsida; order Cupressales; family Cupressaceae; genus Chamaecyparis; species Chamaecyparis obtusa. The sequence goes on along the minus strand of BSBK01000351.1, from coordinate 297,077 downwards.
GGGAAAAGAGTGACCTACTCTAATACCAATTTTTGGAATCAATTATTGTTACACCAAAAAATTGAACTGTCAATGCTCGATACAAATGCCAAATTTAACCCGATCCACGGGTGGTGGTTAAGCCATGTCACAAATCTCCAAGGAGGTGTTGACCACCAAGTCAACACTCTCATCAAGTGGGTTACAATTGGTAGACAATTTTCTTAGGATACCAAACATGTTAATGTTAAAGAGATTATGAGATTAGATCCAAACCTATTCGATTCTAATTTCTTGAAGGGTAGGGATAACCTTCCCACTACTAAAGGAAGAATCATTTAATTTCTTCTTGATTTTTTATTTTATGATTTGAGAAAGAACCAAGATAATTTTTTATTGATCTCTAGACACTATTATTTCATTCATTCTATCTATTTCATGTCACCATTAGGGGGATCTGTATCTAAAGGTTTCATAATCTAATGTTTGGAAGGATGAGAGTTTCACTAAACTATCAAAAACTTTGGAGTCATCATAGAGGCCAAGGAAACTTGAGCAAAGAGAAGTTCTAGTGCAAATATCCAATGAGTAGGATCATTGTAATTGGTCAATTTTTTCATTATGTAAGAGGCATAAGACATACCTATTGATCATTGATAAACTTGTATTATTTAGGTTGCCAATGGTTAACACATCCCCATGAGAAAGAACCCACTAGAAACTATTCACTTTTGGGATTAGATGAGGAATCTATATATTCTTCTAGAATTAAATTATATCCTCATATATCTCCATGGTCCAATAAGTCACCTTGATAGTGAGATTACTAGAGAAATTGAAACTCCAATCCAATTCAATTCTCCTCAAAGGGGGAAAAAGGGAGCAATTAGGAAGAAAGGAGAGAGAGTTATCAATTTCCACTTCTAAATGTCTTTCCTCCAATAAAGGTTCTTCTCTACTCTTTTTAATCTTTTCTTTAAAATCTTTTCATTATACTTTTCTATTATGTCATGTAAAATAGTTTCTCGCACTACCTCTATTTTCCTTTGTGATTTATTTTTACATTCTCAAAATTATTGATTGCTACCAGAGGTTGATCCTTATCCCAAATATCCCCCCAAAATATAGAATCTTTACCATCACCAATAATCCTCTTTCTTCCCTTGGGAATAATATTTGTAACCTTTAAGAGACTTTTCTAGAAGGTTCATAGAAGGGGAAGCCAACCTCATAAAGGAAGGAATTAGCATGTCTATTTTGGAGATATTTGGGTTTTATAATTTCAACCTAATCCTTCTCATTTTTTATCAAGAGCCAACCAAATTTAGCAACCAAGGATTTGTTAAACAATCTAACCTTTCAAATTCCTAATGCAATATTCCTATTTGGAGTACATATGTTTTCCCATTTAATTAAAGTTGGTATTCTCTTATCCTCAATATGAGCCCATAAGAATTTCCTTTGAATTTTATCTATATTATCATCAACTTAACCTAAGATCTTGAAGAGAGAAAGGATATTGGTAGTGATGTTCTAGAGACAAGCCTTTAGAAGTTGGATCTTACCTACTTGACTTAGAATTTTTCCTTTCTAGCTAACCATCTTCTTTTGAAATCATTCAATTAGATTATTAAAATATGTTACAAGTGGGAACTTAGTAAAACCAGTTAAACCCATATAGGAGTCAGAGAGGCGAGCAACATTACGACCCATTATTTTAGATATTTTTTTAGGCAAAGTATTTTATCGATATTGAAGAAGTGGAGCTAAATTTTTTGGAAGTTAATTTTTTGCCATAAAATTACCATCCAAAAAATTAAATTTATGTATTCTATTTATGCTTCTATGTTTCCAACTAGAGTGATGAAATAACTTGGGGTTCTTATACCATTCTATCAACCACTGAATTCTTAAGCTTTTTTCTAAATACTTCCTCTTTTTTCTGAGTATTATCCACTTCTCCCTCTAGGTATTCTCCTCATGGTGGATAATAAAATCTTATTTTCCCATTTCTATTCTACCCTTCATGTCCTTTAGATCTACATTAATGTTTTTCTTCTAATTAAAGATATTATGAAAATAGACTTTATTCCATTTCTTAATTTTTTCTCTGATGGTTTTTAGTTTTTGGATCACTTGAACCATAGGGAAACTATTATAAGGGAGATTTAACCATTATTAAAAAAAATTTCTAAAATTAAGGTGAAGATTTCATGTTATCTCATATCTAAGTAGAAATGAACCAATCTTTCTTCTTTCATCCCAATGGAAGATTATAGTAATCTAGTTTTAGGTTGAGTAGTTAAGGTGAAGTCAGCAAGATTAGACCAGTTAGAGAATATAAGCATCCTATCAAGCCTAACTTGAATAAAAATTTTACCCTACATCCTATTAGATTGGGTGAATATGTAACCTTGAATATCAATATCAATTAGACTTCCTACCGAGAAGAAGTCCCCTATGTCTACCAATTTATCATTAAACTCCTCAGCACCTCCTAGTTTTTTAGAGGAGTATAAAGAGATTTAAAGTCACTCTTGGATATTGCTGATGCATTTAATATGATTAATCACTAAATTATCTTGTTGAGTGTGGTTGGAATCAATGCTATTGTCATTCATGTTTTGTCATTAATGTCAACATATGTTTCTATGAAGAGAAAAGGCTAGTTATTAAAGTGTACAGATACAGTACAGACGATTCAAAATAATCAAACACAGATTTGTGTATAGGGTAGTGTTATTATCTTATATATAAGATTTCATGATGTAATAATTCATATTGTTTAAGTTATAAAATATTTGGTGAAGACTAGTTACTGGACTGTGACAGTGAAATTTGACAAAGTTAATCTCTCAGTTTTGAGGGTATCTTGCAAATGATGTGGATTCAGTATATGTGAGCTTAAGGAATGTCAGATAACATATTAAGGAATATTATATGATATTAGAAATTCATGGGAATCAATATGACATCAGCAGTGGTGTGTGTTCTGGAAGAGACCAACTTCAAGATGACTTCATAATTGTAGCATGTATTATGAATAGTGAGCATGGATTACAGATGTCAGACCTTAATTATTGAATTGTCATTGTTGTATACTTGTTATAGATATTGTATGTATCTTAGCAAGGGATTATGTAATTAGTTTTTTATTAGGATTTATCCTAATTGACCGACCTGATAATTTATTTGAAATAGGGTATATATGTAAGATCTTTTCTTTTAAAAAGAGGCATAGTATGTAAGAGAGATGTAAAAGAGGATTGTGGAAGTTGTGAGCTTGTATCTGCTAGATGTAGAGAAGAGGATAGTTTATATACTTCATTGGAACTGATCAAGAAAATATATTTTCTATTAGACAGTTCACAAGGACTTTTTAATTCCTTATATACACTTCTATTGCGAACAGTGAGTTCTAGATGTGGATATAAACTTCTTTGGGTAGTGAGCCTAGGTACTGAGCCTACTCTTTTCTTTGAATCCTAACAAGGTCTATCATTTAACAAGGACTATGTACTATAATGTTTTAATAATCTCCTAATAGGGCTAGATCTTTTAATAGGGATACAATACTTTTAGTACATTATTTCTGGGTGTTAATTCCCACTAGGGTTTTACCTTTAACAGGGTTTACTCAACAAAAAAATATTGTGTTATTGTGTTGGAATTTACTATGTTATCATTTTATTAGTGGAGCTTATATTTAAAGTTCAAAGTTTAATAATCTATCTCACAACCGATTCACCCCCCTCTCAGTTGTATTGGTAGACTTTTATTCCTACCAATTGGTATTAGAGCTACTAGTCCTTAGAGAGAAACCTTAATAGCTTGAGGTGATCTCTATGATGAAATTCTATAGGAAGGATAGTTTGAAGTTTGATCCTAAAAACTTTGACTATTGGAAGAGAAAAATGTGAACACATTTTCTATGCTTGGGTATCGACTACTAGTTGATCACAAACAATGAGGTAACCATGAAGGTTGAGGATGAATTAGATCAAGATAATGATGAAGAAAAGAAGATATTTTCACATAACATGGTTTCAAGGGAAGCACTGATCAACACACTTTTTGAAGGAGAATTTACTAAGGTAAAAGACCTGGATTTGGCACACAAAATTTGGGGAAGATTTGAAGCACTATATGAAGGAGATAAGTTTACTAATCAAGAAAAGTTGCAAAACTAGAAAACAAAGATGGAGAGTTTGAATATGAAATATGATAAAAATATTAGGGCTCATGTACAAAGAGTTACTGAGGTTTTGATTGGAATCAGAAACTCTGGAGGCACTTATGAAGAAGAAGAAGTCATTGCAAAGACTCTTAGATCATTGACACCTATCTACAAAACTAAAGTTCAAGATATAGAAGAGATTATACATTTGACTTCAAACTTCAATAGACATATGCTGATTGTAAATCTAACTACCTTTGAGGCTACAGAGATGGGAGATTCTTTACCGAGAGATGAAACAACATTTAAGGCCTCTACACACAAAAAGACATTATCTGAGATTCTAAGAACCAATAGTGATAATATGAAAGAAGAGATTGGTGAGTATGTTGATGAATGGGAATAGATTCAAGAATAAGAAAGAAAGCTATATGAACTTGTTTCCTTGATCGCTAGAAGAAAAAAGAGAGGTAAGGGTAAATTTGAAAATTTGAAGGAAAGTTACCTTCAAAATATTTTTCATGAAATAAGATAGGTCACTTTGCATCTAGATGTCCTACAATATTTCTTAAACATAAACCTAAGTTTTTCAAACCTAAGTATTCAAAATAAAAATAATGTTATTATTCTACTGAAGGTATCTCTGATGATGATTTTGATAATGAGGAAATTGGATTTATTACTATCAAAGATGAAAAACTATTACATGAGGAAAAATATTTAGTGTCACATGTTAATAAGAAATCTAAATGGTTTATAGACAATGGTTTCTCACATCATATGACTAGAGATAAAATTCTTTCTTGGACTACAAATAAATCAGAGCAAGAATGGCATTTTTATTTCTCAAACTAAGTATCTTAAAGAAATGTTGAAAATGTTTGGAATGGAAGATTGTAAACCTATTGGTACACCCATGGTGACTGGCCATATACTCACAAATGCTAATGAGAACAAGAGTTTTTTAAAGATCAAGTATAGATCAATGGTTGGTGGATTACGATATCTGACTCACTCTAGACAAGATATTTCTAATGTTGTTGGAATTGTGACTAGATATTAGGCAGATCCTAAAGAGACACACATGGTTGCTATAATAAGGATATTTAGATACCTGAAAGGAACAGTGGAATATGGCTTATGGTATGATAAAAATGATGACTTTGAACTGCATGCTTATACTGATGCTGATTGGGAATAGAACATTGATGACAAAAAGAGTACTAGTGGAGTTGCATTTTTCGTTGGGAAAAGCTTGGTTTCATGGTTAAGTAAAAGGCAAGATTGTATATCTCAATCTACTATTGAATCTGAGTATCTTGCTACTGCTATTAATTGCAATCAAATTTTTTGGATGAAACAAATGCTAAAATATATTGGAATACATTTTGTTGAGCCTGTGGTTATCTATTTTGATAACACTAGTATAGTAAATATGTCAAAAGCATGTGATGAATTCTAAAACTAAGTATATTTCTATTAAGTATCACTTCTTGAGAGACAAGGTAGAAAAGAAATAAATAAGATCAGAATACATTAACATAAAAGAATAGATAGCATACATCTTTACAAAACCATTGTCAAAATATGCCTTTGAGTATCTCAGAGGTATGCTTGGGGTGCAAGCCCCTCCTAGTGAGAATTAAATGATACAGGGATGCATCATTCCAAAGGTTTTCAGAGATCTATCATATTCTAAACTTGATGTATGTATCTACTCCTCAGGGGGAGTGATTATTGGAGACTTACAACATATATTTGGGTGATTTAGCACCTGGATTGATAAATATAGTTGATGACTTATGTCAACCTTTTCTATTGCTATCAAAGAGGGAGGGTTACTATGAGAAAATCCATAAAAGGGAGAGATACTATATGAGGAAGAATTCACTGGCTATGATGAGGTTATTGAAAGAATATTTTTGGGTTTATGGATTTTCCCATATGTTGCCATCAATTCCAAAGAGGGAGATTTTTTGATATTGATGATGCATTCAATATGGTTAATCAGTACATTATCTTTTTGAGTGTTGTTGGAATCAATACTATTGTCATTCATGTTTTGTCACTAATGTCAACATATGTTTCTATGAAGAGAAAAGATTGGCTATTATAGTATAATAAAGATACTGTACAGATGATTTGGAATAAGTGAACATACATTTGTGTACAGGGAAGTGTTGTGATCTTATATCTAAGATCACATGATGTAATAATTCATATTTGTTAATGAAGAGTAGGAAAATAGAACCTTAGTAATGTACCTATCATTCACCACTATTCATTTGTATATGTTTTGAATTGGAATCGCATAAGTAATGTAAATATGGAAATAATTGAAAATTAATTAAGATAAAATACATACCTCATTATGGAAAAAAATTATAAATACCTATTTTTTGAAGCCTGTGCAGAGTTTAGGAAGATTCTGCAACCAGATCTGGGACCAAAAAATTGTAATAGAGAAAACCTAGAAAACTTTCATCTTTCTGGCAGTAGGTAGTCTTTGACCATGATAAAAGGTCAAAGACTACCTCAAGATTTTGAAGGTCGACTTTGACATTGTTCGCAAATCTCATAAGTTCACCAAAAAGGGTACTCAAATCTGTCCTCTAATTCTTGAAACCACGACTATAGATATCTAAAAAATGGTGTTTTTGGGGTGGCTATATAGGGTTTTGCATTAGTCAAACCCCTATTTTGGTGATCTCTAGCTCCATGAATAGCCTACTGAAATAGAATGTGTGTGTATTCAAAGTGTAATGCCAAGATCTAATCCTCTAGATTAGAACCCTAGCATGAATATGTATGAGAAAATAATACATAGATTTGAATGAGATAGGAAAGCATACCAAGCACCCAAGGCTAAAGTACTCCTACCAAAATCATAATCTATAATTTCTACCCCATGATTACATCTTTGAATTCTCTAATGTTGGTAATGGTGGATCAAGGAAGAAAGGATCTCTCTTGCTCCAAATAGGTGGTCACAATGGTGTGTTCACAACGATGCTTGATATCAACAATGGCTTGATCTTCTATATCATCCTCTTTCAATCTTGCATCTTCACTTCACAATTCCTTTCTTTCTTGAATCTCCTTGCAATGTTATTGCTTGTGTGAAATCACTTGGTCTTGTTGTGTGAAAATGAAGGCAAATGAGAGTATTTATATAGAGGTTTCAAGGTGAGGCTCCTAGAGCAATGTGAGGACCCATAATTCAAATTTCACCTCAAATTATGGACCAATCATAATAAAAAACTAAGGAGGGAAAATAATTAAATGAATTTTGAATTAAAAGCTTTTCGCATTTGGATCTGAGGGCCCGACATTGATTTTGAGGCCTGTCGGGACCAAATTTTGAAAAGGGGAACCTAATCCCAAAGGAGGTCAAAGATGACCTTGTCTCTAACCTAGGTTAGGGATGACCTTTACCCTAAGCTAAGTCAAGGATGACCTCTTTCTTGACCCAGTGGGCCCAGATCCTGTCAGAACCAGAACAAGAGCTCTTGGGGATGCCTGGAGACCTAGAAATGATGTCAGAATGGGATAGAATGCTAGGAAAAGGCACAAAATCCTATGATCATTGTGATGAAGGCTAGGAGGACCTATTTATAAATCATACCTATAAAATAGATCCATGAAAGAGGGAAATTAAGGAGAATCCTTGGGATGCTAACCTAATTTCACCTAGAATGAAGGAATCAAGTGTAGAATGCATCCTAAATGCAAGTCTAACATGATAAATGTACTAAGAGAGGGTGCTAAAAATATCAAGATGGAAGTGCTTGCATTTTAAGATGATACATTTATCCCCCACTTTATCTTAGATATGACACTACGTGAATATGAAAGATAAAGTAAGAAAATATCATAGTAAATAAAAAGAATATAGCCAAGTCCTTGATGTACAGATCCTACAAAAAATTGTTAGAAACTGCAACACACAAGGTTAATGAAAATCCATAAATCAAATAGGTCTTACTATATGACAATTTTAGAAGTGCTTAAATCCTCTTATGCCCCCCTATTTTAGATTTCTACTTCGAAAGGGTGAAACAGGGTGATAAGAAAAACTCTATACACTGGATATGTAGTTTATTGAAAAGTCCTTTCCTAAACCAATTAGAATGATTCCTAACCTTCCTAAACTAGTTCAAGGAAATATTTATCTGAATCATGATTCCAACGTTGTTGATGACATTGAAAAAGGAGTTACCAAACTCAAGTTATGATGAAAAGAGTGGATGTCTATCTAAATGCATAAGAAGGGAAATCTGAGTTTACCATGAGAAAACCCTAAAAGAAAATATAATAAAACCCTAATAAACCCCTAATTTGAACTTATAAATAAGGAAAAGGGAGGGATACTTACTCATTCTTACCATTTTTAGATTTGAAACAAGGAAGCAAGATGCCGGGGAGAGAGGAACTTTGAGCGATGCGCCTGGAGCTTCTGAGACACAACCTAGCTATCAGACGGTCACTACCTGAGGTGAGTTTACTATTGTATGTTGTTGAACTTTCCAAATTCTTTTTTTCATAGGAAAGGTCGACTTTACCCCTCTTAGGTCAACCCTAACCCATCTAGGTTGACTTTGACCCATGAAAGTCAACATTGAGCAAAGGGTTTTTGCCTATTTTTGGGATACCTTGACCCAGTAAGGTCATCCTTGACCTAACTGAGGTTGACTTTTACCTAGTTCAATTAGATTTTCAGATTTGATGATCTAGATGACTGATATGATATCTATTTGTGCTTGTAGGACTTGGTCTATTTCCAAGAGCATCCCTTTGGAGAGTTTCTAGTCATGGTCAGAGAGAGACTATCTAAGCTTGATGATGAGGAGATGCAGTTACTAAGAGATGTGGGACTATACTAGGTATCAATCCTTCCACATATCAGACTACACCGAGCCATGTTATCATCTCTAATAGAGAGGTGGGATGAGGATACATTATCCTTCCATCTTCCCTCTGGTGAGATCACAGTGACTTTAGAGGATGTCTACAAGATCATGCAGCTTCCAGTCTGAGGTGAGACCATCAGACCTAGAGCATAGTGTGCTTGTGAGGAGATTCACGTAGATGAGAATTATTGTACAGGATGGATTCCACATATGTAGACCTGGTCATATCATTTCCTATTATCATCCATACTATCAGGCCCTACACCTTTAGTACGGAGGGTGATGCTTTGCATAGTATCCTTGGTTGTGTTACCCAACGCAAAGGGTACTATATTTTGTACACCTCTTACACATCTCATATAGAGGATGGAGAGAGAGAGAGGACCATGTTCTCATGGGGTCTCAACATGTTATCCTAGCTATACCATGAGCTAGGTCATCTAGTGAAGTATCAGAGGGAGAGTCTGTCGATATGCACGCTCTTGTCGGGTGACCCCACAATAGTGGGTTACACTTTTTTAGACATACTAATTTTTGCTAAAATGACACATTTTTAATAAAATGTGATTATTTAAGCCTTGAGAGGTTCCATTTAAAGGAATTAATTACAAATGGTTGTCTCAAAGTCTCTTAGATAAAAAAATATTGATATAACATCTATACACCTCATTCATACCTGTAATAGAGTCTCCTTCACACCAATTAAAATACTGACAAAAAAGCACTTTAAATTTATCTTTTGGGAGATAAAATGATTACATTTGACAAACCTATCTATGTAGTAAGTTACTATTGAGAAAAATCTTTTCAATGATTATAATGTTAATATATACTAAGTTTATTATGACTTTCTATTTTTAGTTTTACTAAACATAGATATTTCATAGTATGTCGACCTCCATGTTTGACGCTTATGGAAAAATAGTAATTGAGAGAAAAAAAATTCTAAAAAAGATCCATGCCCTAGGTATTTAAGTTCTCTTTCTATCAAAAAAATAAAAATGAAATTGGACAAATACATGACAAGTTATAAGCTATATAGTCAAGGTATGTCAAAAATATCGTTGTCAACTTCAAACGTTAATAAAATATGAAATAAACATGATAATGTCATGAAACCAATTGCATGCCCTTCATATGGATGTTACAACTAATTTTGAAAGAATCACATCGATATCTATTTTAGAAAAAAATTTATGCTCTATGAAAATAATGTAACTCTTTGAAAATGACATTTTCAGCAACATACCAGTTTTTGTGGGATAAAGAAAAACCATTCAAATCAATTCAAAAATAAAAAGAAAATATATATTTAGAATCTAGATAGAAAATCTTTAAAGACTCTAATTTACTTCATCTTTTTATTTCAAATGGTTTAACGACAATATGCATACGAATGTGAAAGTTTTTTTCAAAATGTAGAGTTTAGTGTCTGTTCAGGGGAAAAAGTGTAACCCACTATTGTGGGTTTACCCTACAGAGTTGATTGTTTCAACATTTTGTATGTACACATCCACAAGGAGTTCTAGTAATGGTAGATGCAAGTACACCAAGAGTCTTTGCATATCCCTTGAGAGATATTTGGCAGTTTGGAGATATGCTCTACTGGAGAGTACATCTAGACCGTATTTCAAGCACCGGTATGATATGGAGACCCTACCTTCAGATGACAGTTTGGCCTGATACATGATTCCATATGAGATATTCATAGTGGTGTAAGCTGCTAGAGGGTCATCATAATCATATAGTGATGCCATACTATTATAATTGGGTGAGGAGGTAGTTTGACCTGTTACAGGGAGTCCCTAGAGCAATACCTCTCTATAGATAGTGATAGTGATACCATAGAAGAGGATGAGGATATCAGAGATGAGGAGGAGCACATCTCCAAGAGAGATCCCATGGAGGAGGAGAGAGCTGAGAGAGTAGAGGAGAGAGCTGAGGAGAGAGCCAAGGACATGCCCCTAGCTGGTGATACTAGTGTAGATATACCCATTACTCATGCATCACCACTAAGATCATGATGGCCCCTACAGCCCCACATAGAGACACCACCTTCGAGACCTAGATATAGCGAGAGTGGAGAGAGTAGTCACTCCATGCCCCCACCATCTAGACACTTTAGTGACATCTAGGAGGGAGACCCAGATATGAAATATGAAATTTGATTGAATATGTGATTTGAATTGAGATAAAAAGACACTAGACTAATAAATGTTCTCATTCTACAGCTAGTGTAGAAAATTGGAGGAGCTTTGTATCTGAGATTCTCAAGGATACAATTATATCCTACTGACTACCATTTGATGAGCGAGATTCTTCCATTGGTCGCAAAGATCATGGCAAGCATGCCGATATCTTTGCCTGCATCCAGCAAGAGCTGAGATTGTGCAGAGAAAGGTAGAAGAAGCTGATAGCTAAGATACATAGTGGTCAAGGATGTTTGCATGGTATGAGCATATCTAGGAGCCACACATGGATACACAAATCTTTATCTTCCCATCATAGGGAAGAGAGATCTGGGAGCCATCGGCCGTCAGAGCATAGTGATAGATGTAGTGATAGATAGGGCAATTGGCCACATATGTATCAAAACTTGAAAAACTCTTTTTGATGAATGAAAAACTTTCTCTATTGATTAGTTCTATGTTTGATTACTATTTTTTTATGAGTATAAAACTTAATAGAAATAAAGAAAGTGCATAAATATACACAATATGTAATTTTACTAGAACTACATAACCTATAAAACAAACTTTATAAGGAATACATAAATGCACAAGGAAGGAAAGAAAATGAAATTAAGGATAATAACATTTGAGATGCATAATATTAATGGGTTCCTTAAAATAAACACGATCCAGATCAGCAAGTTTATAAGCACCTAAACCAAAGTCTTCAATAACAACAAAAGGTCCAAGCCACTTAGGCCTAAATTTTCCTTTTTCACCTGGTAAAGCATTCACATTTCGTTGATTTTCATAAAGAACTAAATCACCAACCACAAATGTTCACTCAATTACCTTATGATTGTATTGTTTCTGAAGAGATTTATGATAAGCTTTTATATGTTCTAATGCATGTATTCATTGTTCATCCAACATTTCTAGCTCTTGTTAGCGTTGTTCATGAAAAGTATCTTTATCAATTATCCCATAAAATGAAACATGTAGAGAAGGTATTTCTAGTTCCAAAGGCATAAAAACATCAGTACCATAGACAAGGCTATAAGGAGAAGTACCCATGGTAGTACGAACACTAGTCCTATAAGCCCATAAAGCATAAGTCAATTGAGTATGCCAATCTTTCGCATGCTTACTAACTATTTTTCTCAAAATTTGTTCAATGATTTTATTTGATGCTTCAGCTTGTCCATTATCTGAAATTATCATCGAACAAATACCAAATCTTGTTATGATATTATTAAGGATGAGATCATAAATAACATCTGCCATTGTTGAATGAAGAGGGACAGCTTCGACCCACTTTGTGAAATAATCCATAGCAGTTAGAATGTAAGTATGTCCTTGAGAAGAAGCTGGTGAGATTTTTCCAATAAGGTCAAAACCCCAAACACTAAAAGGCCATGGAGAAACTTGATTACGAAGCTCACGAGCTGGAGCATGAATCAAATTACTATGTTATTGACATTGAGGACATTTTTTAGCAAACATGAAAGAATCTTGTTCCATTGTTTGCCAATAATATCCCATTCTAAGAAATTTATTAACCAGGGATTTTCCACCAAAATGTCCCCCACAAGAACCAAAATGAGCTTCTACCAAAGCTACAGGGATTTCTATTCTATTGAGATATCTTAATGATAATCCTTCGTAAGAGCATTTATAAAGCGTATCTCCTAAAATGATGTAACATGCTGCAAGCTTCCTAATACGATTGCACGTGTTCCTTGTTGCTGATTCATGAAAAGTACCATCCTTCAAAAAATGAAAAATATGTGAATACCATTTAGCTGAATGCAAATTGAAACAATCAGAGGTAATATTTTTAGAAATTGCAAGGCTTTTAAGAGTTTGTATAGTAAATTGAAAGTTTTCAGCATTATTCTTGAGACAAACCAAAGAAGTTGTGCTTCCCATGGCATCTGCATTTCGATTATCCTTCCTAGGTAAAGTCTTAATCGTATAAGAGGATAATTGTGAAAGCATATCAAGAGCTAAATCTCTCTATTTTGTTATTTTAGCATTCTTAGTCTGATATCCTCCTTTAATTTGTTCAACGATTAATTATGAATCTCTATGTATTTTTAAATGTTTGATATTAAGGGATGAAGCTGCTCGTAGTCTAGCTATAAGAGCTTCATACTCCACAATGTTATTATTATACACTAAGCTTGTGCATCTGTCTCAAGCTCTCTTGGTCTTGATAACCTAGTATAACATTGGATTCATCCCCAGGTGTGGGACCTATGCTAACTAGGATGAAACCTTTAGGTTCTAGCCTGGTTCCTCTTGGATAATCACCTTAATCTACTTCTTTCTATGAAATGAAATAACTTTTGAGGGAAAGGGATAGAAAGGATGCTTGAAAAGGGAAATAACTTGAAAGCAAACTACCTACTAGGTGATACACCGGAATTAGGGTTTGGATCTTAGTATAGAGGAATGAGACCAATGGAGGAATTAGATCTAATAAGTCACAACTCTCTAGATAGGCTTGCATAAGTGTTTCATAGGAGGGCCTGAACAAAAGACTTAACCTATGACCTGAAAACAAACATCCTCTTCTGTAACTAGGTGTAGTAATGAGACAAGACTGCTAGGGGCTGTAGTATACCCACAAAACATCTAAATCAGATCAGACACAATTACACACAAAATCACAAAAAGTGAGAGGGACACGGAACCCCAATTTCCATTAACAACATTCATAAACTTCAATCCAATAAGAGATAATCAAGACAGTGAAGACAGGGATAGAAAAAATATCACAAGTACCTCAAGAATGCCTTAATTGTCAATGGGATATTACAGAATGTGGGAAACTAGAGGGCAGAAAGAAATGCCATAGATAGCTTTCCAAGAAAGAGACTTTCTTCTTTAAAAAATGCGGACTCTCCGCTTCAAAAGCTCCAAAAAACAATATATACATCTCCTTGCATGTGAGCAAGAGTCAAAACTTAACTAGGGTTACATAGGTTTTGCATAATAACAACCAACCCTAACTCAATCAAATTTGATCATAAATGTATCCTTGGAAATATCTCAACCAATCAGATATTTCATTTGCGTGCCCATCCCTATACTCACAATCAGCCTACAGACAAGCAACCCAGACTTCACCAACTCTTTGCACAAAAGTCCCGCCATGAATGCTAAAATGGTACCTTTCTGGGATAGGACTTGACTCATGATGGCTGGCCAAGCCTTCTCATCATCTTCCTCAACTGCAAATGTCCTACAGACATCAATTCTCTGAGCTACCTCACCGCTTGTGGTCTACAAATCAAATGCTGGCAAAAAACCCTCTGCAGAGATATTTGGATTTGAATGAGCAATGACTAGCTGGTCATTTTAAAATGTTTGTATTGATATCCTTTCCTTCCCAAAAAATGGATGGCCTAGATCATCTTTGAAACGGTCATGAAATCCTTTTGAAAGGTCAAAAATCCACATCGGCATGCTTGGACCAACGAACACTCAGCACATCAACACATCTATTAATTTGGACCCACCTTGACTTTCTTTCCTTTTAAGTCATTCGGTGACTACGCGATCGAAGACCCTTCTCCAAGCTACGAAGAACCTAGCTTTACCCTGGTTTGTTTGAGTGATTCAACGATCAAGGCTATCACTAAATCGCTGGGTCTCTTTACTAACTCTGATTAAATCAAGCGAACACAAGAAACCCTTATTCACTGAGTCACTGAATAACCTTTTAACCACTCATGAGAATTTCAGCTTATATCTGGCAAACTGGCAACTGAAGGCAGTCACTAGGTCACTGAGAATTTTAGAGCCCTGTTAACTTATCTCCCGATTCAGTGAACACACACATTCACGCATTCACTAGATCACTTGGGGTACTACTAACTTATCACGTGAATGAGCGACCAAAGAGAAGCTATCGGGGCCACCAAATACTTGTCAAATGTTGGGCCCATCCTGCCACATGTCAAACTCTTATTTGCTCTGATCGCCCCATCAACAACACCTTGGCAGCCTCTCTGACAATGGACCCACTTGAACTAAGATTCCAATCTAACGGTAGGCGCATGATCTCATAGCTGTAGAATATTCTTTCTGATCATGTGCCAGCCATCAATCTTCATTAGACTAGGACCCTCTGATAGACGGACCTACTCAAAACCCTATCAGCATTCGGCAGCCAATCAAAAGTATGCATGTCAGCAACACGCGGCACTGGACCCACCTAACATATCTCTTTATTCTGACCAATCATAAAATGGCATGTCATCCTAACTTGTCATAGACCCAATGCATTATCCAAGTCATCATTATGTGGACTAATGAGAAATGAGTACATCATCATCTGAGGACCCACCTACAAGGCTCTGAGAACAAAATAAAATCAACGGCAGCGCATGATCGCAAGGGCAAGGAATATTCCTTGCGAACATGCGCTAGCCGTTAGATTAAAAGCTGGGAAGCTTCACTGGGCCTGCTCTGACAAGGCATACAAGTAATCACCTCTCAACCAATAAAAAGCCTCCAAGTCGAACAACGTGGCAATGGACCCATAAAAGCTTGAAACACTACGTACCTAGAAGATCTAATGGTTGTCACGATTTCACAAGCTTCTGACACAACCCTTGTGAAGATACGCCAACCGTCAATTTTCCTAACCGGGACCCCACAACCTGAGACTGCCAATACATTAAGTGAATAAGTGACCAAAGGAAGAAAAGATGATTCACCGAGTCACTAACTATTGAGAACTTAACCACCGAGAATAAGAGATTACGTGAACCATTGTAGTCGCTAGTTCACCGAAAGGAAAATGTAACCGCCATGAAAATAAGAGAACTGGTGACCGACCAAGGATAAAATGCGCACATGCTAAATTCAAGGATTTTAAGTGGCCGAATAAAGTAACAGCAAATTAGAACATAGCCTAGGGCTTGCTAGGGTTTTAAGCCTCCAACGGCTATATTTATGAATTTTTGCACTGGCAGACCAGGGACTTGAAATAAATGCAGAGGCCAGGAAACAAAGCATGAGGCCATGAAAAATTTAGGGATGCCTGGTAGGGTAAAAATAGAGACTTTGGAATAGGTTTTAGCCAAATTTCCATGCACATGAAAATTAGGATAACAATTATTAGTACAAGGAAAGGTTAATTTATATGATAAAGGGATGGGTTTTTCTGTAGGGGGAATCAAGATGATACCCACACCAAAACTTGTCTTACACTTAGACCCATCAAAACATAATTCACAAATATCATCTTGTTGAATAGCTAGAATGTTATCATCAAGGAAGCCTATTGAAGTAGAACATTTATCTAAGTGAGGACAAGGAGCTTCAACTAAATAATTTGTTAAGGCTTGTCCCTTAATAGACTTCTAAGAAATGAAATTAAGATCAAATTCTGTAAGCAACATGACCCACTTTGCCAATCGGCCAGAGATATCAATTTGTGAGAAAAGATGTTTCAAAGGATCAAATTTAACAATCACATTAATTTTAGCACTTAAAAGATAATGCCTAATTTTTTGACATGCATAAACTACAACTAGACATTGTCTTTCCAAATTTGTATATCTTGTTTCATAATCAAGTAAAGTCTGACTAATGTAATACACGGGTCTTTCCTTACCAACATCATCATTTTGAGCCAACAACATAGTTACGGCCTACAGAGTCGCTGAAGTATATAAATGGAATGGTTTATCAAAAGTAGTAGGCTGGAAGATAGAAGGATTTTCAAGATACTCCTTAAATTTCTCAAAAGTTTGTTTACACTCATCTTTCCAAGAAAAAGTAGTATCTCTTCTAAGCAAGGAAGTAAAAGTGATAGTTCAGTCCGCTAAATTAGAAATAAAGTGACGAATAGCTTGTAACTTCTAATCCTTTCAAATATCTATCATTAAATGGTAACATGATCTTCTCTTTGTATATATTTTGCTAAGATATCATCCACATAATCTTCAAGGATCTTTTGAATGTAGTCATGAAAAATCAAAGTCATAGCTCGTTGATAGGTTGTTCCTACATCTTTTAATCCAAAAGGCATCATGACCCAATAAAAGGTTCCCCAAGGTGTTATAAATGCACTCTAAAATTGATCTTCAGGAGGGATAAAGATTTGATTATATCCCAAAAAACCATCCATAAAAGATAACAAGGCATGACTTGATATTGACTCCACAATCATATCGATGTTAGGTAATGGGAAATCATCTTTCAAGGATGCCTTATTTAAATCTCTAAAATCAGTACCCATCCTTATTTGATTTTCTCCTTTTGACATAGGAACAATGTTTGAAATCCAATCTGAGTAATCATTAGAATGGATAAATCCAAAATCCAATAATTTTTCAATTTCACTTTTGACTAATAAAGCAATTTGTGGATTCATCTTTCGAATTTTCTATTTCACAGGATTCATATTCGGTTTTAAAATAATGTTATGAGTAAAAATCTAATCACGTTCATCCTGATTCAAACATTTCCCAATCTTTATCATTCTTTTAGAATTGTTTTCATCCATTTGAATATCAATAGTTTCAGTAATTAACAAATCACTTGGTATCAGAGGATCCATCGGTAAAGGGAGAGTATCCAATTTATCATGTTCTCTAAAATAAGCATCGATACTTAAACAATAAGGTTTTCATCATTTGTGATGAAACTCAGGTAAATATTCATAAACCCCTAAAAATTCCATTAAGGCTTCATCTTCAAGAAAAATATCCAAAGAAGGTTCTTGATTAAGGTCAATAAGTAGTGGGTTAACCAGCTTCAATTGTCCACCACAAATATGATTAAAATTAAGAGGAAAAGCCGTTGGTTGTCTATAAGGATTGAACCCTAATCCATAAGTATGATCATAAACTTCATTATCCAAAGGTACTTGTATACCTTGTTAATATTTACCACATCCTTTCCCATTAAATCCTAATTTCTTAAGAAAATGATAACCAGGACCATATCAATCAATCATATTAGAAGGAGTCCAAGGAGCGGCATATGTCACAATATCATAACAATCAGGATTTATAGTTTTAATCGTTTCATTAATCGAAGCGGCAACAAATTACTTTTTAGTTCCTTAGAAAGCGGAGAAGGAGCTAAAACTTTTTTCTCAAATTCATTTTGTTGCTTCATGAATTCCAAATAAAAGACCTTGTATTCTCTAATAAAATTAGGATTAAAATCCAATGTCCCCAATCATCCTCAGTAAAAGAAGAAGATGGAGCTTCCTATTGTTAAATCTCATGTTTTTTTTCAATCTCTTTACTAAGTTTTAGAGGCTCAGATTTATTGGCATATTCTTCATTTAAAAAAGGATTTGGTGCATCATCCGCATGTAATGTATGTATGCACCCAAAAATGGTCACCTAGACTTTGGGCCCCCATTCTATAATTTATCAAATCCCTAAATCAATATTTTCAAAAATCAACATTTTCAATTATATCAATTTCCTTGATCAAATCCTAATTTCATCATTTTTTATTATTTGCCTTGGGCTAACCATTTTATCCTAAGTCTTTATTTAATATTTCCTCCCCTTTTAACAAATAAAAAGCCCCCACTTTTCCTCCTATCCTAAGTTGCACAAATAAAGCATTATTCTTACTTTATAAAAAAGGGAAAAAGTACTTTTTGTCTCATATGGACACAAAAGTCAACTCCTATTTTCCTATTGGAGGATATTTGTGCACAAGGATCAAGCATCCATTTTTCTCCACCGTTGATTAATTATTTTGCCTCTTAATCTCAATGGTCCATTTCACCTCATTTCTTATAAAAGGAGAGCTCTCTTCCTCATTTGCATCCATCTCTTTTATGCTAATGTTATGCTACAGGTTTTCTAGGTCATTTGGAGCTCTTTGAAGACATTCTTGCATTCAAGCTTTGGAGACCATTGTTGCATCACATTTACATGCTTTCATAGTTTCATTTCTTGCATATTCATAGCATTCATAGCTTCATTCTTAGATTAGTTTCTTTTATGCTATAGATTAATCTCACATATCCTAATTAGGAGGATTGTAACACTTGTACTCTCCTTTCATAGCATAGTTTGTACTTTCATTTCATAGATTAGATTGCACTTCCATTTCTAGTTGCATATTCATCTTAATATAGCTTGCATTTGCATTCATTTGGATTCTTGGAGATATTGGCATTCTTGCCCTTGTCTTCACTTGAATCTCTCATTGTGTGGTTGACTAGCAAGGTCATGAGCTTATAGCTCTAGCTAAGAGCAATTTTACAAATCTTGCAACTCCATGCATAGAGAGCTATGGATCGATTTGTGATGGCTCATTCTTGAGTTTCCTTGTATGTAATGATTCATAGAAGTGTGGTCACTTTTTCACCATATATTTTTGGCACCCACCATGGGGCAGAGTAGCTTAACTTTGTCCTTTCATTTTTGCATTTCTGTCAATTTTTCAGATTAATTTTGGCTAAATTTTCAGTCTCTATTTTTCGGTCTTAGTATATCATACGATACTGTTTAGGTATATCATGTGATAGTTCACTCAATATCATGTGATACTTCACCTTATTGAAGTATCACCTTACTGTTGTAGGAATTATCGCCTGGTATAGGACTAAGTATCACCTGGCTTAAGGCAAAATATCACTCAGACTTAAAATATCACACTTTTATATAGAACTGTATCACGTGATATTTCTGGTGTCTACAGTGTGTTGCTTGTACCAGCAGAGAACTTTAATTTGATTTTTTTAGCCGAGTTTGATCTTAGATAGCTTGTTGTTTCTATTCACTGCATTTAGATAGAGTTAATTTGCATCTTTAGTTAGATCTTGCTTCATTTCATTTAGATTTTGGGTTTTCCTAACCTCTTGTTGGTCTAACAAGTTGTTTTGTAGGTGCTCTTGCTTGAAGGAAATTTCCATATTGCATACTAAAAGGGCTACTAACTATTTTTACAGGGCTTCCCAAAAGCATAAAAACAAAAATATATATATATATATAATATCAAGTGCTTGTGTTTTATTTCATCTCAAGTGTGGCAATCACTAGTTGTTCATTTTCATAGGAATCTTAATATCTTGTGGAAGGGATTTTGAGGTGGTAGGAGAAGTATGCTCTTCACCCTTGTGGTGAACCAGAAAATCTTGACCCATCTTGGAATTTTGGAAGCAAGAGGGTAATTGAACCTCTTCTTGGTGTGTTTGGGAGATACTTTGAGATGGGGGAGTATGCTCTTCACCCTTGTGGTGAAACAAAAACCTTGAACCTCACAAGTTGATCCACTTTTTGTTTAGTTGATTAGAATCCTTTAGCGGGCCTACTCTTGAGCAATCAAGAGGAATGACCCAAGTGGGGACAAGCTAATACTGAGCTATTCCAACCCACTATAAACTAAAGGCTATCAAGGACATAAAACCTTGGTAGACATAAAAATTGTCTTCACTTGATGCGAGTAGCTCATGGGATTGCGACCATGGGGAAAGCATTGAGCAAGAATACTTAAGGTACTCTTGAGGCCGCGAGGTCCAAGTCCTCTTTGAGGATCAAGAGGGGTGTTGTGAATGGAAGCCCTTTATTAAGAACCATTAGATAGAGGCCACCTATTTTAGCTGCTTATCTTCTTAGTGCAAGGATTGTTTCAAGTGGAACAACATGAATCACCTTAAGATACTCACCATATGTGTTCCTTTGGTTGTGTCTTTGGCACTTCCATGACAAAGCCAACATCTATTGTGGGTAACCACTTTGTGTGAGGTGAGGGAACATCAAGTTGTGGGCTAAGTTGGTATGTATTGAGCATTGACTTTTTAGGATAGATATTGCTTGAAGTGTCTTCGATTGTGTGATACCAATGTAAATGTTCTCAACATACAAACAATCGGTAGCATTCATAGGGTGCTTTTTCAATTTTGATATCACAAGTGTTTGTCTTGGCAAGGTTGATTTTGCCCTTGTTTCAAGTGTTTTATGATATGTTTGATCCCTCACTATTTGCAAACCTATCAACTTTCTACTGATATTGTGATTAAAATTGAAAACATCAACCTTCAGACTGAAAACTTTGATCAAACAGACCCAAAAATGCAAATTTTACATAGTTCTGGTCAAGAATTGAACAATTCTGCAACAGTATTGCGTGCTTTGAGCAAAAATATCATGTGATAGTTCGCACCTACTAGACTATCACCTGCCTTGCCTAGTGTTTATCACCTAGCTATTGTCAGGTTTGTTGCCTGGTAAAAGGAGAAATATTGCCCAGTTATAGGTGTATCGCTTGGTTAGCCTGGATTCTATCACCTTGCTAGTTTCTGCTATATTTTTAGTTCAGTCAGTTTTCAGTTGCTGTTAGTCAGATTAGGTCTTTGAGTAGGTTTCTTGCTCTGTCGTTCGAGACTTGTTTTGGCTCTAAATCTCTGGTTTTTTCCCTCTAGGGACAGCGTCAATTGATTTACAAGGTCACTTTGGAAATAATTGTCAAGTAAGAAAGTTATTCTTGGTGAAAAAGTTTATCTCTAGAATTGTTAGCTACATTCTTGGAAAATTTTAGTGCTCTTATTGTCCAAATCATTTTCATTTAATCTTAATTTCAATTATATTTTGGCCTACTCCAACCTCCCAGTTCAAAAGTGCAAGGGTAGTCACCCTTTGATTTGAAGCACCTCTTTGACAGTGTTGGTAAAGCCCCTTTTGATATTTCTATCTTTTCATTTCTATTTGGACAATAGAGAACTTTGATTATCCTAGTTTGGTGTTGACACTTTGAGAGGTCACCCTATCATTAATAATTTTTTTCTTTCATGTCAGTTACAACAAGGTACAAAGTCAATCAAGGGAAGCGACCCCCTATTGTCTTTAGCCAGTTACCACCAGTTAAGACTCGTCAACAACACAAGGGAAAAGAACCCCTTTTTGATCAATCTCCTAAAAGTGAACCTGAGGTTTGTTTTAATCCCAGTGAAGTAAGTACCTCTTTAGCACCTCTTTCATCAAGTATGGACATGAGTTACACTTTCACTCGACAATAAAGAGAAGCAATGAACCAAACTCTTGATGACATATTTCAACGGCATAGGGGTAACATGACATCTACTAGGTCTACATATGCTAGTCCACCTGGATCACCTCCTATCGACACAAGGTATCTTGATGCTCACCAATTAGCTGAGAGACATTACCAACAAACTCACTCAAATTTAGGGTCACAACATGAAGACTAGAACAACAAATCTAGTGACCACCATATCAATGCAGCTAATGCAATCAGACATTCAAGGAAATCTTCTCCACTAAAAGA
Source organism: Chamaecyparis obtusa (assembly GCA_027943335.1). Taxonomy (NCBI): domain Eukaryota; kingdom Viridiplantae; phylum Streptophyta; class Pinopsida; order Cupressales; family Cupressaceae; genus Chamaecyparis; species Chamaecyparis obtusa. The sequence goes on along the minus strand of BSBK01000351.1, from coordinate 274,563 downwards.
TACCTCTTAATATGAAAGTACAAGATTCAAAGGCATTAAAATGGAGAAGCAAGCCTATCTAGATGAACAAGCTACCAAAAGGGAGAAATTTAGACAACTAGAGGAAGAGGAACGTGCATTATTGGATATAAGAAAAAAATTCACCCAAGAAGAAGAAGATAGACTCTATGCACAACAAATCCAAAATTGATTCAATGGTAGGGGTACCAATAGTGGGACCAACTCACCCCATCTACTCCCTCACCAAGTCCTAGAAGAAGGTTAAAGACACCCTCAAGATCCCCAAGTCCTAGGGGTAGAAGGACTTCAAGATATGATCACCATAGGAGACAGTCACCTCCTAGATGTTCAAAGCAACCCTCCCAATGAGCACATCATGGCTCACAACATGGAGGAAGTTATGCTAACTTCAATCATATGGATTTTATGACTATGCAGCAAGAACCATCTTTCCAAGCATATGTAGAAAGATATGTGGAACAAAACAAGGATCAGTTCCTAGAAAGTCTCATCAACAAAGGTGCTAAGGTCCCATATGATTTTGATGTGCACCAAAAGATTAAGAAACAAAATCCTTCAACCAATGAGGTGATCATCCAAATGCAAAGGGACATAGAGAAAATGAGAGCTCCTAAGAGTACATTCAATTTGGACTCCATATGTCCCAACCATATAGACAAAAGTGTGGTGATGATTAAATTTCCTAAGAAGGTTGAGTTCCCAACTTATGACAAATATGATGGCATTGGTGACCCTCATGACCATGTTAGACAATTTTATATAATGAGCTTTGCCTTTCATCATGAAGAATCCTACTTAATGATATTATTCCCAAGGAGTCTAAAAGGTCAAGCCATGGAGTGGTTCACCAACCTTACTACTCCAGTGAAGACATTTAAAGAACTTGTCCAAAGATTTGTCCAAAATTTTGCTTACAATCTATCAAGGTCAGTCACAATGCTTGATTTGTGCAAACTCAAACAAAATCAAGGAGAAACTTTTGTCACCTTCTTATAAAGATGGAGATGGTTGTGCTCAAAGTATCCTAGAATGATTCCTAAGGAGGAAAGAATAGACATCATCATGAGCAATTTAATACCAGAGCTAAGGTATGAAGTGAGGAAAATGATTTTTAGTTCTTTTGATACATGGTAGAGACTACATGTCACATAGAAGATGTCCTAAAAGAACAAGGCATTTTGGCCAAAACAACTAATAACAACAATAGCCAAAATAATAATAATAATGGTAATAAAGACAAAAAGAACTCTTATTAGAATAAGAATAAGCAAGTGGTCAATGATGAAGTTGTTGACTCATCACAACCTAAGAATGAAGGAGTTCTTAATCTCTCTAATGCAGTCCAAGCCATGAAGCTACAAACATCCTTAGAACAACAAGAAAATAAACCCAAGTATCAAGGGAGACCTAAAATAGAAAAGAGACAATTTACCAAACTTGGGGACTCATATGCAGACATTTTCAAAACATTGATTACTCATAATTTGGCACAACCTCAAGACCCTGCCAAGCACTGCATACCAGATCCTAAGCCTCGTTGGTGGGATGAGAAGGCTTTTTGTGTCTTTCACAATGGAATTGGACATGATATAGAAAATTCCTTTAGACTTAAGCATCTTTTCCAAGATCTTATTGAAAGTGGAAGATTACAAATTGATGGGTTGACCACAAACACTGACCACAAAGCTTTTAAAGAACCCTTGCCAAAATATGAGAAAGGAGACAACTCTAAGGGTAAGAATGGCAAGGCCGCTATCAACTACACTTACACAGCCACTAAGAATGTCATTAATATGCTTGAAGTTGTTGATGATAATGTCAACATGATGAGAGGGAAAGACCCCTATGGTTATGACTCACCTCCCATATTTGATGAGGAACCCATTGTTGTGCTTAGAGGTCCTCACTCATGAAGGATGTCTCAACCCCTCAATCCTGTCACTAGGAGTCAATCTCAAGCTCCCATTATTATTAGAGGTCCTAGCTCTAGCAAGTCTAAATAGCCAATGACAAAGGGTGTTCTTCCTAAGCTTTTCGTTGGTCCTGATTCGAACTATAACCTTGTTGATCAATTACAATGGACACCAGCACAGATCTCTATTTTTGAGCTTTTGGAATTGTCCCCTAAGCTTAAGCATGTCCTTGCAGATGCTTTGCAAGTAGCTAATGTCCCTAATGATATAGATGTAGACCAATTCCAGAATATGGTCAACCACTTGGCTAGCCCTCACTACCTTACATTCTTAGAAGAAGATGACAAGTCATTAAGCCACCCACACAATTTGGCCCTTCATATAGAGGTTATGATCCACAAGACCCGTGTGAGGCACTTGTTGATAGATGGGGGTGCTGCCTTAGTGGATGATGCTTCGTTTGGTAGGACAAATCCTGATTCAGGTATCTTAGAGGGAGAATTGATGAATCCCAATTATATAGTCACTAGAAATAACACTTTCCACATAAACAATGTTGAACTAGTCATTGACTTACCCCTCGTCAACCGCCATTTGATTGATTGGTCTCAACTCTCTCAAGAGCCACAACTCCTCACATTTCAGAAGTACTACAAAATTTCCTATTACCTAAATGCTCTTGAACCTGTAGTCTCTTCCACCAGTGAACCTACAACGAGTATGATGAAGCCTGATATTAAGTACCTCAGTTTAAAAATAAAAGAAAAAGAAAAAAAGAAAAATGGTTCTGATGGTGAAAACCACTTTGTGGCAGTGTCAGAACCCAGAATAGTAAAAATAAATGACGTATCCAAGGGTGAAAACCTCTTTGAGGCACCTAAGGATGGGGTACTTAATAACTTGTCGAGTTACTTCCAAGATAGGTCAACAGTTCTCATTGAGCCTACACAAATAGTGAATTTGAATATAGAAGAGGCTCCTCAAATAGTGCACCTAGCTTAGTCTCTATCAGTAGAAGAAAAAGAGGCATATACAAAGTTTTTGCAAAAGAAGAAAATCAACTTTTCTTGGACATATTCAGACATGCCAGGGCTTGACACTGATCTTATTATGCATCATCTATCTATAGCTCCAGGAATAAAACCGATCAAACAAAGGTTGAGGAAAATGCACCCTCACATAGCTCTCCTTGTAAAAGCAGAATTAGAGAAGCTCTTAAGAGCTAGATTTATTAGAGCTATTGACTATGCTGAGTGGATCTCAAACATTGTTCTAGTTTCAAAACATGATGGATCCATTCAAGTATGTATAGACTTTAGAGATATCAACAAAGCATGCCCAAAGGATGACTTTCCACTCCCAAACATAGACATGATAGTGGATATGACGGTGGGTTATGAGATATATTCCTTAATGGATAGTTTTTCTGGCTATAACTAGATAAAAATAGCTCCTGAAGATCAAGAGAAAAAAGCTTTTACATGTGCATGGGGAACCTATTATTGGAACGTCATGCCATTTGGCTTAAAAAATGCAGGAGCAACATACCAATGAGCTATGACCACAATTTTTCATGATATGATGCATAAGAACATGGAAGATTATGTGGATGACACCTTAGCTAAGTCTAGGAAATAGGATACACACCTTGACGATTTGGAAGTAATTCTAGACCGCATGGAACAGTTCCAACTTAGATTGAATCCGAAAAAGTGTGCATTTGGAGTTGCCTCAAGTAAACTTCTAGGATTCATAATTTTAGAAAAAGGAATAGAGGTTGATCCTAGAAAGGTCCAAGCTATATTAGATATGCCACCTCCAAGAAACATTAGTCAGATGAGAAGTCTTCAGGGATGACTCCAATCCATAAGGAGGTTTATTTCACAACTTGCAGATAGAGCACAACCTTTTAATAAAACATTGCATAAAGGAGCCACATGTGTATGGAATGAGGATTTCCAAAAGAGCCTTGATCAAATAAAATAGTATTTGGCTAATCCTCCAATTTTGATGCCTCCTATTCTAGGGAAACCATTGATTTTGTATATTTCAGCAACAAATTCTTCCTTGGGGGCATTGTTGGCTCAATTGGATGACACTAGAAAAGAAAGGGCCATTTACTACATTAGTCATACTCTAGTATCTTATGAGGTCAACTATAATAGCATTGAAAAGTCTTGTCTTGCGATAGTGTTTGCTTCCCAAAAGTTGCGACACTATATGCTTGCTCATACTATATATTTGGTTGCAAAAATTGATCCTCTTAAATATTTACTTAGTAAGGCTGCTCTCATGGGTAGACTTGCTAAGTGGATGATGGTTTTATCTAAATTTGATATAGAGTACATTGAGAGAAAGGTCATAAAGGGGCAAGCTATTGCTAACCAGTTAGTTGATTTTCCAATTAAGGATAGTATGCCTATTCAGGTGGAATTCACAGATGAACATATACTATATATGACCTCTCACACTTGGAAGATGTTCTTTGATGGTTCCAACATGAAAAATGGATCAGGTGTTGGAGCATTATTTGTCTCTCCACATGGGTACAACATACCAAAGTCTTACAAACTTTTATTCCCATTTACAAATAATATTATAGAGTATGAAGCTCTAACCAATGGATTGAAACTAGCTATAGAATGGAACATAACAGAGTTGCATGTGTTTGGGGATTCACAATTAATTATCAACCATGTCAATGAGGAGTATCAAACCAAGGATGACAAGTTGATACCTTACAAAAAGATGGTTGATTCATTGAGATGTTACTTTGCATTGGTGACATTTCAACAAATCCCTAAAGCAAAAAACAAAGTTGTAGATGTATGGCTACATTAGCTTCACTCCTATAGTTGGAACAACATGAGTCTAGATTCAAATTCCTGGTGGAAGAGCTACACCATCCCATATTTGACTCATCTGAAAGCCATATCATTTGTACCCTTTTCACACATGAGTCTTCCTGATATGGTGCTATCTATTTGTATCTTCATGATGGCATCATCCCTGACACTTTCAACCATTCTAAATGCAAAAATCTCATCCATAATGCCTCTCGCCACACCCTTATTTCTGGTGATCTGTATAGGAGGGGTTTAGATGGGACACTTCTTAGGTGCTTGGAAAAGGAGGAATCTAACCAAGCGTTAGTTGACATCCATGAGGGCATTTGTGGTGGACATTCCAATAGTCTTGCCATGGCTCGAAGTTGCTTAGGGTAGGGTATTATTGGCCCACAATGCAAACAGATGCAGTAGCTTTCTCTAAGTCTTCTGAGAAATGTCAAAAACATGGAAACATGATTCATGCTCTAGGTAGGGAGATAATTCCTTCTATTTCTCATTGGCCATTTCAGCGTTGGGCCTTTGACCTTGTTGGGAAAATTCACCCCAACTCATTAGGTGGACATAAGTTTATCATCATAGCTACTGATTATTTCACAAAATGGGTAGAGGCAGTCCCTCTTTCTATTGCCTCAAACAAAACTATTTCACTCTTTATTCTGAATCATATTATGTGCTGATTTGGAGTGCCTTCTGAGATCATTACTGATAATAGAGGACAATCCAAGAATAAGGACCTCAATAATTTATGCAAAAATTTTAAAATCAAGCAACATTGGTCCTCTATTTACTTTCCACAGGGGAATGGACAAGCAGAAGCCTCTAATAAAACCATTCTCAAGATTCTTCATAGGATAGTGCACAAGAATGGTAGGGATTGGCACTTGCAAATCAATCTGGTATTATGGGCTTACAGGACAAGCATTCACACACCTACAAGAGCTACTCCTTTTGCCCTTACCTATGGTGCTGAAGTAGTATTACCTTTAGAAGTAGAGATCCCTTCACTCAGAGTCTCTCTCAAAGGTTTAGTAATAGATGAAGATTATCATGCCATGAGGTTACAGGAATTAGAACTTCTAGATGAGAAGTGCAAAGCTTCATTTAACCATATGAGAGTATACCAGAAGCATATATCCAAGGCATTCAACAAGAAGGTTCACCCTAGGGAGTTTCAAATAGGTGATCTTGTTTTGAGAGAGAACCCTAAGAACCAACAAAATGGAAAACAAAAGGGTAAATTCGAACCTAATTGGTTTGGGCCATATGTCATCACAGCTACTTTTGGGATAGGTGCTTATTTGTTATCTGATGAAGATGGAGAATAGCTCCCTGAGCCCATCAACATTTTGCACCTAAAGAAGTTCTATCCTTGATGCCCATTTTCTATCCGGGGGCATCTTTTGTATATATTTTATGATCTTGAAAAAATACAAAAAAATAGAAAAATAGCAAAAAATTCAAAAAAAAAAAAGAAAAATAGTGCCTTGGTGAAAACCTGGAAATAGGAGTCTTGGTAGAAAAAATCCAAAAAAATGAAAACAAGAAAAAAATCAAAAAATATCCAAGTGGTGAAAACCTAGCAACAGACACTACTTGAGGCCTTTGCACCCTTGTCTCTTAGCATGCGTCTTCGACACTTAGCCTTTCTCCATCATGACTTGACCTTATTTGACTTGGTCTGGAATTGGTCTTTATTTTGTTTAGGGGGCATACTTGTTAGCATAGGTCCTTTAGGTGTGTTTGTCTCTTGGGGCATTTTCACAACAGGTGTTTTTTTTAACACCACCCCAAACAGTGTTTCTCAACACTACCCTTGTGTCGAGTGTTTCTTAACACTTATCAGATATCTTGCCTATAGTTTAAGTATGATGTTATACTTAGAGTTTGACTCTATGACCAACACACATGCACTTAAACAATCAACTCATTGAGGTATGTTGACTTTATTTTTCTTTGTGTGCTATCTATGAGGATTTCTTTGATGAGTGGTCTCCCCCTAAGAAGTTTTCGATGATGCATAGCTAGAAGACTAAGGGTATGAGAACATGTTTTATTTCTTTATCTACTTGTCGGAATATTTTGTTGATCCTAACTGTCATGAGCACTTATGCTGGTCCTACTTGACACTAAGGATTGAAAAGGTATTATCCTTGACTATTTTATGTCAGTGCATGCTTCTAGTTATCCTAACTTTCATGTGTCTTGATACAAGCTTAATCTCGCCATATTAAACTTAGGTAATCTCACTACACTAGCCATCTTGACCTCTATGTCTTTGGTGCCTAGGTGAAATTCCCACATTCCTATCTAATATAGATCATATTCAGATTCACATAGTCATACTAGTGTGTATTGTATGATCTTATGACGCTACCAATAACGCTCAATGATGATAATTAGATGTCTATAAGTGTTGTGACCTTGCAAGTCAACCACTTTTTCATAGTAGCTTGCATTTTAGGTTCATGATAGTTTAGTTTTGCATCTTGCACATGGAGAGAGCTCTCTTTTTCATCTTAAATGGACCCATCAGTCGATTGTACTCACCTTTCCTTCTTCTCGATCACCTCTTTCACTCCTTGTCTTTCACATCATGACCTGTTCCTATTCATCACAAGGGGTTAATCATATCATCATATCTATATCTCAACAATGTCATTTTCAGAAACATGAGTCTATATTATATACATGAGATCAAACATACATCTATGGGAGAGAATATACATAAGCACATACATAAACATTTTGAGCAAATATGACAAGACAATACATATGTAAACTGATATACACATCCAAGTGAGACAATCAAACATGATATATCAAACATCCAACATATCTCATATATAAATAGCAAAGTCATGGTACAATGTCATCAATGATATAAACCATACAAATGGGATCCCAACTAGATCAAAGTCTCAATGGTATAATTTGACATAAACCTAGCCTAAGCCTAAACCTAAGAACCACTGCCATCCTAAGGACCGGTAGCTAGAGGCTGAGGTGGTGCACTAGGTGCCACCTTAGTGAAGCTGGGAGCTCTCTATCCAGTCAGTACAACTTGTAGATATAATCTGTTGGCTTTTTTCCTTACAGGACCAAGCTTGAATCAAATAGTTGGACTTAAAACACTGGTTAGGCACTCAAGCTTGACAAGAAAAACAAACCAATTGATGAGGATAAAGATAAATCCTCCTTCTTCTTTGAGCTCCACATTCACTCAGGTGAGTATTGCCTTATCTACACATTCAAGACACCTCATGACAAAATTGAAGGCCTGCAGACATATTAATGTGGAATAGCTGTCAATCTCCTATAGGTATCCTATACCCCAATGATAGAAAGTCTCATGCAATAGCCCTACTTGCATGGAATGAGACTGAAAGCTAGAGACCTATACTAATAGCAAGAAAGGGAAAGGGTGGAACTAGATGGAAAATATTTTTAAATGATTGAAAGGTCCCCTGAGATGCCCTAAGTCTCTGAGAGACCAGTGCCTTATCCAATGGTCCATAGAGTCAAATACCCTACTGCAAGAGATAGTTATGAAATAAGAACACAATATGCTCAATGTGTTGATGCCTGACATCAATCACACACCATGACCAAACCTCAACTTAACACCCACCTGTGCATTCAAGCATGCTATTATCCATCAAAGGATTTTGACCCTCCCCTTACAAGAGACCTATGAAAGGAAAATACATTAACCAGCATCCACTGGAAGATAAGCATGACCTATCTTTGATATTTTAGCTCATACATGCATAAACACTAACCATGAACCAGTTACCTCTGCAAAGATAACTCCACTTGCAAACACGTAGGCAATGCAAATAGAAAAATCAAACACCCTTGATGTATGATTAATGCATTCAAAATTCAAATGGTGATAGCTTAGTGATAGTAAGAATACATTGAGTCCTCATACATAAGACAAATCTGCTACAACATGCATTGTATTCTCTAAACCAACAATGGAAACAGAACACCCTATATGTAGAGAGAAGGGGAAATCTGCAAAACAGAGCCTTTCATGGAACCAGAAAGGAACTCTAAGCTGGAACCCTTTGAAAATTAGAAAAAACAACATCTATACCCATGGTTACCTTGAAATCCCACACAAGTTAGGATGCAACAAGCTAAGGGTAACCATGGTTAGAGTTTTCCATCAATTAGGCATTTCAAAATTTAATACAATTCGGAGGGAAAACAATAAGTCCTGAATGCAATTAACACTTGATCTTCAATCATGAAAGAATCTTTGAAAGGCACTGAAGATCAATCAAAATTTTACAAAATTCAAACTAGAAGCAACCCTGCAACTACTTTTGGTACATTTCATTTATTCCCCTACGGCAAGACACTCCTCTCTGCAATCATCACACACCCTGGAGCACACTGGAGCAGAGGAGAAGTTTAATTTCACCAACTCCGGTCCCCTTTGTCATCAATTTTAGTCCTTACTGGTCACTAGAAACATCTCTGAGATTCAAATTTGAAATCCAACGGTTACTTCTTGGCACCCGCAGTGAATCAGTGGTCCTGATTCGATTAGAGATTGGCAATAAGTCCCGACCATTAGATCTCTCATCTTCCCTAGGCTTCAGATCCTCTAACTCATCAAGCACCATAAGTTTCATTCTGAGAACTGGCGACAAGGCAATATCCCAGTCATGGAATGAAAATCTTAACTCTAGTTATACTCAATGACCACATGACTGCACATGCTGAAAATAGCCCACTAAATTATCGGCACCGCCAGACCTTATCCACTCCGCCAAACCACAGACCCCACCATTAACTTCACAATCGTGATGCATGGTGCCACCTATCGCCATAGGACCCACACTCTACAAGCCTTCAAAATTGAATGGCGAGCCCATGATCTCAAGGGGTCTGACACCTCCCATGAGATCATGCGGCAACCACTAGATCTTCCACGCCATCCTCTCCGCAGAATCACTTGGGCCCACCAAACAACCACAAATAGGCCCCAGGACACGTGGCAAGTGGTCACATGATCGCATAGCCAAAAATTAGGCTATGCAACCATGCGACAACCAATCACAAGCTACCACATGACTGCCGCTAGGACCACAGAACTGCAAACACCAACTACAAAGAGTCGGGACCCATGTGGACAGATGGCAAGCGATCACATGATCACATGTCAAAAAAGTCTGACATGCGGCCATGCGACAGCCAATAAGAACATGCCATCTATCCCCCCTCTGACACTAGGACCACTGCACCCTGCAAATAGAATCAATGGCAGGTGCATGATCACAAGGGGAAAGAATATTCCTTGCGATCACATGCCAACTGTCGATCTCCTTTCCTACCACTTGAAGAAATGAGCCCACCTGCCAACCGCCAAGCATCCAGTGACTACCTGATAAACCACCTGCCAAGTCCCTGAATGCTAACCACTAACTACCAGAAAACTTGGAGAACCCATGACACAAAACTAAGCAAGGACTGGGCCCCACCAACATCGCACATGCGTAGTAAAGAAAAGTAAACCGCCAGGCAACTGAACAGAAACTGGGACCCACATGGCTAGGTGGTAAGTGGTTGCATGATCACATGTTAGAAAAGTCTAACATGCGACCATGCGATAGCCAATTAGGAAAAGCCTGGACCCATACCCACGTCGAACTTGCGCAGTTGAGGGAATGCCAGCAAACAGGGAACTAGTGCGAGGTCGAAAACACATAATGTTTTCGATGAAAGATGTTCAAAAACACACAAAATTTCCAACACATTAACAGATAAGCGCACAAAGCTGGAAGACAAAGGGTCAAAAACAACAAAGGCCAAAAACACACAGACTAAAAACATCATGGACTTTTAGAAACACTGTGGGTTCTCGACACTATGGCAAATTTTGACAATATTTCCAGCAGACTTAGAATTTGAATATCTTTCTAAGTTTAGTGAATTAGGAGATGTAGTTTGGGCCAGGGCAAGGCAATAACAATAAAGAGCACAAGGCAGGACACTTGACAAACAAATTGCAGGGAACAGGCCAATTTCACAAGATTTTGCTATGACAGAAAATTGGCCTAACAAAGGCTCTGTTTGGGGACAATGGGTAACTTGTGCCCATGCAAGAATTCAAGATTTTTAGGAGAGCAGACCACCCCACTGGACAAAAATGCAGACAACAAGGAACAAGTAGGGCAAGACAAGCAACAGGACCAAAACTGACAGACCAAGGCAAAACAGGGCAGGGGAAAGCAACCTATATACAGAAATTTACAATATTCACAAAAGGCTCAGGGCCCCAAAACTTTTGATCAGGTCTTTCCTCTATCAAACAAGTAATTTTCATTTCCACTTAGCAAAGGAAAGCTAAAAATACATTTCTCATCCATCCTTCCAAAAACACTGTGATCCACATTCAGCACATTATATAAAAAATGATCACCATACTCACCATCATCCGGCAAGATAAAGACATCAGGCTACCATAGATGTTGACCATTTCGTGACAACAAAATGTCACACTCTTTACTTTCACCAACATGCTGAAAAAGGAAACACTCCAACTCAACACCATGACTGGAAGCATCAACATTCTGACCATTAGGTTGCAATGAATAATAAACACTTTCTATCTCCCTGCTCTGCAAACTAATATAAAACTTCTCAAGACAGAAATCTAACTACATGAAAATGGTAGCAACTTGCTGATCAAAAATCACATCAGCATCTTCTAGAAAGGAACAAGCACTATCAGTCAATGACTCGTCAGTCATTTGAAAATCTAAGAAAACTCCTTCAGAATTGCCGCATTCTCCAGCATCAAAATATAAAGAACCATAGACATTAGGCTCTTGAAAAACTGAATCCACACTAGTACACATATCATCATACTCATCATCACTGACATTATCAAATTTACTGCAATAATGTGTACCATCCACTTGCATATCAAAAATGGGAGAAAGGACCTCAGTAGAAGTTTCACACACCATGCCATCACTCATTTTTTCTTCATAAAAAATAATATCCACTAGGCATGGGATCTCAGAAACATACTCAGGAGTGCATCTTTGAAACTCTGCATCCAAAAGCTCTAAAATTTGTTCACTACTTAGTAGGTACTGAACTTCACACTCTATCTCATTTGCCTCACTGCAAATGCTGCAAATATCTTCTTCATCTGAGATAGGGGCTGAAAATTTTTGTGTCAAGTCATCACTGCAGGAACTCATATTTGCAGATTCATCTTCTGTCTCTTGATAATCACAAGTTCCATTATCAGCACCAGTAGATTCATCATTCTTAAATAAATCCATCCATTTCTTAACTTTTTCTAATGCTTCATTTCTAATAGAGGCAGTCCAACCAACTGATTCAGGCATACTAAGCACTAAAAACATTTTAGTATACTAAAATTCTTGAAGCTCAATACCCATAAGAAGTTCATCGCAAGCTATAAGAAATTTCTTATAGTATGAGCGGGATGACCCTTCTTTCCATTCCCCTATTGCATGTCTTAAAATCTTTGTACAAGTCTATTGGATTCTTTGACTTATTAGATAAATGTCTCTTTCTCTATCAACATTTCTAAGGTTTGACTGATAACACCCAGACCTAGAAACATCATCCTAATCTATCAAAGTTGGAAACTCCATTTTAAATTATTGACAAAATAATACAACTTGTTCTCATGACAATAATTTTGTTCAAACCCATGCAACCAATGACTCTTTAAACCTCAACATATTTCTGATACTCATTACAAAACTAAAAATTTTATCCAGAAATATGATCAAACCTTCAAGATTGACTTCCCTTTTCAATATTAAATTGTTCACCTAATTAGGGACTGTTCTTGCTTAATGAAATAGGATTACCTAGAGATGTTGTGATTGCTGCAAAATATTGATATGAAGTCTCCTCCAAATCACTTTTCAAACCTTGGTAGAGCTGCCACCTCCTTGTAGAGGACAAATCTAAATCAGCTGAGAATCTCTTCAACTCTGAACCTTCTTTAAAACCAATAATCACAAGACAACCTCACAGGATAACTACTTGTCAGGACTGCAAATATATCACACTTGTTATAAATCACTGACCAAACAGAGACTCGGAGTCGCCACTCAACACTTAGTGAGAAAATATTACAAATGTATTTTGTTCATTTGACTCTGTAACTTCAACCAGGACCCTAGGATGATCCAGCCAAGCAAGGAAGCTTGCTATCTTTTACCTCTTCCCCAGCAGAGTCACCATTTTGTTAGTTTTTTTCCTTGCAGGACCAAGCTTGAATCAAATAGTTGGGCTAAAAACACTGGTTAGGCACTCAAGTTTGACAAGAAAAACAAACCAATTGATGAGGATAAAGAGAAATCCTCCTTCTTCTTTGAGCTCCACATTCATTCAGGTGGGTATTGCCTTATCTACACATTCAAGACACCTTATGACAAAATTGAAGGCCTGCAGATAGATTAATGTGGAATAGCTGTCAATCTCCTATAGGTATCCTGTACCCCAATGATAGAAAGTCTCATGCAATAGCCCTACTTGCATGGAATGAGACTGAAAGCTAGAGACCTATACTAACAGCAAGAAAGGGAAAGGGTGGAACTAGATGGAAAATATTTTTAAATGATTGAAAGGTCCCCTAAGATGCCCTAAGTCTCTGATAGACCAGTGCCTTATCCAATGGGCCACAGAGTCAAACACCCTACTACAAGAGATATTTATGAAACAAGAACACAATATGCTCAATGTGTTGATGCCTGACATCAATCACACACCATGACCAAACCTCAACTTAACACCCACCTGTGCATTCAAGCATGCTATTATCCATCAAAGGATTTTGACCCTCCCCTTAGAAGAGACCTATGAAAGGACAATAAATTAACCAGCATCCACTAGAAGATAAGCATGACCTATCCTTGATATTTCAGCTCATACATGCATAAACACTAACCTTGAACCAGTTACCTCTGCGAAGATAACTCCACTTGCAAACACGTAGGCAATGCAAATAGAAAAATCAAACACCCTTGATGTATGATTAATGCATTCAAAATTCAAATGGAGATAGCTTAGTGATAGTAAGAATACGTTGAGTCCTCATACATAAGACAAATCTGCAGCAGCATGCATTGTATTCTCTGAACCAACAATGGAAACAAAACACCCTATATGCAGAGAGAAGGGGAAATCTGCAGAACAGAGCCTTTCATGGAGCCAGAAAGGAACTCTAAGCTAAAACCTTTTGAAAATTAGAAAAAACAACATATATACCCATGGTTACCTTGAAATCCCACACAAGTTAGGATGCAACAAGCTAAGGGTAACCATGGTTAGAGTTTTCCATCAATTAGGCATTTCAAAATCTGATACATTTCTTTGAAAGGCAGCGAAGATCAATCAAAATTTTGTAAAATTCAAACTGGAAGTGACCTTACAACTGCTTTTGGTACATTTCATTTATTCCCCTATGGCAAGACACTCCTCTCTGTAATCATCACACACCCTGCAGCACATTGGAGCGGTGGAGAAGTTCAATTTCACCAACTCTGGCCCCCTCTGTCATCAATTTTAGTCCTTATTGGTCACTGGAAACATCCCTGAGATTCAAATTTCAAATCCAATGGTTACTTCTTGGTACCAATAGCGAATCGATGGTCCTGACTCAATCGGAGATCGACAATAAGTCCCGACCATTAGATCTCTCATCTTCCCCGGGCTTTAGATCCTCTAACTCATCAAGCACCACAGGTTTCATTTCGTGAACTGGTGACAACGCAATATCCCAGTCGCAGAATGAAAATCTTAACTCTAGTTATACTTAGCAACCACACGATTGCACATGCTGAAAATAGCCCACTAAATCATCTGGTGAACTGTCAACAAAGGAATTTATCGGCACCGCCAGACCTTATCCACTCCGCCAAACCATAGATCCCACTATTAACTCCACAATCGTGATGCATGGTGCCACCTATCGCCACAGGACCCACGCTCTGCAAGCCTTTGAAATCAAACGGTGAGCACATGATCGCAAGGGGTCTGACACCTCCCATGAGATCATGCACCAAACACTAGATCTGCCACACCATCCTCTCTGTAGAATCACTCGAGCCCACCAAACAGCCACAAACAGGCCCCAGGATAAGTGGCGAGCAGTCACATGATCGCATAGCCAAAAACTGGGCTATGCAACCATGCGATAGCCAATCACAAGCTGCCACATGACAACCACTAGGACCACGGAACTACAAACACCAACTATGAAGAGCTGGGACCCATGCGGACAGATGGAAAGTGGTCGCATGATCACATGTCAAAAAAGTCTGACATGCGGCCATGTGACAGCCAATAAGAACATGCCATCTGTCCCCCCTCTAACACCGGGACCACCACACCCTGCAAATAGAATCAACGACAGGTGCATGATCGCAAGGGGAAAGAATATTCCTTGCGATCACACGCCGACCATCGATCTCCTTTCCTACCGCTTGAAGAAATGAGCCCACCTGCCAACCACCAAGCATCCAGTGACTACGCGACAAACTACCCGCCAAGTCACTGAATGCTAGCCGCTAACCACCAGAAGAGAAGAGATCACGCGACTACACAGTCGCCAAGTCGCTAGAAGAAGACTTAACCACCAGAAAACCTAGAGAACCCGTGACACAAAACTAAGCAAGGATTGGGCCCCAGCAACATCGCACATGCACAATAAAGCAAAGTAAACCGCCAGGCAGCTAAATAGAAACTGGGACCCGCACGGCTAGGTGGCAAGCTGTCACATGATCGCATGTCAAAAAAATCTGACATGCAGCCATGCGACAGCCAATTAGAAAAATCCTAGACCCATACCCACCTTGGACTTGCACAATTTAGGGAATACCAGCAAATAGGGAACTAGTGCAAGGTCGAAAACACACAATGTTTTCGATGAAAGAGGATCGAAAACACACAAAGTTTTTGACACATCAACAGATAAGCGCACAAAGCTGGAAGACAAAGGGTTGAAAACAATGAAGGCCGAAAACACACAGACTGAAAACATCATGGACTTTCAGAAACACTATGGGTTTTTGACACTCTGGCAAATTTTGACAATATTTCCAGTAGACTTAGAATTTGAATATCTTTCTGGGTTTAGCGAATTAGGAGATGTAGTTTGGGCCAGGGAAAGGTGACAATAATAAAGAGCACAAGGTAAGACACTTGACAAACACATTGCACGGAACAGGCCAATTTCACAAGATTTTGCTATGACAAAAAATTGGCCTAACATAATCCATGGTAGTAGGCTGCCCATGCTCACTCTTTGTGTATCTCTATGGTATCTACCCGAGCCATCTACTCTTGATGGGTGATCTCTACTCTAAGATCAACTATCTGTTGATCCCGCTCTATCCTCTAGTCCACTAGCTGCTGCTCCAATACCGCTATGGTGATCCTTAGCTGCTGAATCTCCACCTCAAGAGTCTGAATGCGGGCTCTCAAATCATCTCCCGTAGCCAGATCTACCTGTGCCTATCCATGTACCTGCCCCTATGAAGGTCTTTGTACCTCCTCACTCCTTGAGCTCTGACCTCATGGCCATTTCTAGCCACTAGCTCTATTTCCCTCTCCAACCTCTCTCACCTAACCTTCACCTCCACCTCTTCCCTCATCATCTCCTCCGTCTCCTCCTCCTGGGGAAACCTATGCTGCATCTGGTATAGTGAATCGAGGGAATGGGGCCCTCCATTGCTTAGTCCTATATGCTACATTAGCACCTGCATCAGCCATATCTAGGAGACACTTGCAGGGCTCCCTCCTAATCGCATCAGTCTCCTCAATGGCTTGCTAATAGTCTAACATGGGTAGCCATCCATGTCCCTCCTCATCTCTAGCCCTCACATAAGTAGTAGTCTCTATGCAAAATCATTGCTGCCTCTCAAACTATCGCCATACCTGAGTGATGCAGAACCTCTCGATGATATCTGAGTGTCAGCCTACTAGTGGCTGAGTGCACAGCATATAACTTAGCTCATCCTCTGCATCTCCCCATGCCTCCACATCCCTATATGGCCTCCATGTCAATGAGGTCATCTCATCTAGGATCCACCTATAGTGTGTCACATCCCCAGTATGGGCATGTGATATGTATCCTCCATACCTATATATGTACAGGTATCTCTGCTCTCTTGGTTGAACCCTGGGGTGCACCACAGTGATGTGCTCCCATGCCCACACCTGTGCTAGGATGGCACCGCATGCCCATGTTCAACCATCCCTGTAGATGATCTTGTGCAACTCATGATACATCTCTACTAGTATGGCAGGACCCCATGCCATATGTCGAGGTCTGCCTACCAAGTTTGCTAGCAACCTACCCCATCCGAGTGGAAATCCCTTCTGACTATGGTCAGTCATCAGGGCCTGTCCAATAAAGGATGCCACAATACATGGCACTAGAAAATCTTGACCAAAGTCATCCATAAGCCACTCCTAACTGACATGCTGATCCACAATAGTCACATCCTGAAACATCTCCTGGATGACCCATCACCCCTTGGTGGCATCTTGATCATAGTATACCTATGTAATCACACAAAATCATGTCAGTTTCTATTATATGGAAACATTACATTCATGACTATCCATAAAGCATGATTATACTTATAGGCTCGCCATGGCATGGTACTCATAGAATCCTATAGACATCCTCTAATATTATGGATGCCTCTCCAGTGGGCAAATGAAACATGTTATGCTCACTATGCCACCGCTTGGCTAAGGCTGTCAGTAGCCCGTGATCAGCCTGGACATATGGGAACCACAATAGATATCAAAATCTCATTACCCTGATGTCATCCTCACTCGGGTCATCTAGATCCTAAATGCATCTCAACCCCACCACCTTCGGCGCTATGATAATCAACACCAGAAAGTTCTCCTGCAAGCCATTCAACCAAGCCACATGTTAGTACATACTATGATGAAAATTAGTACAGGACATATAAAACATAAAAATTGTGTGGACCCATGTCTTACTTTGCTCAAAATAATTAAAATTCTAAAGTTTTTTTGGAGAAGTATCATGTGATACTTCTCCCTATAGTGGTGCAATACACCTTGGATTGTGTGATACTTCACCAGGTATCATGCGACAGTTCACCAGTTATCATGTGATACTGGTGTCTACTGTCGGGCAATATACTTGGGACCCACGAAGTATCGCGCGACTCTTGTCCCCAAAGGGCGCAATACTCTATAAGTATCGCGCAATATATCACCCTACTCTAAAAACTTTGAAAATTTAAAATTTTGAAAACATTTAAAAATGTGCTAAATATGTCCTAAGTGCGATAAATGACTCAAAAAATGGCTAGTTTTCAGAAACATACCAAGGCACCATAATGTGGAGGCTGGTTGTGCAACTGGGAGTGCTCAAATCGATGCCTATGGACTAGAACTGCTACTTGCTGGGCCATTTTCTCTCTCTAAGCTCTCAAGATTCTCAAATAGCTAAATGACAAATGATTTTGAAAATGACCTTTTCACCCCTTATATAGCATTTTGACTTTTTCACCTAATTTTCAAAACTCCTCGAAATTGTGTGAAAATTGCACCCCTAGCTAATTTTGATGTCTTGGATCCATTTTCAGACTCAAAATCAAAATCCGAGGTCATCTTCATAGTCAAAATTATGTTTCAAAATTTTCTCTTTCTTCTGTGTAGTTGACTGACCTTTTGAGGCATAATTCTTCGATCTTTGATGGAATTTCTTCCTTTTCATGTCTTTCAAACTTCTAGTCTTCCATTCACCCTGTTTCTTTTCTTCTAAATCATCACTAGGGCATGTTTTCATTGCTTAATGGTTATTCTATTGACCCTTATCTTTGATTATGATTTCATTCCAATTTGATCAACCTTTATCAATCTGTTGTTCCCCTCTACCTGATTTCAATTTTGATTCTGAGGGGGCAGTATCTATGGGATTCTCATCCCTAATTCTCTTGATTCAGATATATTTTTGTGAATTTTCACTCAAGCTTGAGATTCCTATCTCTTATTTTGGATATGATTCCAAATCAACCTCATGTCCAAAATCCTTTGTCTATGTTTGTCCGGGTGTGATCCTGAATCGACCTCACATCTGAGTTGTTTTGTGATCCCAAATTGATCTCATATTTCAATTCTTCTTTGACTACATGTGTTTCCAGATCGATCACACATTATTCAAAGAGGGGCAAATGTATGCACCCAAAAATGGTCGCCTAGACTTTGGGCCCCCATTCTATAATTTATCAAATCTCTGAATCAATATTTTCAAAAATCAACATTTTCAATTATATCAATTTCCTTGATCAAATCTTAATTTCATCATTTTCAATTATTTGCCTTGGGCTAACCATTTTATCCTAAGTCTTTATTTAATATTTCCTCCCCTTTTAACAAATAAAAAGCCCCCACTTTTCCTCTTATCCTAAGTTACACAAATAAAGCATTATTCTTACTTTATAAAAAAGGGAAAAAGTACTTTTTGTCTCATATGGACACAAAAGTCAACTCCTATTTTCCTATTGGAGGATATTTGTGCACAAGGATCAAGCTTCCATTTTTCTCCACCGTTGATTAAGTTTGTTGGATCTTTTTCTTGCAGTACCAAGCTTGAATCAAATGGTTGGGCTAGAAACACAAGCTAAGCACTCAAGCTTGACAAGAAAAATAAACCAATTGATGAAGATAAAGAGAAATCCTCCTTCTTCTTTGAGCTCCACATTCACTCAGGTGGGTAATGCCTTATCTGCACAATCAAGACACCTCATGACAAATCAAAGGCTTGCAGATAGATTAATGTGGAATAGCAATCAATCTCCTATAGGTATCTTGTACCCTGATGATAGAAAATCTCATACAATAGCCCTACTTGCATGGAATGAGACTGAAAGCTAGAGACCTATCCTAACAACAAAAAAGGGAAAGGGTGGACTGAAGGGAAATGATTTTAAATGGATTGAAAGGTCCCCTGAGATACCCTAAGTCTCTGATAGACCAGTGTCTTATCCAATGGGCCACAGAGTCAAATACCCTACTGCAAGAGACAGTTATGAAACAAGAACACAATATGCTCAATGTGTTGATGCCTGACATCAATCACACACCATGACCAAACCTCAACTTAACACCCACCTATGCATTCAAGCATGTTATTATCCATTCAAAAAGATTTTAACCCTCCCCTTAGAAGAGACCTATAAATAGACAACACATTAACCAGCATCCACTGGAAGACAAGCATGACCTATCCTTGATATCTCAGCTCATACATGCATAAACACTAACCCTGAACTAGTTACCTCTACGAAGATAACTCCACTTGCAAACACGTAGGCAATGCAAATAGACAAATCAAACACCCTTGATGTATGATTAATGCATTCAGAATTCAAATGGAGATACCTTGATGATAGTAAGAATAAATTAAGTCCTCATACATAAGACAAATCTGTTGTAGCATGCATTATATTCTCTGAACTAGCAAATGGAAGAAAAACACCCTATATGCAAAGAGAAGGAGAAATCTGCAGGACAGAACCTTTCATGGAACTAGAAAGGAACTCTAAGCTGGAACACATTGTTAATTAGAAAAAATAACATATATACCCATGGTTACCTTGAAATCCCACACAAGTTAGGATGCAACAAGCTAAGGGTAACCATGGTTAGAGTTTTCCATCAATTAGGCATTTCAAAATCTGATACAATTCGGAGGGAAAACACTAAGTCCTAAATGCACTTAATACTTGATCTTCAATCATGAAAAAATCTCTGAAAGGCACCGAAGATTAATCATAAATCTACAAAATTCAAACTGGAAGTGACCCTGCAACTACTTTTGGTACATTTCATTTATTCCCCTACAGCAAGACACTCCTCTTCTGCAATCATCTCACACCCTGGAGCACAGTGGAGTGGCGGAGAAGATCAGTTTCACTAACTCTGGCCCTTCCTGTCATCAATTTTGGTCCTTTCTAGTAGCTGGAAACATTCATAGAGATTCAAAAATGAAGGCAAACGGTCACAATACAATTCGTGGGCTCATGTTTTTTATCCAATCCTAACACCTTGGGTTAACTCCATAATGGCGATGCCAAACAGTTGTCGCATGATCGCATAGCCTAGAAACGGGCTACATGAACATGCGAAAACCCACAGACTTTAACCTTGCCGCAACTGCCACCACAAAGTCTTAACGCAAAACATCAGTCGCATGATCACATAGCCTTGAAAAAGGCTATGCGAACATGCGACTAACCGTTAGCATTCACCGTTGAATGTCAAACATGTTCAGGCACTGCAAACACAGGTCACACCGCAAACCCCCTGCCACTGAGCATACCGGCAACCAATCGAAACTCAACACGTCACCACCACAGACACCACAACTACCACCTCACCATCGTAGACATGTTTCAACTAGTCGCATGATCGCATAGCCCGAAGACGGGCTATGCAAACATGTGACAAGGCCATAAGACCGCCTCATCACCACTCGCCAGCCAATTAGGAATGCCTATGTCACTGGAAACACTGGCCCCACCAACTAACTGCCAAGCATTCAGCAACTACGCGACTAACCATTCACCAGGTCGTGAGATGTTAGCTGCTAACCGCCAAACATTTAGAGATCACGTGACTAACAGTCACCGATTCGCTGAAGGTTAGGCACCTAACTACTAGAAACAAGAGATTGTGCAACAACACAGTCGTCGGGTCACCAAATAAGAGATGTAACCACCAGGAGATCTAGAGAATTAGTGACACAACTGAGGAAGGACTGGGCCCCACCATCCATCGCACTTGCGCAGCTAGGGCACACTAGCAAACAGAAAATTGCGAGGTCAAAAACACACAGGGTTTTCGACATAGTGAAAGACTAAAAATACACAGAGTTTTCGATGCCAAAGGACAAGTGCACAAAATAGGAAATAGAAGGTCGAAAACAACATGGATTTTCAAAAACATTATGGGTTTTCGACACTTAGGCAGATTTTTAAAATTGTTTCCCACAAACCTTAGAACTTGAATATCTTTCTGGATTTGGCAAATCAACACATGCAATTTGGGCTAGAGCAAGGTGACACAATGAAGAACACAGGGCTAAGGGCACTTTACAAAAACATTTGCAGGGAAGAGGCCATTTTCTAAAGATTTTGCATTGAACCAGAAAATGGACTAACAAAGTCTTTTGCCTCTTAATCTCAATGGTCCATTTCACCTCATTTCTTATAAAAGGAGTGCTCTCTTCAACATTTGCATCCATCTCTTTTATGCTAATGTTATGCTGCAGATTTTCTAGGTCATTTGGAGCTCTTTGAAGACATTCTTGCATTCAATCTTTGGAGACCATTGTTGCATCACATTTACATGCTTTCATAGTTTCATTTCTTACATTTTCATAGCATTCATAGCTTCATTCTTAGATTAGTTTCTTTTATGCTATAGATTAATCTCACATGGCCTAATTAGGAGGATTGTAACACTTGTACTCTCCTTTCATAGCATAGTTTGTACTTTCATTTCATAGATTAGATTACACTTCTATTTCTAGTTGCATATTCATCTTAATATAGCTTGCATTTGTATTCATTTGGATTCTTGGAGATATTGGCATTCTTGCCCTTGTCTTCACTTGAAACTCTCATTGTGTGGTTGACTAGCAAGGTCATGAGCTTATAGCTCTAGCTGAGAGAAATTTTACAAATCTTGCAACTCCATGCATAGAGAGCTATGGATCGATTTGTGAGGGCTCATTCTTGAGTTTCCTTGCATGTAATGATTCATAGAAGTGTGGTCACTTTTTCACCATACAATGTATACATTTAGTTGTTATAGATGAACCTAACCTTGTGATGAAGAGTAGAAGGAACTACATGCATATTATGTAACCATAGTCTTCCTAAAAGAAGGTTATAATTGAGAGGTCTAGGCATAACATGAATAGGAGTATTTAGAATAATTGGACCAACTTTAACAGGTAAGGTAATAATGCCCAAGATTCTCTTTGATATAATCAAATCCACATATAGGAACATTATCAAGTTGAATAGTAGTAAGATCAGCCTTAATTGCTTCAAGAATATCCATGCTACAAACATTAATCCCAGATCCATTATCAATTAAGGTTCTTCGAATGATACTCTAATTAATAGAGACAACAACCATAAGAGCATCATATTGATTCTGCACCTCTAGGGAAGGTAAATCATTATCATAAAATACAATAGGAGGTACAGAAGGCATAGTATGCATACAATCCAAAATAGTATGAATGTTCTCTTGATTAGGAGGTGAAGTAGGAAGAGTAGATAAAGCTTTTTGCAATGCCTCGTGATATGTCGGGGAAGTTTGAAGTAATTCCCATAAAGATATCTTAGCAAGAGTAGCATGTAATTGGTCAACTAAGTTATACTCCTTAAAGGTAGATGGAAACCTAGGTGCTTGAGGAAGCATAGGTTGAGAAGGTGGTAAAGAAACTAGAATAGTAGGTTGAGGGTTATTTCATGTACGATAAGCATGTGAAATGGAATTAGTGTTATCGAAGAAATCCAAAGGATCTCTAGGTTTACCCTTAATTATTATACAAGGACATCCTTTTACTATCATCAAAGGTGTAGGATATATCATTTTAGGTTTATCAATGTTACAAATAGTGGAACATGAAGGTAACCATGCACACACCCTATGGTAAAGGTCAATTGGAGAGGTTGTGGAGGAGAGTGAAATAGGAATAGGATCTGTGGAGATCTTATCCGAACCATTTTCATCCTCACTACCATGTACCTCATTAGGGAATATATCCTCATGTACAATAAAAGCCTCATCAAAGTACTCAAAACAAGAATCATACATGTTGAGTACAAAGAAATACTAAAAGCATGAAAATGTAAATATTTTTGTATTTTTAAAGGGATTTTAGAATTTTTTATTTTTTTTGTATTTTTGAAATATAAGCATGCAAGATTTAAATCTAACACCAAAAATAAAGAGTTGTTGTAAATGGGTTCACCAAAATGAATAGTAGGAAAATGGAACCTTAATAATGTACCTATCATTCACCACTATTCATTTGTATATGTTTTGAATTGGAATAGAATAAGTAATGTAAATCTGGAAATACTTGAAAATTAATTAAGATAATATACATACCTCATTATGAAGCAGATTTAGAAATACCTATTTTCTGAAGCCAATGTGGAGTTTTAGAAGATTCTGCAACCAGATCCAGGACCAAAAAATTGTAACAGAGAAAACCTAGAAAACTTTCATCTTTCTGGCAGTAGGTATTCTTTGACCTCGATAAAAGGTCAAAGACTACCTCTAGATTTTGAAGGTTGACTTTAACTTTATTTGCAGATCTTAGAAGTTCACCGAAAAGGGTACTAAGATCCGTCCTCTAATTCTCAAAACAACGACTGTAGATATCTGAAAAATGGTGTTTTAGGGTTTCTATATAGGGTTTTGCCTTAGTCAAAACCCTATTTTGGTGACCTCCACCTCCATGAATAGATGATTGAAATAGAATGTATGTGTGTATTGAAAGTGTAATGCCAAGATCTAATCCTCTAGATTAAAACCCTAGCATGAATACATATGAGAAAAAATGCATAGATTTTAATGAGATAGGAAAGCATACCAAGCCCACAAGGCTAAAGTACTCCTACAAAAATCATAATCCGTAATTGCTACCCAATGATTGTATCTTTAAATGCTTGAATGTTGGTAATGGTGGATCAAGGAAGAAGGGATCTCTCTTGCTCCGAATAGGTGGTCACAATGGTGTGTTCACAAAGATGCTTGATATCAAAAATGGCTTGATCTTCTATAGCATTCTCTTGCAATCTTACATCTTCACTTGACCATTCCTTTCTTTCTTGAATCTCCTTACAGTGTGATTTCTTATGTGAAATCACTTGGTCTTGTTGTGTGAAAATGAAGGTAAATGAGAGTCTTTATATAGAGGTTTCAAGGTGAGGCTCCTAGAGAAATGTGAGGACCCATAATTCAAATTTCACCTCAAATTATAGTCCAATCATAATAACCAACTAAGGATGGATAATAATTAAATGAATTTTGAATTAAAACCTTTCCACACTCAAATCCGAGGGCCCAACATTGATTTTGGGGCCCACCGGAACCAAATTTTGAAAAGGGGAACCCAATCCTGAAGGAGGTCAAAGATGACCTCATCTCTGACCTAGTTCAGGGATGACCTCAACCCTAACCTAGGTTAGGGATGACCCCGTGCTTGACCCAATGGGCCCAGATCTTGCCATAATCAGAACAGGAGGGCCCGAGGATGCCCGGAGACCTAGAAATGATGTTTGAATGGGATAGAATGTCAAGAAGAGGCACAAAATCCTATGATGATTATTATGAATTCCAAGAGGACCTATTTCTAAATTCTACCTAGAAAATAGAGCCATGGAAGATGGAAATTAAAGAGAATCCTTAGGATCCTAACCCTAATTTCACCTAGAATGAAGGAATCAAGTGCAGAATGCATCCTAAATGAAAATCTAACATGATAAATGTACTAAGAGAGGGTGCTAAACCTATCAAGATGGAAGTGCTTCTATTTTAAGAAGATACAGTTAAGTTATAGAAGATTTGGTAAAATCTAGTTACTGGAATACGATAGTGAAAGTTGACAAAGTTAGTCTATGAGTTTTGAGTGTATCTTGAAAATTATG
Organism: Chamaecyparis obtusa; assembly: GCA_027943335.1. NCBI lineage: Eukaryota > Viridiplantae > Streptophyta > Pinopsida > Cupressales > Cupressaceae > Chamaecyparis > Chamaecyparis obtusa. The sequence goes on along the minus strand of BSBK01000351.1, from coordinate 249,048 downwards.
TGGATTCAGTATATGCGAGCTTAAGGAATGTTAGATAACATATTAAGGAATTTTCTTTGATCTTAGAAAGTGGTGGGAAGTGAGATGTCATCAGCGGTGGTGTGTGTTCTGGAGGAAAGCTACTTGGAGAAAAATTTAGAATTATATTGTGTATTATGAATAGCGAGCATGGATTACGGATGTCGAACCTTAATTGTTGAATTGTAATTATTGTATAATTATTATAGATACCATGTATATCCTAGCAAAGGGTTATGTAATTATTTTTATATTAGGAAAGCCTAATTGGCGACCTGATAATTTAGTTGTAATACGGTATATATGTAAGATCTTTTCTTTTGAAAAGAGGTATGTAAGAGAGATGTAAAAGAGGATTGTGGAAGCTACGATCTTTTATTTGCTGGATGTAGAGAAGAGGATATTTTATATACTTAATTGAAACTAATCAAGAAAAGAGAGTTGCTATTAGACAGTTCACAAGGACTGTGCATTTCCTTATATACACTTGTGGTTCGAACAGTGAGTTCTAGAGGTGGATATAACCTTCTTTGAGGAGTGAGCCTACTCTTTTCTTTGACTCCTAACAGGTTATATCCTTTAATAGGGATTGTCTACTATATTATTTTAATAAGGTTTTAATAGGGATAGATCTTTTAACAGGGATACAATACTCTCAGTAAATTATTTGTGGGTGCTAATTCCCACTGGGGTTTACCTTTAACAAGGTTTCCTCGACAACAAAGTATTGTATTATTATGTTTTCATTTACTATATTATCATTTGATTTGTGGAGCTACTATTCAAAGTTCAAAGTTTAATAATTTGTCTCACAATTGATTCACCCCACCCTCTTAGTTGTGTTGGTGGACTATTATTACTAACAGTTACACCCACCATCTACTTAGTTTACGAATTACATTGAGTGAGAGAATTTAGATATTCCCATAAATATCCCCTTAGAGATGTAACATTCAGAGCATACACATTGACTAGATTCCAAAAAAACATTGAACTAAGGATTTTAAATATGATAATAATAGAGTTCTTAGCATAATGAAAAACCATACTTGAAACCTTCTTGGAGCTTGAGAGAGTAAAAATAACACCTAGGCACCTTTAGCATCATTATTCACCATCCTATTCACCATTATCTTAGAAAATATTTTGTGTGCAAAGTTGTAGAGACTAATAATCCTAAAATGATTTATATTATTAGCTTATTCCACCTTAGGAATAATGGAATTATAAGTAGTGTTTAGATTCTTTGGGAGATTACCCAATCTAAATAAGTCACGAGAAACATTGAAGATGTCCTCCCTAATAAGAATCCAAAATTTATAGAAGAAAGTAAGAGGCAAGCCATCTACTATGTTAATTTTGTTTTTGATGATGACACACTTTAACATTTTATTTTTTGATAATTCTATTCAAGCCTCTCATATTCCATGACATGTCCTCATAAATAATTATTAAAGTTGATAAACCCATCCTTGGACTATATAGGTCCCTCCTTCAAGTGGCCTCTATATCTTTTTTTGTTTGCCATCAAAGAAACCATCCATCATTCTCTATTTTCCACTAGCTACATCTTTAACTACTTATGTTAGTCTTTAATCCTTCTATGAGTTTCTATATTTCTTAGATTCATTACCCACATCTATTTTTGTCTTCTTCTTCCCTTTTCTTCCAACAATACTTCATTCTTTCTCATCATCAAACAGGTCCCCAATTTTTTTAGATTTAGAGGTTGAAGGTATAGACAAAAATACAAGAAAGAAAAGTTTGACTTTAAGATTCTTAAGCCCTTTATTTTTATTATTATCCTTTAGTGTTGATAATTTCTTATTATTCTCTTTATTGGAATTTATCTCATCAAAGACACTAGAAATATCAGTCCCTTGGATAAGGTGGGGATTCCTAAGGTTGGGAAGGAGGGTATTATCAATATCACTAGGAACAATAAGTTCCACAAACATATTTTTTGTTTCTTACTCACATGTTTTTATTAAATATTAGACTCATTGAGTCTATTATTCCCTAATTTCCTTTGTTTTTTTATTTCTTTTATCATTCTCTTACTCTATTACTATATCTATCTCCTCTTATTTCATGGTATTTTTCTCCAAACAAGTTATATTGTCCCAATTGGTATTGTCCAAAAGGATTTATTATCCAACATTAGAGTTTGAAGTAGTAATATCATCAGGACTCTTATTTTTTCTTGATTTGAGAACTTCTTCCATATCCTCCATAGTGTTGGGCTCTTGCAGTTCCACATCTCCTCTTTTTTCTTATTTCTTCTCCTCATTCACTAATAGTATTTTATTCTTAATTTTTAGGAATCTATAAACATTTCTAAGTTGACCATGTTTCTTACATATCTTACATAAATTCATATTATCTCAATACTCTAAGTGATTCTTCTAGGATTTAAACTTTGATTGAAGTGTAATGATGGAGGGAGGCATTATTTCATGATTAAATTAATACATATCCTTAGAAAAAGAATTCTAGACCTTTGATGAGGTATTTTATCCACCACCAAGAGAGATATTATAAAGGACTCTTCAATACACCTTATGACCTAAAATCTCTAAAACTCTAGAGGGAGCTATGGGTATCAAATCCAAAATTGGGGCAAGAGACCCTAGATATCTATTAGGATCAAATCCTAGTTTCCACTTTCATAGTGATAAAATATTACAATGATTTCTCCTATAAGTCAATGTTCCACTAGTAAGAACATAGATCATGCATTTTTTAAGGAAAAAACTAAAAGGGAAGAAGCTATTAGCCAAGATAGTAATAGTAACACTACCTTTAACTTTCTATTTGGAAGAAACCTACTCTATTAGTTATTCAATAAATGGTCTCAAAGAGAGGAACTTAGCAGGCAAAGAAAGATCCAACTCAACCATAGATTCCTTTACAATATTGTCAACGATAAGGATTATGGTACCATTGACTTTGTAGGTATCCCTATACTTATTTTGAATAAAGAAATATCCATCTTGGGTAGACTTGTACCTAATATCTTGCAAATGAAGCAAGATTATTTTTCTTCCCAAAGAAAGGACTTTGCACAAAATTTAGAACAACGAGAAATAATATTCATTTTTCCATTCATAAGAGATTCAATGTAAGCAATGAGAGGGTTTAGTCCTAGTTGGACTATGAAATCCACACCCATATGAACAGGCAAGAACTGGGAGATCCACATTGGGTCTCCAAAAATTACACCTGTACAAGTCTTCAATAATAAATACAAGATAACAACAATAACAACAACAACAACAAAACCCTAGTAAAGTAAAGAAGTTATCCCATTTAAATATGCATGTTGATCCATTATTAATCATAAAATATTATTAATGTTTCATGATATAATTAATTTCTCTAATCCTAGTGTAATTTTTTAGTCTATTCAATCTAAAGCTATTTATGTAGTGATGGACATTATTTATACTAATGTATTTTTACTAAAAGAAATTCATTTGTAATCATATTACAAACTCCCTACCAATTTCTATCTATTTCATTTAGGAACATTTATAAGATCAATAAGTAGAAACACACTTCTTTTTGGTAGGAAAAATGTCAAGATCATCACAAAAAAATAAACTTTCCCTTAAGTGATCTATATTAATATCAAACAAAGAATATCTTGTATACAATGTGAATACAAGAATGTAGTTGTAAACTAAGTAGTAATGGTACTAGTTTGAATTTGAATTTGAGCTCAACAAAGGTAGGAAGGCTTGGAAGTTGTTGGATGGTAGTGGAAATAAATATACATATTTTAAAGCTGCAGGGGATGATATGTATCCTTCATGCAGGAGTGAGTCACAAATAAGTAATAACTTAGATTCTTTGTTGTCCGCCCATATGGTTCTTAAGGGTTCAAGGCGCTCCCACAATATTAGGTTACATTTTTTCACCTACTTTGAGACTGAAATGTACATTCTTAAATAAAATTAGATTCAAACATATATTGCTGCTAAAATTTTACAAATTTAAAGATTAAGTAAATTATATTCTTTTAGAACTTTCTATGCAAATTCTAAATATACATATTTTTTAAATTTTTATAAATTTATTTCAATCCATTTTTTATCTCCCTAAACAACTAGAACATTTTTGTAAATGATAGTTTTAAAGAGTGACACTAACTTTGTAAAGCATAACCCTTTTTTCTAAAATAGATATCAATTTTATTATTTCAAACTTATTTTTTTAATACCCATAGCTATTTCTTTCAATTTGTTTCATAACTTTATCTTCAGTATTGCGTATTTTATTAACATTTGAAGTTGAGTTAACTAAAATTTTGATATGCGTTCATTCAATGACCCAAACACCAACCAAAGCCCAAAATAGGAGTAATAAATCACTAAATAACCTTTAGGGACATGACCAAACACCTATTCTTCCTAATTATATCTACATTAATGTCTCTAAGCTTCTTGACATCACTATCAAAAGGAGTGACATCCTTAATCTTACTCCTTAGGTGCATAGATGGCCCCAAAGTGGTCTCAAGACCTGAAAGAACCTTCAACTTCTCTGTATATTTTTATACCACTTTTTTTTCTTCCTCAACTGGAATTTGTTAGTATCATGTAAAAAAACCTTATAATTTGAAGTAGGGGAATGACCTTTTGAGAGATGGTGAACCAGTTCAACTTGCTCATTAAGCTTCCATAACCCCTCACTGGTACCCAAGAGAGTTGGATTGCTAACATTGACAACTTTGTTTAATGCAAATTAGACACCATTAAACATGTCTTCTAGGTTCATAATTTTCTTTTATTGATCAAGTTCAAGATCACTAATTCCATTTTCCAGATTATGGGTACTAGCTAGAATATCATCAAGATTTTGAGTATTCAAGGAAATATTTTTAAAATATCCCTTTCTCTGAAATGACCAAGTTAAATAGGTCCTCCTAACCCACAAGGAAATTACTCAGAAGTTTACCAACAAAGGCCTCATCCTTATAAGAGGAACCCCTTTTCAATAGGGGTATCATTCTCAACCTGAAGTGGAATATCAATATGGATATCCTTGTCCTTACCAACCTTAACATGATCAGAGAAGGTGTCCTTGATGCAAGGATAGGACCATTTATTTTTGGGTAGGGATTTCATAGTGATAGAAGGGGACCTACAGGAATTTGCACAAGTTTTAGCTTTGCCCCTTCTTGTGGGCTCCTTCCCCTTATTCTTACTAGTAACCTAGTCCAAAGAATCATAAGCAACATCTTGGGAGGGGACGTAATCCAAGTCCTGATTGTCCAAAAAAAAATATGTTTTCTGTTAGAGGATGAAGGTATGGAAGTGGTAGGAAGAGAATCATTCCTTTTATTTTTCTACACATGGTAACATGCATCCCCCTCAGAACCAACCCTGTCATGGCCAGTTACCTCCTCATCATTGTAGATCCTAATGGATTTGATAAAAGAAGAAACAACAGGGTGCTGACCTATGGAAAATTAATAGCACTCGAGATGTATTAACACTAAATTAACCATAAAGTAGAGTAGCAGACATTTAGTAATACTCATCAGTTTCCCCTATCAAAAAACCATGACAAAAGAAGCAAAGTACCATCTAAAAAGTGAAATCAAATTCATAGGAGTAGAAATAAAAAAATTATCATCATTCCATGTAGGGCAGAGTCTAATCTTAAACTTAGTAATTAAACTATAGTCTAAAGATAAAACGTAGCCCAACAGGCTAAGCTGAGCATCCTGAAAAACCTCCACCCAAACCAGGTTCAGTTTCCTTTCCATAAACACTTTGAAAGAAGCACATCCGCCGACTCCTCATCCTATAGAAACTTGAAGATCTCCCTGTGGTCCTCATCTTTGGCAATATGTCCATAATATTTAGCGCAAACTTGGTCACGTCTTTCAGCCTTTCATTATTAGTATCCAGGTCCACCTTAAGATTGGCCATAGTGCGCTCTAGCTGGGTAATTTGGAACTTAAATTTGCCAACTAGCCCAAAGCCAGTGTAACCCATGTCCTCCTTAGTCTCCTTGGTCATGTCCTCCTCCTCCATGGTAGTGTGACCCATCTAATCTTTCATCTCTATGGGAATCTGGGTGTCCTAAGCTTCATCCTGGCTGTTGGAGTCGAGAGTAAACTCTTCTTGTTTGAGAAAATTATTAATAGCTTTCCCCCTATCCTTAGCAATATAGTTGTAACGGTGGCTTTGGCTGAACTGGGGATCCACCTCCTCAAAGTTATCAATGTTAAGGATGATTCTCCTACCCTTTTTGTTATGGTGGTGGGTCTCAGGGGTGCGGTCCCATTTTAAATATTGTGGGAATCAGGGGTAGGGTGATTCTTAGAGGATTTAGGACTCGTCGGGGGGATGATTCAAGAAGGCCTTTAGACCCAGAACGGGTGACCAGGTCATTGTCCAGAGAAATCGAAGGTGAAGGAAGGGGTTGTTGGAGAGCTTCAGAACAATAAACACCGTGGGAGGAGGGAAAAGGGCTCTATGGAGATCCTCCATCAAGGCCTTAAGTTGAGATCCTAATGTTATTTTTAAACTCCAACCTAGTTTTAGCAAGAGGGTTTATCACAATGTGGAGAGCTTTGGTTCTCTCCATAAGATTGTTATGCATATATTTTTTAATTATTTAGTTTTTAGAGAAATGTGGAGCCTATTTGGATTTAATATTAGTTCTTGTGAGATCATTGTGGGTAAGGTCCAACACCTCAATAAACAATTTAACCATTTTTGTCTATTCTTTCAAGTGAAATTCTTTGGTTACTTCTAAAAGTTAGGAATAGTGATTTCTTTAATGGTCATGCTAGAGTACTTACTGAGTTAGGATATACATAGTTGATGACATTGTTTGATAGGTAACTATTACTTTGAGGCTCATAAAAGGAAATTTTCAAAGACTTCTCCAAGATGACCAAGTGAGGGTCTTCACACAAGAGATCTCTCATGGTGATACTTATTCAAGAAGAATTGTAGATAGAACCCCTTTTGAAATGGGCCTAGAAAATTGCATGGCTGACCTAGAAGAATAAAGGGAGAGACAAGCAAAGATTGCAGATGTCAGTTCCTTTTTAAGTGGAACATGTTACCACTCACTGTGGTTTATCCCAAAAGGAATCACATTACAAAACCTTGCAAAGATTATAGTTTTCAAGTGCTCGTATTAAACTCTTAATATACTATGCATATCTTATAATTAATAAAAAATAATAATATAATAAATTTACAAAGAAAAAAAAAATATAAATATAAAATATAAATTTAAACATTTCTTAATAAAATTTGTTCTTAAATAATCTAAAAATTTAATATATCTTAAGATTTATTTCACACAAATATTCATATAAAATTATTTTTCTACTGAAACTCTTTCGTAGAAAAAGATGATTGAGGACAGCCAATAAGGTTTCAAAATTTAAAAATTATTTAACACAACCATTTCCAACATATCTTGCGAATTCCAACTGTACACACTTGTCAAAGCCTAATTCATTCGCCGAAACTAGGCCAAATGAATTGGTTGAGTCAGTGACTGTGTTATAGAATTGGGTATGTCAGCTGTTGGTTGGGATTTGAACGATCCTCTGTAGGGTGGATTTGAAGATATATTTGCATATGATCGATTCAATAAATCCTGATCGATGGATTCCCATGTGGTCCACCCAAGAAATGAAAATGCATTTCCAAGAAATTTTAAATCAAATTTCTCCGGCCAAATAAGCTTCTCGAGATGCTCACTACGACTTTGTCTTCTGGAACTGGATTTATGAGGTGGAAAAGCCCTTTTGAAATTGGATCACCATCTTTAAATATACTCATCCGAGGTTCAATTTCCAAATATGACAATTACAGCATGGAACGATATAAACGCATCAGAGTTTCAATTTCCAACATGACAATTACCGGATGGATTTTCTCCCGTTGATCGTTAGATTGTACTGGAAAACAAAATCAGTTACTTCACGCTAAAGCTTACAATAAATTTGGGCCCTTTAGAGAACCCTAAGAGAACGCTTTGTATGAGAAACGAAGCAATTGTCGGTAATTTTGGTGGCTTCTTGCTTGCATTCTGAAGTTTATATTGGGAAAATTTGCGTATTCAACAATGGCGAGGTAGGCAAACTTTATTTCCAGTGATGCGTTTTTGTATTTTGCATTGCATGAAAGAATTTGCAGCTGATTGTACCTGCTACTAATTGCATTGAATTTGCAGTTAACGATGTTAGGTTTCTAGAAAAAGGTTTTATGTAATGGGTATTCGGGTATAGATTTGAAATCTCCTGTATTCACTTTGGTGAATTTATTGAAACAAGAAGTTTTACAGTTTTTAATGGTATTCCTGACGCTTTTGGTGTCTGCTTATTCATTTCAGAAATAGTAACCTCCTGATGAAATTGAAACCTAATTTTTTAGGTTGATTGCATGTTCAAAAAAAATTTAATGGTTTCTTTTCATTACGGAAGAGGTTCAGCTAAATACATTGCATTGAAGTGTCGCTGACTTACAAATTTAAAGTTTGTCTGTCTGTATGTATTGATGGTGGTTTTTAAGTTAGAAGACGTGTGAAGATTTAAAATAAGAGTAAAATAGTGAAACAATACATAAATAAATGAATATAAATTATGCGCAGAATGGATTTTGTTTTGTACATTTCCGTGGTTGATAGTAGTGTTGCTTATTTGACTTTTTTTTTCAAGTGAAAGTATTTCTTAATATGTATTGTACTTTTAAAGTTTTGATGATTAATTTTCATCCATATTATTTTTGGGATACTATTTTGAATAGAAAAAATTATCTAATAGCTCAGTTAGTTCAAAGATCAACAATCTGTATCTACAGTTTCATATTTCAGTTTGTCTATTTATTTATTTTTTAATATACATATATCTTTACAATTATAATAAAAAATATTCATCTATCTTTATTATACCTTTTCATCCTATCATATATATAACTATACAAGTTTTTTCTTATCTATTGTCTACTTAATTTCTACATTTATTCTTATAATAATAGTCTTACATAATATAATTTGACCTTTATTTTATTTTATTTTTGTTGGCTAAAAGTTCACAATAGGATTTTTAAGAGACTTAGAGTCTTTTACTTCTAAAATAACCAGTATTACAATACATGTTATAATTTTCATGTATGTCACTATTTTTAACATTCTACACACATCTATGCAATACTATTTAATAAAGAGTATTTGAATATTTATAAAGATATAACTTAGTCAATAATAATATTTTTCAGAGCAGCAACAAGAATATTGTCATAATTATAACAAAAATTAGCCTAATACATCATACAATAGAGCAGAATATAAAATTCATATAACAAAAAGTGAACAAAAATCTTAATGTAACAATTACTATATTGAGGTATCTATGTGCTTGCATTTATTTCTCCACACAAATTTATATGATTACATTTACTTTTTTGTATACAACATCATACTATTTATCTCTTTGAATACATCTATGAGATAGAATATAGAAAATTTTGTTGTCATCAATTTTTTGGGTGACACATCTTATCCAAATATTTTACTATTATCATCTTCTTTCTTGACACGTCCTATTAGAATATTCTATTGTTATCAATTTATTTCCCGATGCATCTTACTAGAATATTCTATCGTTATCAATTTCTTTCCCGATGCATCTTACTAGAATATTCTACCGTTATCAATTTCTTTCCCGATGCATCTTACTAGAATATTCTACCGTTATCAATTTCTTTCTTGATGCATCTTGCTAGAAAATTCTACCCTTATCAATTTCATTCCAAATGCATCTTGCTAGAATATTCTACCGTTATCAATTTCTTTCCCGATACATCCTATAAGAATATTTTACTCTTCCCCGAGACATCTTGTTTACTTATTTCACAAACATTTCTTTAAACCTGTTTTCTCTTATTCATATTCTTTATGAATGTGTGCATCATTATCCATTAATTATAAGGGTTGTGCACTAAAGGCAATCTCAGAAACGTTATCATTCGATTTTTCTCATACATTAATGTCAACTTCACCAATGATCTACCCTTGACTATTTTAACTTCTCCCCCTTGTCTTTGTCTTCATTCTTGGCCAATTAAATTGCCAATCATTGGAAGAAGCCACTTAAGGAATCAATTATAGTTATTTATGTATAAACAAAATTTAGAATATTGTACTTTATTATTTTCTTTCCAAACACATCTTGAACAATATTTATTTATTTCATGACTTAATCATATTTTTATGCATCTATTTGAACACAAAATTTATGTCTATTGTATTTATTTCTCTCCAAACATCTATAATATAAAATTTACAATATTTTTCCTTTATCCATTTTTTCCAAACACATACAACAGACATTATTTATTTATTCTACACATGCATTTTCTCTCGTTCATCTATGTGAAGACACATATGTATCTCTATATATATACAAAAATACAAATTTAACATGCTCTTATTCCTTCAACATGCACCTATGCACCGATTCCCCCTGGGGATTTTTAGATTGTGGATTCGGCTACCTCTGATGTTCTTCATTTGACTTTTGCTTGCATCCTTGTTGAGATGGATGTTTCTAAGGGTCTCCTTGAGAAAATTTGTTTGGCCTCCCCTCGAGGCTCTTGGATTTAATCTTTGAATTATGGGGGCATTCCCTGTTGGGATGTGAAGCCCAACGGTCATAAGACCGTTCATTTCCCCTCGTCTCTTCGTATTCGAGGAGCTCTCTATAAATGACTGTGTGCAGTCATGCATTGTAATGTTGTACTTATCATTCTATGACTGGATTAATAGATCAATTCCCTACTTCAAGTGTGGACGTAGGCATATTGCCGAACCACAATAAATATTGTGTCACTTGTATTTGTCTTCTTTGTTATGTTGAATTCCGCTTCTCTGCAATTTTAATATTTACAATTGGTATCAGAGCCTGGTGAGGCTGAGCAGAGATGGAAGAAGATGTTGTAGCTGATTCAATCATCGAAGAGTTTCTTGGTCATTTAGATTTTTTACAAAATAATATTGTACAAATGAAGGTTGAAACGAAATGCCATGTACATTGGTGGGATGGCTGGAAAGATGAGGATAACTTGGCTACTAGTGTTGACACGAAATTGGAGAGGCCTGAAAGAGGCAAGTCTAAAAAAAAGAAAATGGTTTCATCACCATCCCCTCGTCTTGGGAGGTGTTTTAATTGTAGAGAGTCTGGTCATTGGGCTAGAGATTGCAAATCTGAGGATTTGAAAAATAAATGTCACAAATGTAAAGAGCGAGGCCATATTAAAAGGAACTGTCCTAAATTATTCAGTCAGATAAATAAGGCTGAAGTTGAACAAATTGAAGAAATGGAAATTGATGTCATTCCGATGGTGAAAATCAAGCACGATGATGCCTCGATTGAGCTTGACATTAATTGTCCATGTACAGAATTTGGAATTCCGCTTGTTTCCCTGTCATCTGAGGCAACTGAAATGATTCCTTTAACTATTGGGTTAAAGAGACGATTAGATTTGTTCAATGAAGAGAGGGATAGTTCATTGAGGAATAAGAAGAGGAGGTTTGAAAGGCTGGAGTATGAAGGAAAGGTGCTTCCTTCTATTGGCAGCAAGTTGTTCAAGGCGGCAGTGAAGGTGGAGGTCGAAGAGAGAGGCCTGTATATCGACCAAGAAGAAGGTCAGGAAGTTTGGTGTCTCTCTCCCACACAACTTGCGATCAATACAACTCCAGGTGGAATGTATTCCACCTGGTCAAAGGGTGAAGGAAGAGCGAATGATAGTTCCAAGGCCCCTTATGCTAGTCATCGCTCAAGTCATGATGCTGACTGTGAAACAAGTATCATTTCTTCTCCTCTGCCGGATATGCTGGCCTTAATCGATTTGCCAAATAAATAGGGCAATGTCGATCGCGCAGGACAATATGGGCACAATTCCTCTTGGCATGCCTCTGGTCAAGACACCATGCTTGGAGACTGGGCACCCATGTGTTTTGCAAAAGTCAAATCCTAGTGGACACCCATAGCGGGTGTGTTTCACCCAGACACTTCTCTGCAAAAACCTCAAACTGGTTACAATCGACCCAATGTTGTTTATGGGGCCTGCATTTTTGGCCTAACTCCACCATGTTTGGAAGGAAAGCGAGTTTTGCAGATGAGCAGGGGGCGCACATAGGAAGATGATATGTTTATCAATGCTACGCAAGCATTGACTGGTGAAAATAAGAAAATTGGGCATACCAATGAGGAGCATATCCTTGAGGCCGTTTCTAGCATGCGCGCCGTGCTAGGTGACTTTGAACATGGTGGTAAGTCATAACATTCAGTTGTTGCCAATCACGACAAAGGCAAAACTGTTGAAAGTGTGCAGGCTCCCTTTGTTGAACATTGCTTGCATACACAGGTTGTTCATGCTACGCCACATGAGCACGTTAGAAGTATAGAACAGAGTAGCCACACAAAGGCTGCAGGAGCTAGTCAATTGGGTTTGCGAGAACTCGCAGGGATCATGGGTAAGCTTTGGAAGAAGCATATGAAGATTGTGTTGTGCGTGTTGGATTTGAGGCACAGGTCTTTGGGTGAAGGTGGGCACGGAGAGAGTGTACCATTTTTGTTCCTTTCCCATGCACTGGATTTGATTTCCAACGAGTCTGGCAGAATTGGCATTATGGAGATTTTGAGCAATGTGCTTGTTCATAAGATAAGGGATTTGTTGACCTCGGCTACCCCTGCTCACAAAGGGGCGGTTAATGTTTTCTAATCTTTTGGATCTGATGTGTGGAGGCATGACAGACTCATGGAGGATGTGTCACCCCTATTTTCTAAAGGTGTAGAGAGGTTGATTGTTGGAATTATGGATGTTGCGGATCCTTATGTGGATGAGACAAAAATATATTTTGAATCTGCAGAAACTGGCAGCTATGACCATGGATTTATGGGTGAGTTTGCACCTGTAAAATTTGGAGGAGAAGATATTTATGATTCTGCTCTGACTTGGAGAAGGCTCATTCGCACTGTACTGGAGCAAAGTCTGGCAAAGTTAAGATCTTCTCAAGGTCTTGTTCTTCTCTGAGATTAAGAACAAGGAACAGGGGATGCCACAGTACATGGTTGTGCTGGTTGGACTTCACGGGGGAGATTGTTGGGATGTGAAGCCCAACGGTCATAAGACTGTTCATTTCCCCTCGTCTCTTCATATTCGAGGAGCTCTCTATAAATGATTGTGTGCAGTCATGCATTGTAATGTTGTACTTATCATTTTGTGATTGGATTAATAGATCAATTCCCTACTTCAAGTGTGGACGTAGGCATATTGCTGAACCACAATAAATATTGTGTCACTTGTATTTGTCTTCTTTGTTATGTTGAATTCTACTTCTCTACAATTTTAATATTTACAAATTAACAGACAAATTAGGAACATGAAACAAAGACACAAGTTTTATGGTGGTTCATCAATTTGGCTATGTCCACTAGAGAGCAGAGCAAATGTTTTATTCAATTATTACAGCTTACAACTTACATGCAAAGGGCTTTGCCCTCATATTTATACAACAGTCTTCCACAGAAGATGAAGAGACAAAGATGGGAAGAAGAAAGGAACAGTCAGGGAATATGAACCAAACAGTCGGACTTCACACCCAACAATCTCCCACTTGAAGTTTGATTGATGTCGTGACTTCACATCTGAACAACCTCCCATTGAAACTCTATTTTCCTTTACCAATACCATGGTAATCCATTGCCAATAGACAATCTGCATAGCTGAAATAGCAACCACAGCCAGTTGCTAATCACATCCAACTAACCATACAACATCAGTATATTTATAACCAACATATCCAGCCCATACAACTCACCATGTAGTAAATAATTACATCTTTCAACAAAACACATCAAAAAACCATTGACGTGCAAAAACCTAGAAGATCATTATAGACCAATCCAAATTGTATGAGCAATGTCCACCAAAAGTTGACTCAATCTACCAATCAGCACATAGAAGGTGTGGCAATAACTTGAGATGATCTACAAACCGCAACCAAACTATTGCAAAACCTCACATGACATCTTCCAAGTCCTCATAAAAAAGACCACATATTGTAGTTAAGAAACAATGAAGTACAACTACAATAGATGACCTCAAAAACTCTTGGAAGGGACACCCATGCAAACCATAACACATCCTTCTACCAACACCACCAAGTGCTTAGCTGTGCCAAGTATGATCTCCTTTACCTCCCCATATAAGAACATTTACAACACCCAACCACCATGGATGAAATCTCTTGTAAACAAGAAGATCAAACTCAAAAACATTCCAAAACAAGGAACAATCTCAACCATCTCCTAAACCCAAAAGCATAAGGAGATAAATCTGCCGAGTAGACCAAGAGTAGGGAGTGAGAATGATCCTTGGTCTTCATGTTGAAACCTCCAACGAGAAACTGCCTCAACAAATGTTCTCTAAATCAAGAGAACTATAGCCTCACCCAAGCCTCTTAGTTTTCAAGAGCACTTCCATGGTCAATCTGCCAAAGTACTTGATATCAGAGCAAGTGGTGTTCGATCCAGGACAGCAGAGTAGTTTAACGTGATGATTCAAAGGAGACTATCAGCAATTTCATACAAGCATGTCTCATCGATTATTTTTCATTTGTCGAAAGGGCCCAATTGCTGGCTTTGGAATTCCTAATGTCCAAGTAACCTCTCGTTGCAGTCAGGATGAATGACAAAAATAGTGTCAAGGCAACAGTCACTAATGTGTTTGCAGAAGCTAGAAGATTCTGTGAAAATTTCCTGTTAACTTGCGCCTAGATTGGCACTGAAGAGAGAATTGAGGGTATGGCTGTAGCATAGGTGGCCATGAATGTGATGAGGCATTTAAAGGAAGAGTTGAAGCTCAAGCGGAAAAGAAAGATAAAGATTACACTTGGTTGTTGCAGTGATGTACTGCCTTGCAAGCCTTGACAAAGAGAAGATAGCTTCATGCCCACCTCATTAAAACAAAGAGAAGATAGCTTCACGCACTGTACTGGAGCAAAGTCTGGCAAAGTTAAGATCTTCTCAAGGTCTTGTTCTTCTCTGAGATTCAGAACAAGGAACAGGGGATGCCACAGTACATGGCTGTGCTAGTTGGACTTCACGGGGGAGATTGTTGGGATGTGAAGCCCAACGGTCATAAGACCGTTCATTTCCCCTCGTCTCTTCATATTTGAGGAGCTCTCTATAAATGACTGTGTGCAGTCATGCATTGTAATGTTGTACTTATCATTCTGTGATTGGATTAATAGATCAATTCCCTACTTCAAGTGTGGACGTAGACATATTGTCGAACCACAATAAATATTGTGTCACTTGTATTTGTCTTCTTTGTTATGTTGAATTCCGCTTCTCTGCAATTTTAATATTTACATTCCCTTCCATTGCAGGAAATGTCATTCAACTGGCGATATGGTAAAATTGAAATGACTGCCTTCTTGGTGGTCAGGTGTCTCTGCTGAGCATTACACTATGAATAAATTTGTTGCTGCGGTTAGTGAGTAGGTTGTGGGATCTTCTTAGGAGGTTCTGGCTCCTGAGGGTTGCAGTGCTTCGATGGGTGATATTTCGGCTCAGCCAGATTTGGCTATTCCCGCAGGTTTTGATGATGTTTTGGCCACTGCTGTTGTCCAAACAGTTAACTTTGTTTGTCCAGCCTGCTACTGTTGTCCAAACTAATGTTGCTTTGGTTGTTGTTGATGTCTAGAATGTTGTCTTTGTTGTCCAGCCTACTGCTTTGGGTGCGCCCAAACGGGTTTCTCCTAGGGAGAGTGTGTTGTTTGGGGCTGATTCTTCTCGGGTCGGCCATTCTTCTGTTTCTTCAGGGGTCTGGCTGAATGATGCTGCTAAGTTGGAGGATGGTTGGTCAACTATGAAAGGAAAGAAATCAAAACCTTCTGTTCCTCCTTTGGATATGAATCTTCGGTCCTACAAGCGTGGCTCAAAATTTAAATCTTAAGATCCCTTGTTGTGGAATGTTGTACCTTGGTGGGGGTTCTTGTTGGTAGTTCTCTCTGTTGTGTTTGTGGTCTCCATTGTTGTATTTGGGCCTTTTATTGCTATATCTTTCAGGTTATTTACAAGATTTCGGGTCCTTTCAAAACCTACTTTTACTTAATCAAAACATGCACCTATGCAAGTGATATTAATTAAGAATTCAACATGCACCTGTACAAGTGATATTAATTATATTCTTATCCATTTCGGTTAGGAGTATATTTATATTATTATATTTTTATCTATTTTTTTCAACCATTCTCTTAGCTATATTTGATCTATTTAAACATTTTTAGTGTTTTTCAGTTATTCTAAGAAATATGTTTATTCCTTTCATTAAAAATAGAAAATCTACTCATTTATGACCTAAAACTTATGTTTAAAACAGTTTTGAAATGTTTACAACACTCAGACCTACCATACCTGAAACTGTCACATTTTGGATTCAAAGCTTTGATTTTCCATACTTTTATGGGTATCCTGGACATGCCTGGTACACTTTACTCAGAAGCCTTTTCTAACCGAATGCGAGGATCTTAGATGTTTGTTGGAATCGCACTCAAAATTCCATCTGATATATGTAAAGCTAAGGTTTAATTAAGTTTGATACATATCTGAGGTTTGAAGGATGCCATGATGATCAGTCTGAATTTAAAACTTCTCTAACTGAGAAAGACGTGCATTAAATTAGCTAAAATTAAAAGTCATAAGGCCCTCAGTCTGAATTTCAAACAATTGAAGGTGATCCTTTAACTTTTCATCCCTTGTTGACGTGTGAATGTGCAGATTTACGGTTTTCTAACATGTAATTAGCATGTTCTCTCTTGCAAGATTTTTTAGCGGCGTATCTGCCCTCCATAGGTAACTCTGAAATATCAGAGAAGGATATATCAGGTCTTAAGAACATTTTCATATGGCTCAAAGAATTCTTTGCAACTAATTACAAGAAACCACAAAATATGATGAAGTACTCAAAATCAGCATTTGAATCAGTACTGATAAGCTTTAAAATAGTAGAATTAAAACAATTCTTCGTGTGGAAGTTCACCTCCAATAACCATCTCAGCTCCCTAATTTATATTTTCACTTTAGTAGTTATCTTTGTTGTTAAATTTATAAAGAAAATCCAATTAGTAAAGAAGATCCAATTAAAACAAGTTCTAACCAAAACAGGGAAGGAAAAATAATTAATATTTGAATGAATATTCATAAAATGATGACAGAAGCCCTCCTTGTAAATTGTTTTTTAATAGCAGAGAAAAACTATTTCTTAAGGTGAAAGCTTCCTTTAATGTCCCTAAAATGTCCTATTCAGCTCTTTGATTTTGGTTTTTCCATCTATTGCTTCTGACTCTAATAAAGAACAAGAATTAAGCTTGCCTACATCAGATGTTTGTCCTCCTTTATGAGTATTGCAAGCATATTCATTTGCAACACTGATGGATCATTTGGAATAAGGAAACACCATATGTTGAATCACTCATTTCACTTCGATTGGAACTAGCATCGCTCGAAAACTGTTATCAGACCCAAGGCCCTCAAGCAAGTTTAGATTTCAACGAAACTCGTAGGCACTGAAAGTAAATTGAATAGTGTGGGCATTGTTAAAAGGATGTTTTCAACATGTGGCAAGGCAAGTGCTCCACTCACGGAGATAACTATGAAGGAGAAAGGGAAGGAGAAAAGAAGCTAATCATAGAGCAAAAATAACAATGATAAAGACAATAAGAGAATAAAATGATTCATATTTAATACATATTGTAAGATAAACATATTTTGATTGCATGGTATAGTATAGAAAAGTGGTGATATTTTTTTAGATTCAATTGGAAAAAACAGATAGTGCTGCTACAGCTACATAAACATCTGTCCTTCTCTGTTTTTTAAAAAAAAATTTAGAAATGTCTAGCAAGGGGAAAAAAATACTATGAACTTACATTAAATAGTTAAAATAAATCTAGCATATGAGAATTCACATTAAATAGAAAAAATAAATTTATCATATGAGAATTCCAACAAGATTTTGCAGCCTATTTTTATATATGAAAACATCTTGTTCACATTGAGAAAAGAGGCAAAATGGAATGAGGACTATACAAGTAAATCTAGATCTTGTAAAAGATTGAGTAATGGTGATGGAGAATGAAATCTATTGGGAGAAGTAATGAAGGTAGTTATGATTAATTCTCAATACTCTTCCTTAATCATAATACAAAACTTTCTTTTTGATGAAGATGTTTTAAAATTGATTTTACTATTTGTAATGTTCAAAAAATATTTCATCATTATTGATGAGCTACAAACATTTCTCCTTAATTACTACATACTCTACTTCAACAAATGAAAGAATGACAATAAATTGTTTCATTGAAGCCCATGATAATACACCTGATCCAAAATTGAAAACATAATTGCAGGTGATTTTTCTATCATCTATACTCCTTGTGCAATCACTGCTAGTGTATCCTATCATCTTGTAATCATTTGACCTTGAGTAGATAATTTCATAGTTCCTTATTCTACTAACATAATTTAAATTCTTTACCTCACTTGTCAATGAAAAGGTTTTAAGATTTGTCCATGAACCTTGATACAAGACTAATTGCAAACATTTTGTTTGGCCACGCAACTATTGAACAATGAGATAAGAACTTCCAATATCATCCATAATGTGTTAAATATCAATGTTGATGTAATTCATGAAATTGAAAAATTATTAATTTGCAGTAGGTGTTGTGTTTGTTGACCTCTCTTTTGTTCCTTTTTGGTCCTTTTTGGTTCACTGATGGCTAGCTGTTGTTTAGTTTTTGTTTTTTTTTGTGTGTGTTGGAAGAGTTTTTAATAAAGGATTTCAAGAACCCAATAAAATATGTTTTCTCCTAAATAAAACAATTTTGATTTTACCTTGTTTATTCATGCCCGTATACAATGTAGGCTGACTACTACACTTATTAAAATCATTTTATAAAAGATCACTAGCCACTACCATGGCCCTTAGCGTATCTCGCTAAAGCTTTTTGTGGTTTCTTTGTAAGGAAATATACTCCTCTTTATGTTTAATGATAATATGGCATTAACAATAGAGTGATTTTTTTCCTTAGCTACTAGATTAGGGGTTGGAAAAGAGACAGAGATAGGAAACAAATCTCCCTCTGTGATATCCTTACTGATTAAAGACTGAGTACCTCATGTACGAGTCTCTCCCTCTATTTTAATTCTTAATTATTAATAGGAAAGCTCTCTCCCCTCCCTTGAGCCCACTTTCACTGCCTTCACCATTTTATTGTGACAAAATTACAGTGTCTCACACGATCATTTTCTCCTCTGCTACCACGTCTTGAAAGCGCCGCTGCGTGCGTTATTTACTGCCCACATAAATGGTTTGAACTTCAGGCATTCATGTGGAGAAGAAAATGATAGATAGCAATAATAAAAATTCAACAAGAAAGAGGAAAAGTCAGGAGGAAGAAAGACGGCACTAACATGGAGGATTACTAAACCTCAGTGGAGAAGTGCCAATACCTCCACCATGAGACTAGTTTTTCTTTTTTTTGCTATTTCTTCCTCCTTCACCTTCTCTGTATCTGTCTTGTCAATATTTTCTTTCCATAGTGTCAACCTCTCGTGTTGAGATAGGCAATGTGAACTGGAAATTAGTGTCACAAATTCTAGTGTACTTCTTCAATTGATGTCAGTTAAAAATGTTTTCTTAAATTTATAAAAATTAAAACTAATTAATTTTGAAAAATGTAGACAAATTTTAAAATTAGTCTTAATATAAATAATATAATGCCTTCTGAATTCTAATTCTCCAGAATTTACATATTTACATACATTTATCAATATATTCTTATTATTTCCTTTCATTAATCGTATACTATGTTTCAGAAATTCTTAATATATATCTAGCATTCCAAGTTTTAATTTAGAAATTTACAATCTAAAATAAGTGAAGACACAAAAATTGAATGAATTAAGATTCATATATTCAATTTTGCAAAATTCTAAATTATATGTTTTGCTTCATCATTTTAAACATTCATACATTTATTATATAAATATATCATTTTATGTATAGGTTAGATTATTTTTTACAAAATTATTTTTGAAAAATTATTTATTCTTTTTTTTTTTGTTTTTTTTGTTTTGTTTTTTTATCGATGAAGGGTCAAAGCCGGGATTTATATATATATAAATATAAACATAAATTAACAAAGTATCTGTCATCAGTTCAAGCCCACTGTTGCAAGGCCTAATGTTCAGAACGAAATCATTTCAACTTTCAACAACAGTAATCGGCTAATACCGATATTTACTTCTAATTTCTTCAGTACAGAACACTAGGGATAGCTATGAAAACTAGCACAAATCACCACCTGCAAAAAGCTTCTTGAGCTCAAAAATCTACTCCACCAGGTTACAAAACATCATTGCAAACGGTCACTGAGCCCCTCGGATCAGTCGGCAATAACTGCACCACCAAACCAGTTGAAAACTGCTGCTAAAGCCATCAATTCTAGTACTTCCTGTCGCGAAAATCCTCTACAAATTTGAACTTGAAATGCAACGGTCATCCTCAGGGCACCAACAGTCTATCAACAGTCAACATCTTGAACTGAGATCTACTTTATCTCACCACCATTATATCATCATGTTTCGCGGGCTTGGCAACTTTAACTCCGCAACGCCGACATTCCCTTAATGGTTGTCGCAAGATCGCATAGTTTGAAAATGGCTTATGTGAACATGCGACACCCCATAAACCTTCACCACCGTTACCTGCCCTTGGCTATGGGACCCACGATGCATATCCATCTCACATACCCACCTTTAATTCCGCAACATCTTTCAATAGTTGTCGCATGATCGCATAGCCAGGAAAAGGGCTATGCGAACATGCGACACACCATAGCCCTTTACCACCGTTAACCGCCGCCGCATAAATTTACCACAAAGGGCTTGTCGCATGATCGCATAACACAAAACTGGCTCATGTGAACATGCGACAAGCCTCCAACACTCCCCACAAACCTTAGTGCCCACTTTATCCATGAACTAGCGAGAACTTTGACTGGGCCCGCATCAGGAAATTTGATTTGATATTATTTTATTTGTTGGATTCAGACCCTATTCCATTGTAATCCATTGTAGAGTGTCCTTAGATATGTTAACTCAACTTTATCAGCTACGAGTGTCATACCAACATGATGTGTGAAAGAAAGTCTTGTTGGTCGGATGCTCGAAGCTCATAAACCATGTCCTCTGCATCCGGGTCTTCTTCATTAACTTCACTTTTGATTTCCTCCTCGTCCTCGTCCATTTCCTCTTCATCAGCCTCTTCCTACTCTACATTCTCTTCCTCCTTATCTTCTCCCTCAGATGATTCATCTTCCTCATGAGAGGACGTGTTGGTACCTTCTGAATCATCCTCCTCATTGTCTAAAGAATGAGGACTCCCCAACCCATCCATCTAGGCATCAAATTTGAAACTGTATATCCAGTCAATATCCTCATTAGAATCATCACGAAAAGGGGAAGCTAATGTTGGCGCACATGGATGCCAGTAGGGCATCTTTTATCTTCCCTGTCCTGTCGTTGACCTGCCCCATCTACTACGGCCTGCTCTCTATGCCTTGTCACATGATTGCAAGGCATCCTTTCCTTCCTTGAGATCATGCGACCAGTCCTTGTTGTTATTGCATATGCCTTGTCGCATGATCGCAAGACATCCCTTCCACTCTTGCTATCATGCGACCAGATTCGTACCCCCACCTGCAATGTTTAATTCAGCTTTATTTTATAATAGACTTCTAGGAGAGTATTGCAAATCAATGGAAATCTATGTCAATCAGTCCTTTTAGCCACCTGCAACATGCCTCGAGCATAAAACCAGACTTCACTGGGTACAAAAATATCATGCAATCAACCACAAAGACCCCCGGAGTAGTCTGCAACAACTGGCGCCACCAACCAAATCAAATCTAGCCAAAGAAATAATTAAAACCAGTCCTTTTTGGTGAAAAACCCTCTCAAGAAATTCAAATTTGAAACCAAATGGTCACTTGATGGCGCCAAACACATGTCAACGGCCAGCAGTCAAAATCAGGTCAACTTTACACCTCTGCTGTCAGATCCTTACTTTCCCAAGCTCGGCAACTTAACCATTTATCTTTAGTTGTGCAGTCGTGTGGTCATCTACTTAACCGCCCCAGGAATCTTGGTTTACATTTTAGATTAGTCGCTTGATCGCAAGGCACTTTTTTAACCCTTGTGATCATGCGACCTTAGTCTCTCAGCCACAGTCAATAGTCACAAAACCCCTTTGGAAGGTCCTCAGTCACATTACCAGCCAGCAACCAATCACAATCTAGTACCTCGGCAACATTGGCATCATGGATCCACCTCACAACTCTACAACCGTGACATTCTCTTAATAGTTGTCGCATGATCGTATAGCCAAGAAAAGGGCTATGCAAACATGCGACACACTGCCACATCACCCCTTTACCTTGCCGCATAACCACCACCGCTATGAGCTCGACACAAAGTGTTTGTCGCATGATCGCATAGCATGAAAATGGCTCATGAGATCATGCGACAGACCGCGAACCCATTAGAAAATAGGTCCCACCGACAACTTAATCCTTCGTGCCCAGATACCAGATCAACGGACGTTGCATGATCTCATGACATGAGAATATTCCTTATGCTTATACGCCATATGTAGATTAAAAGGTTTTGAAGACCCGGGGCCCATGTCACATAGCAACCAATTAAAAACTAACACGTCAGCACTAGTCTAACACGTGTCCACGCGTACCACCGTTTAGAAGTAGGGCCCACCAATATGATATTGTGTGACAAAGAAAAACTCATAGTCGCAAGAAGGAAAGGAATATTCTTCTTTTATTTGGAGATTGAGCGACTAACATGACATGAAAAACTGGGCCCCAGAAGACAAGTGACAGTCAGTCGCAACTTCGTGAAGAGTAAATATCTCGCAACTTTTCCATGCAAACATGCGACAACCACTGATTCTGACCGATCCTTAACTGCACCAAACAACCAAGAAGAACTGGGTCCCACCAACTGGTCATAGTTACGTAGATAGGGAATGCTGACAAACAGGGCAGAAGTGCAAGATCGAAAACATCCAGGGTTTTCACATTAACACAAAGGTAACAGAGAAATGTGAAAACATCAAAGGTTTTATGCTTAGACAGTTTTTGGAACCCTACGACAAGAAAGAATTATTTCCATCAGACCTTGAAACATGAATATATCCCTGGTTTCAACACTTTAGGATATGCGCTCTTAACCTGACCTTGGAAACACAAAGAACTATTTTATACTAAGAGCGGAAACCATGAAACTTCATAAATCTAGCTTGCCGATGAAAACTGTGTCAGAACTAGGGCAAAGCAATTCACTTGGGTTTTCTGCATATTAGGAGGGGCGATCTAAACTGGAGCATGGTGATATCAAGAACAATAAGTGGCTGAGGGTGCAAGCGATGAAACCATGTTGTTCAACTAATTCAACTCCTATCTGCGAAGTGATCCATTTTGAAGTTGTACTCTGCACATTAACTTTGGTGGATTTGACTAGGGAGCCAACCGTTGGAGATTGATCTAACGTGTATTCCATCTACTGCCTAATTTGCTAGCTCATCTGCTTTGCCATTGCCTTCGCAGTAGATGTGATTAGCCATTGAAGATTCAAATTTTGAAATCAAGCTTAATATGTTTTCTAAATAGGATTGAAGTTTCCAATTTGAAATGGACCCTATCCTTATTGCATTTATAATAATCATTGAATCTCCTTCTATTTCAATTCTATTAAGATTAAGTTCTCTGGCTAGAACCAAACCGTGATAAAGAGCTTTTATTTCTACTACATTTTTAGTGTCCGAGTTTAATGGATGGGCTAATTGAGCAATAATTTGGCCATCTGCTGAATGAATAATACAACCCGCCCTAAAAGGACCCGGATTTCCTCTTGATGCCCCATCAAAATTTAATTTAACCTAGCCTAGAGAAGGAGATTTCCAGACACATGTCAATCTATGAAAGAGCTTCCCTTGTTGCCTCTACCAATAATGGTAGGTGTTTTCAATCCATGCCATCTTTTTAACATCCTATCATCCCAACTGGTGTAAAATTTATGAATGGTTGAGAAAGTCTAACTCCTAGAATTCATGATCTCCGCTATAGTTGCCTTAATTCTATTCAATAGCAGATTCATGTTCAATGCTTTCTCTTGGAATAATCTCCTATTCCTTTCCTTCCATAATTCCCATAGAAGTATTGATGGGGATATGATCCAAAGGTTTCCACATAAGCTTTCTTTGAAGAGAGATGGCCAAGCAATAAGGTGTGATTGTAGATCTTGTGGAGAAGCAGCAATCCAATTCAGTTTTGAGTGTAACCAATCCCAACATTCCACTAAAAACTGACAAGAGAATAATAAATGATTGAGATTCTCTTCATGATTATGGCATAGTGTGCATCTAGAGGGCCCAAAGAACCCCATTTTTGTGAATTTCTCTGCAATCAGAATATGGTCCTGAAAAGCTGCTCAAAGGAATGTGCCAGCTTTAGGCAAACACATTTTGTTCCAACAAAGGTGAATGGGGATCGAGGAAGTTTTTTGAGAATGTTGTGTTAATAATTTATACCCTTCCTTCACCTTATAGTTACCATCCGTTGATCCAAACCAAATAATTTCATCATTGCCATTTTTTAAAAGAAAAGATATTTTTTGTAAAGTGGATTCTATCAGCTGTAATTCTTGGTAATTGGCCCCAATATTTGTGAAATCCTTCCATCTCCAAGATCCATCCTCTTGAGAAGATGAAGAAGGAAAGATATAGTCTTTCAGGATTGTTCCCCACACCCCCTGACTAACCTGCATGATCTGTTGGAGCCCTAGAATAGAATGGAGGCTTTGAAGTCCTCCCCATGAGTCTTCCCAAAATCTGGCCAGATTACCACTTCTGATGTTCCAAGAAAGATTGGAGTCAACGACATGTCTAGATTTTACAATAAAATTCCAAATTCTGGATCCTCTTGGAGCATTTTTAATCCTGAATACTTCTTGCATCCCCACTGAACCCAGGTATTTGCCCTTGAGAATTCTAACCCATTTGTAGTCCTTATTCTTAATGAGCTTCCAATATAATTTAGCCCCTAATGCTGAGTTCTGCCATAACTGATTCTTGATCCCTGTACCCCCTGCAGAAATTGGTTTGCAAATATTCTCCCAAGAGATTAATTTAAATTTCCTATTCTGATCAGTGCCATGCCAAAAAAAAGTCCTCAATTTTTTCACTATATCCATATATCATGTTGATGACAAAGAAAGGCAGGAGAGGAGGTAAATGGGAATGGCTGAAAGTGTGGCTTTAATCATTACAATCCTCCCTGCCCATGATAACCATTTTGCTTTCTAGCTTGCCAATTTTCAATCCAGTCTTTCATTTATTATTTTCCAAATTCCTATGGTTTTGAGACTTTTATCAATGGGGATTCCTAGATAATTGCATGGAAGAGAGCCTACCTTGAAGGCTAGGAGGGATTCAATCTTTGATTGGACTCTCTTTTTTGTGTGAAAGAAAAATATGACTGATTTATCTTTATTCACTGATTGTCCTGAAGCTAGAGCATAATTTTTTAGGATACTTCTGAAAGTGGATGCTTCTCTAACTGATCCAAGGCCAAATAGGAGATTATCATCAGCAAATTGTTGATGTGTAATAGGAGGCACTGCAGATGTGACTGAGATGCCTCTAATGCTTCCCTAAGATTGAAGATTAATGATGCTCCTCCCTAAAGCTTCTGCCATGATAATGTATAGGAAGGGAGATAGGGGATCACCTTGTCTAATACCATTTGAACCATCAAAGAAGCCATGAGGGATCCATTAATGAGGATAGAATATTTTGGTGTTGATATGCAATAAAATATCAAATTTATCCATGCTTTGGAGAAGCCAAAGCATTGCATACACTTTGAAAGAAACCTCCAATTCACCTTATCATAAGCCTTCTTAATATCTAGTTTAATGATCATGCTAGGTTTTTTGGAGAGTTGTATGGAATGAATAGCCTCTTGTGCAATAATAATGCCATCAAAGATAGATCTGCCTGGTACAAAACCAGTTTGTTCTTTTCCAATGATTTTATCTAAAATCACCTTTAGCCTATTTGCAAGTGTCTTGGATAGAATCTTATATATGGTATTACACAAAGCAATGGGCCTAAATTCATCCATCGAATTTTCATTTTCTGATTTGGGAATAAGGGAAATAAAAGTGTTATTGATTTCAATAAGAAACCTACCTGATGATCTTGTTGTTTCGAGGGCTTCAGTGAGTTCCATCCCAATCAATGGCCAGCGATGGAGGAAGAAAGTAGGAGGAAACCCGTCCAGTCCTGGAGCTTTATCTCGAGCCATTTAAGATAAGGTCTGATGTATTTCCTCAGATGTGAATGGCCTCATTAACATACGGTTGTCCAAGTCTAAGAGCAACTTAGGCATATTGCATAGAAGTTCTTGTTGACTTGTGAGAGGAGAGATATCTGAAGAGTTCAACACCTTGGAGAAGTAGGATACTATTTCATGCTGGATCTCTTTCTGACTGGAGATAATTGAACCATCTTGATTAGTGATTTGAAGAATCCTGTTGGTGTTCCTGCAACATTTAGTAATGTTATGGAAGAACTTGGTATTTTTATACCCAGCTGCCAGCCAAGATTCTCTTGATTTTTGTTTCTAAAAAATTTCCTCCTTACTAAGCATATCCTCTAATTCCTTCAGCAACTCCTTCTCTTTGAAATATAATTCTTGATTCATTCCTTGCTTCATAATCTCATTATTTAACTCTTCCAATTTTGACTCAATTTCCTCCTTAGAAGAGAAAATATTTTTTAAATGAGTTCTATTCCAGGTGAGAAAATTTTGTTTGATGAATTTGAGTTTTGTGACAAAGCAATACATTTTGGACCCCTCCACCTTCACTTCAGCCCACAATTTTTCAATCCATTCTAAGAATTTTTTTTCTTTAAGCCACATATTTTCAAATTTAAAAGAACATTTGAGTGGCTTATCTTCTTCTAACATATCAAGACAAATGGGAAAGTGATATGATCCTGAGGAGGGGCAGATGGATGCTTTTAACCCAAAGGGAAAGGATGTGATGTCTCCTTTATAAAGGAACCTATCTAATTTTTCTGAAATATTATCCAAGCCCAATCTTCTGTTGGACCAAGTAAAAGCCCCATTATCCAGTTCAATTTCAAACATATCATCTTTTTGAAGCCACTCTTGAAAGTCTGATTGTGATTGAGAAAGTCTTTGCGACCCCCCCTTTTTCTCTGATGAATGGATGATGGCATTGAAATCACCTCCCACAATGAAATTAGAATCTGGAAAAAGAGAGAACCAATTACTAATGTCATCCCATATCTCCAATTTTCTCCTCCTTGTTATAGGTCCATAAACATTAATTAGATATATAGATAGGTTTGATTGGGTGCTAGTAATTTTTCCCCCCATCCAGCTTTGAGTATCCTTGACATGTGAGTAAAATGAAGTTCTAGGATTCCAAATGATTGCTAAACCCCCTAAGGCCCCTGCTGCCTCAACAACTAAAGCTTTCCAATCTCCCAAGGATTTGATGAAGACTTCTATTTGTGTTTGACTCATTTTGGTTTCTTGAAAGAAGATGACATCAACCTTAGCTGTCCAGATGTAGCGTTTGACTAAACGCTGCTTGTTAGGGGCATTTAGACCCCTAACATTCCAAGAGAGGAGTCTCATTGAGAATTGGGAAGGAACTTCCCCTTCCCTACATTCAAATATGCTATGATCTTAGCTTGATCATGATCCTCTCCCCTTTCTTCTCTTAAAGTAGCAGCTGATTTTCTACCTTTCCCTCTCTTTTTCCCAGATCCACAATCTAAAACTATTTTGTGATCCACTTGCATCATTCCTAGTAGAGAATTGGAGCCTTCCAACTATGTTTTAGAGTCTGATTCCCTGTTCTCAAATTCTGCCATATCTTGAAAGTCTTCTATTATCTCTGATTGAAGGATTGAATTGTCCACATCCATGAATCTATCCTCCTCTTCCACAAAATCATCTTCCAACATTTTTTCCAAAAAAGAGTGTGATGAAGTATTATTTGTATCATGACTATCTGGAATAGTCTCAAAAAGATCATAAATAGCTTGGAGTTTGGATGGGATTGGTTCTTCTATACTTCCTATCCTTCCTAACCATCTTGAAGAAATAGACTTCTAGTTTGATGAATTTTTTAGAGGTTTGAGTGAGATTAAACCTCCCTTCACTTTATTTCTAGATGAAACCAGGGGTAATTCTGCTAGGGCTTCCTGAGTGGAATCCTTATTCCTTTTGTTTCTTATTCTGGAGGATTTCCTGCAACCTGATCCTAGAGAATAATTATTTTTCTCTAGGGTGCTAGATTTTGGTAAATTCTTAAGATCACAAAGTCTTATTTTCAAAATGTCATCCTCCTTGCTAAAGTGGTTCTGTGATTCAGGGGAATTAAGGATCTTTGAATTTTGACCAATTTGATCATAATTCTTAAGGTCAAAGAGTTTCATGTTCGAGATATCCTCATCCAAGCTAGAAATGGTAGCATTCATGTCCCTTTGTTGGATGATATCCTTCTGATTGTTGTCAGGAGTTTGAATGTTATCCTCTTGAAGGACTTGATCAGCAATTTCCTCCAGTAATTTCTTCTGAACTTGTCTTACCCAATATGTGATGTAATTCTCCAGCCAGGACACCTGAAAATTGTTGGATGGCAATAATGATGGTTGAAGGGAGGGAGGCAAATGAGCCTTAGTCAAGGTCCTGAATTTGTGAAAAGTCTCATTGTAAATTTTGAAATCTAACCAATATTCCCCCTTCGATATGGTCCTTTCTATTGAGAAATTTACTATTTCCTTATCTTCATGTGCTGGGTAAGTCAATAAAAGATTTGGAGAACCCCGCCGATCCCATTTGAAAAGACTGCAATAAAGTAGTTGAAGGAACAAAGACAATGCATCTTTATTAATATCATATGTATGAGCTTGAGAAGCTATAATAGGGATCTTCCCTCCTTGATTTTCTTGAGAAGCTGAAAGGTGGGAAGAATGTGGAAAGGCTTTCAGAGGGATACTTGATTGTTCTGAAGTGTAAGATATCTTTTGTATCCATATTCCATATTTGGAGATGAGTTTTATAGAGTTAGGTAGCTCCTTCTCCACATTCATTAGTAAGCAAAACATGAGGATGCTGTGGAGTTTTCTGAGTGGTGAGATAAATAAATGCCCACTTTATTTCCAATGATTTGCATAAGCTCCACATTTCTGTATTCAACCGGAAGATGGGGGAGGTTGATCCATGTGGGCATGAATCTGATTATATTTTTCTTACTATTGAAGTTGGGGGACCATTGCTGCATATGTATACCCTTATTTTTGTAGAACCATCCCTTTTCCTTGAAAATACTATCTCTTTTTATCTTAGTATCAAAAAGTACCACAAAATATTCTGATTCATTATCCAGCAACTCAATTTTCATGAAAACCCCCCAGTTACTAAGCACCCAATTCTTAAAATCCTTATAAGATATATTCGTATCCCAGACCTTACAAATGATGCTCTGACGAAGATAGAGAAGATTTTCCTACTTTAGTATATCCTCGGAGAGGGTTATAGATAATACCTGGTCCACGTTGGAAGATACATATTTGCGTGAAGGTTGAAGCTCCCTGTTAAATTGTTGATCTATCTCTGTCTATGTTTGTGGAACCTCTTTCTCCTGCATCGCACCCTTTATAGTTTGGACATTCATCATGTTAGAAATTGGACGCCATATGTTTTTTAGCCTCCTGAAAGGCTCCTTAGTTTGATATCCGTTCCTCGTTGGACCAAGCAGAGCAACCCTCTCTCTGTGAATCTTCCAATACTCTTCCGACCAAGCCTTTTTGGGTAACGGAGGGTTGATTAGAGTGCCCCTAGCTGATGTAGGAAAGATGGGGATTAAGTTTGGATTCAAATCTAGAGGTTGAAGTGAAGCGTCTTGAGTTCTAGAATTCAAAAATTTGAAAAGTGACCGATGGAGAGATTTGGTGCGGAAAGGAAGTATCTTGTGGGAAGACCAATTTTCAGCAAACTGAACACGGGATCTTGGAAAAGAGGGACAAGGACCATTCTCATGGAGAAAACGCTGTTCAATCTCCTTGCCAGGCCATCTTCTTCCCCTCACTCTAGAGGTCGTTTTCAACGATTTTTTCTGTTCAGAGAAATTCAATCTTGAGGTGGGAAGGAAGGGGTTTTGCCTACCATCTCCTCCCCTAGATTTGAGCCATGGATTTTTTGAGAAGTTCCCAAAATCCTTGCCTTTGAATCTGTGATGATCTCCATTACCAGGTCTCGCCATTCAGTTTTATTAGTATATTATTGTATATTATAGATCGTTTACAAATCTTGTGTTCATTCGATCAACAACAAAAGACTTACAAGCTTATGAGCTCCTTACAAGCAACCACACTATTATTTATTCTTTTTATTGTTCTTATGTTTTTTTTTTTACTGGTATTTATTTTTATTGGAAATTATATTGGTTAAAATGTGAATTGTAGTTGCATTTGATTTAATGGTAAAGTCTATGTTATATTCAGATTTTCTTGAATGTTATAAAAAATATTTTTATTTTAAAAATAATAATAGTATAAAAACTTTTAATCCCGTCTCTGAATTTTTCTGCATTAGTTGGGAAGAGAAAATGGATAAAGGCATCAAGTCTTGGATAGCTGAAAATACAGAGCGTGCAAACAGTCTGGGAATGATACTTGAACAGATCGATAAAGAATGTATGAATGTTAAGATTGGAAGGTACATTATCCAGCTCACAATCCCGAATGATGGTTATGCTTGTGCTCTATCTTTAGAACAAGATTATGGTGAGACCCTCATGGAAACTCTTGTTGTCCTCAACGATAAGCTTGAACGACTAAAACTTAATTCAGATCACCTGAACAAAGTATTAGACAACTTACTGCAAGTTTTTGAGAAAAGAAATTACAGAAAGCCTGAAAAGAAAAGGCAAGCTTCTGATAAGATTACAGAGCCATCTGTGTCTTGGTTAGCTGAAGATGCGCAACTGGATTGTGAGAAAGCTTTGTCAAAAGCTATTGAGAGCTCAGTTGTTCAAGATGTACTACCATGGTGCTCTGTCAGACTATTTCCAGAAATGGAAAAAATTGAGCTACAATTACAACTAAAAGGTATTCTGCCTCAGAACAATGTGACAAGAGCTCTGGGATTTTACTTTGATCATCCCCTAATAGTTCACTTAAATTTTACCAGGGACAAATGGTATGCAAGAGATTTGTCTATGGATAATTTTAAGTATCTGGAAGTTGTTGTCAGGCCTAGCTCAGCTAAGGCTAAGGAGACAATGGAGGCTATATCCAAGGCGGTCGATGGACAGGATGAAAAACTTGTGACCGCTGCTATCAAGAGCTCTTCTGCTTTCAAACGATATGGTCCTCATTACATGGTGCCTCAATTTGTGATTAATTTTTTTGACAATTGCGAAATTAGGTCTGATGGAGTAGTGTATTGTAAAGGAAAGGCTGCAGAATCGAAAAATATTATTGTTGCTCTTCTGATCTCACTCGGAAAATGGATACAGTCTCTGAAAAACTGCTGTGTAATTTGTGGGCACGAGCTTCCCCCATTGTCTCGATTGTGGTACTGTGAGGCAGAATTATGGTATGTATTAAAACTTTCTTCTTTCTTTTCAATTAGGGTTTATTATTTTGTGGATTACCTGCTCAAATTTCCCCTTTTCCAGCTTGTACAGTTTCGAAGACCTGGGTTTAAGAGCATCGGTGCTACAGGAACTTCAAAAATCAGAATTGATGGATTTGGAACTTACACTTGCTTTAGCTGCTACAAAATGTTTAAAAAAACGTGATGTTTTCGAGCCATATCCAGCTTTTCTTTTAAAAAATGATGAACGTCGAAGACGTTCTGGTTTCTTCAGCAATTACAAGCATGGAACACACAGAGAGAGTTCTGAAAATCCCAATATAGAAAGGAAACATCTATCTAATAAAAATATTGAGCGTCTAGGAGAATTGATAGATTCATTTCCGCTTCTTTCAGAGATGCAACAGTATTCACATGAAATAGAGCTAGTTTTGAAACTAGGGATATCCTGGCTGAAAAATAATAGCAATTCTGCTAATTTATCTGAAGAAGATTATGGAGAAAACTTAATGCTTCCATACAAGATCCTTACATATATCCTCTTTACAAACAGATTGTCACTTCATCCACTCCACCAGAGTTGCAGATTAAATGTTGATGAATGTTTATACCAGTTTGTTGTTTTATATGACTCTGATAAAGAGAAAACCTTTAAGCAGCGGAGGAAAACTGAAGGATCTATCTTTGCCTTCCATGGAAGTCCTTTGGCGAACTGGTACTCTATCATAAGGTATATAAAGACTAAATGATATTTTATTTTTTATTGTTTCTCCGCCTTTTTGTCACAGAAAAATTGCCCTTTTCTTAAAGATCAGATTTCTTTGTTACAGAAATGGATTAAGGTGTTTGAGTAAGACGGAATACATGAGTGCTGGAAATGCGCATGGGGATGGCATCTACTTCTCCCGTGAAATGAGGTGTTCAATGTATTATTCCAGAGCTTTACTTTTGAGGGTGCAGGGGATAATCAAAGAGTACTCTGTGATAGCTCTTTGTGAAATCTTGTCAGGGGAAAAGCACTCACGTCCACCATTCTATGTGGTTGGCCCAGAATATGAAAATGACGTCATCATACGCTATTTATTTGTGTTTAATCGTCCACGACATATGACATATGGAACTGTAAATGGAGGTCGCATTCTAACAGGATCAGGAGAGGATACTGATTTATACAAACATTATAAGAATTTGCGAAAGCAATATGTTCATGAGATTTCCAATGAAGGGATGATGCCCAACGACCAACTCTTGCGATTATTACAGAAATAATTGCGTAACAACTGTGTTATGCTGAGAACCCTAAAAAAACAATTGGTGTAAAGAGACGAGAATTATTTCTTACAAAGCTACTTTTTGTCCACATAACAGAGTGGGTGTCCAGTGTTATGACTTAACTGGAATTTTAACAATGTAAGAAAATTTCTTGGATCTTATTAGTTTACATTGGGTTAGGTTATTCTCTATCTATTATGTCTGCAAGCAAATAGTCAGAAAAATGTATCACCTTTTCCAATCATTTAGTGTTAAAACGATTATTTTTTAAATAAAGTAATTTCTCCCTACCATGTTAATCCATCTACACAGCAGTCCAAAAACTAGTGTCAAGTATCTTTGCATTAAGTAAACTTATGTTAGAAATTACTCATGTGTTGAAACTGTCAAGCTAACTTCGCAGATAAATTTATTTCTCACATTTACAATAGATTGGCTATCTACATAGTTGTTAAGTTGAAGTGTCAGCTCTGTCCCAGTTATCAGGGTTTTGTTACGGTTCACAATCTGAGTTGTTAAAATGAAACTCTCTATAAAAGAGAGAAGTTGTACTACATTTTATACATTAATAAAATAAGTTTTCAATTCTGTAATATTATACTCGTTTCTCATCTATTTCTACTGTTCTTTCTTCTATCAAATCGGTTATTAAGGAGTGTTTTTAAAGGTTGGTACAGTCAAGAGGGTTGAGGCTACAGCCCTAAAATTCCTCTAAGTTGCAAGTATTTTTTGAAGAGCATAAAGTTTTATGTTTAGAAGAAATGTTGTGCAGCATTATGAGTTTGCCCTATTGGCAACCGGTCTGGGCATAGTGAAAGAAATCAAATTCATATTCATGTGTAGGCAGCATAGTGTAGTTTCCCAGAGTTTTTGATGTTAGAAAGCTAAATTAAATATGCATGTGCAGTCTGTTGGCACAGACCAACTATAAGTCCACCTCCAAAAGCTTAGTCTTATCTCCAACCAACTGTTGTTAATGCTACACCTAACCTGATGACCAGCATTCATAATGTATTGATTATAAGTTGAAAGTAAGAGTAATACAATCTTAGAACTCATGTTTGAGTTTCTCCTCCGATCCATGTTTTAACATGATATCAGAGCCGATAGTAGATCCTTAAGAGCCTAGTGTTTTACCAACTATCTAAAGAGCCAAAATAGGCTGTTAGAGGGGTCTGCAAGGAAAAAGAGAAGACTGCAGTTCTATGGAAAAGAATCGCCACTGGCAAAAGGTGATTTAAATGGCTGTTGTAGCAGATCATTTTGGAGCTAATGTGGGGCAAAGGGACAGTGCAAATCAATATGAAGGCAGATCTACAGAGTTCTCTGCCACTGGCAGAACAAAAAGGATATTGCTAATTTCTCAAGTCTGGTTGCATGAAGGTTATCACAACAGTAAAGAAGTTGTGAGTTTTTTTAAAAATATATTAAAAGAGCTGCCCCGGGTCTATTTGCATAAGCTGCCTTGAAGAAATCGCTGTTAGAATATTGTTGAGAAGGAGCTGTTCTGAAATTTGAGCTATCTGGGTGTAGATTGGTGAGCCATGAACTGGATGAAGGCTTGAAACACAGTCGAATCTATTGGGTGAAATGTTGTTGGAGTAAATTGGAGAAAATAGTCTGTTAATTTATTGCAGAAGGGTTTGAAACTGCCGTAGCAGTCAAAAATTGCAAGTCAACAACTGGTTGAAGATCATTGCAAAATTGTGGTTCTTCAGCTGCAGTCTGAAAGAAGAAAATCTGAAGTTGTTGAGTTATCAAAATGAGATTAATGAAAGCATGTTAAGTCAATGGAGAGTTAATGTTGAAGGTCCAACTGTAGTTGTAGCTGTTCAACGAAGCTCATTTATTGGAGATTTTAAAGCTTATTTTGTTTGGATCGGAGTTGAGAAGATTTAGAAATGTTTGAGTAGTTCCAGAAGATTCAATCGTTGCTGGAGAAAGTAATTCAAGGAAAAGAGGTAAAACAGAAAATCCCCTATAGTACTGAGATGTAAATGGGCTTAAGTAATAGAATTATTGTATTTCTATGTAAACAATAAGAAGAGATATTTTTGAATGCTGTAGCATTCTGTTTCTGAATTTGTGCAAGGAATGTATGAGGTCGATGGAGCCCACAAAAGCTAGGACCTTGAGCACTAGTAATGTGTCTCAATGAGAGGATGTTTATTGTACTTGAGTTATTGTAGGGGGTGCATGATCGATTGTACCGGACACCCCAAAGTGTTTTGTCTTAACATATTGATGAACCATGTAGATGAAAAGGATTCCTATAGAACTGGCGAGTATAGCGGCTGGGTACCCATGTATCTCAGTAGATGGATCATTTTTTATATGGACTCAATGATTGATGCAGGTACAAAAGAAGAAGCACAAAATCAATGAAGAAAGCTTAGAGTGATGATCAAGAAGTGTGTAATTATATGTTGATTTCCCCATCATGTGAGGTTTGTGGTAATCCGAAACCATTTGTGAAGTTTTGTGGTTAGCAGTAACCACTAATATGTGCGGTTGGTGGTTAGCCAAAACCACTCAACTATAAAGTTTATGGTCAGCTATAAACCATTTGTGTGAAGAGTTTGTGGTCAGCAAGAAACCACTTTAGAAGCATATTGGTTAGGGATAAGCCGCAAAATCCCAAGGTGATTATGATGTGGGAAAGTCAGAAAAATGAAGCAACACACTAAAGTGCAGTTAAGAAGAACTTGTATAGCTATTGTAAGTACCTAACAAGGCTTTGAGCCTGGACTCATCTTTTCTAGTTTATGGGGGAAAACTGAAAATAGTTAGCATAATTAATTTATGGGGGGATGTTAGAAAGCTAAATTAAATATGCATGTGCAGTCTGTCTGCACAGACCAACTATAAGTCCACCTCCAAAAGCTTAGTCTTATCTCCAACCAACTGTTGTTAATGTTGCACCTAACCTGATGACCAGCATTCATAATGTATTGATTATAAATTGAAAGTAAGAGTAATACAATCTCAAAACTCAAGTTTGAGTTTCTCCTCCGATCCATGTTTTAACATTTGAACTGTTGTGTAATGATGATAAAGAACTGTGAAAGGGTCAACTATGAGAAAGATTAATGGCTTGAAAGCTATTGTTTTCTATTAAAGATGGCTAGAGTCAGGTAGATAGCTAAGTTGTCTAAATGTTGTAAGTATTATTTTCTTTTTTTTGTTGAGGAACTTGAAGGTTTCTTGCTTGAAATGAAAGGAAGTGTTGTGAGGGTTGCTACATTTTCTACATTGGAGAGTTCTAGATTCATGAGCTAGTGTGGGTAGTCTGCTAGTCTTCTGGTTGTTTAATTCTTTGATTTGTAGAAGTGCCCATTTCTTGCTTGAAATGAAAGGAAGTGTTGTAAAGGTTGCTACATTTGCTGCATTGGAGAGTTGTAGATTCATGAACTAGTGTAGGTAGTCTGCCAGTCTTCTAGTTGTTTAATTCTTTGATTTGTAGAAATGCCCAAGTCCAATGAGCTTGAGGAAAAGAGAGCCCTTGTCTCTCCTCTAATGAAGTAGCTAGTATAACATAGAGAGAGGCATTAGACAGTAGAGATTTTTAGAATAGTGATGTAGTCTGAAGAAAGGGAAGTTGTCATGTACAAAAATATTCATGCTAGCCATTGCATGGAGGATATCAAATCTATGAAGATAGATCACAACCTACTATTAAAGAAGAGGAGAAAAATGAGAGGTTGAAAGTGCAAGAGTATTGGATGAAGAAATACAAAAGGAAATGGAGAGAAATAAATTCTACTAACCAGAGACAAAGGTAGAGATGCTAGAAGAAAAGAAGAAGATCCCAAGGAGAAGACCTAAATAAAGAGATATATAACGCTTCTTTGCACTGCTGTAGTAGAAGAGTTTACTGTGTGTGGATAGAACCCATAAAAGAAATGGCTAAACTAAGATTGTGTTTCAAGAAAGTTATCAAATACAGATGTAGCTATTGGGGTAAGAGAAGGTTGAAAGAAGATTTGGTGTACTGGCATAGTCATGGCCAAATCAAAGAAGAGGAAAAGCATAAAAATTCTTAAATAAAGTTATAAACAATTCAATGTATTGTGAATGAGTAAATCTCCATTGTTATAGTTCATAGTCAATTGAAATCATGTGTATGCAAAGTTTATGGTCATTTGAAACCATGTGTGTGAAAATTTCATGGTCATCTAAAATCATGTATGTAAAATTAGGGGTCATCTAAAACTACTTGTATGTGAGGTTTGTGGTCAGTTGAAACCACTTGTGTGTAGAGATTTTGGTTAGCTAGAAACCACTTTATATGATAGTCCATGGTAAACTAAAACCATTTCATAATCTTATTGGTTAGGGGTAAGCTAAAATAACCCTAAGATGATTATGATGAAAATAAGTAAATAATGGAACAATAAACTATAACCTAATTATGAAAAACAAAAAAGAGTTTGAATAATTCTAAACACTTGAAAATGATCATGTAGAATTTTGTTGTCAAAATTAATGGAAAGTGTTAGAAGAAAGTAATTTCTACCTACCACGTTTAATCCATCTACACAAAAGTCCAAAAAATTAGTGCTTGAACATGATTGTGTGTTATTTTATGGTCAAAATAAGGGAGCATTGTGATGCAAATCTCACAAGGAAAAAGTGGTTAATTGCCCCACATCCCACAAACTATTAAAATTCTCTTATTCCCAAATAACTATACTTCAAATAATCTCCATCAACACATCAAAATCTATTATGACTCTTTTAGGCACTCACAACATTCCTTTTGTACAACTTCTCACATCAAATGCCCATTTAGGACACAACCTATTTGATCATTCATTTGACTCATGAGGTTACAATGCATACTATTTGCAAAGGATGGACTAGACATTTACTAACTCCATATATTATCCCTAGAGACCCAAAAAAATACCAAACAATGACTCCTTTGGTCCCATCAAACTCCTTGGGATTACTTGCCTTATAGAGGCCTAGTCGATACTAGACCAATTGATAAGGTTTTCCCACCACAACTTTTGTTTTCCTGAATCAGGTCTCCAAACGATTCATAGTTTAGGAGACCCTTTTCTCTCTTTCACAAAATATCCCAAGTTGGGTTTTGGGTCACAAAATTCTCAAACCAATGACTCAAACAAGTCTACACACCCTCAAAAGCATCATATCCACAATTTAATTGGATCTAGTCCACCCTTTTGTTCTTTGGAAACTTAATTTGTCTTCACACCATGACTAGTCACATTGAGATGCTTGGTATTTCAATGGCTATTTCCCAATCACCTTCACTTCCTAGTCTAAGAGCATATACATTCTAGAATGTATATTTATGGCCCTAACTTTCTACTAGAGGTTGGAATTTTCCCACAGTAGAAAGTCAAGTTATTGACATCTTAAGTTGAAGCCCTAGGTAGGTGAGGGTTTTGAAATAACTTGCACAAAAAATGATGATATATCCTATAGAATGCAATGAATTGATCTCAAACCAACTGCAAAAAAGAGTTAATTTATTACTCTATACAACCATGTCCATTAGGCTATCTGATGAATCTGTACAAGATCATACACAATAAAGGAATAGTGAAATTGACAGGAAATGAATTAGCTTATTGCTCTTCAACACCAAAACTTTAACAACCTTTTGTGTCTCAACTACTAGAGACTCAAATAGGCATAATTCAACTTCCTTAACCATCTCACATGAATTTTAAACACAAAATAGTCATTGGGGAGAAGTTTCTCATTATGTTGTCATGTACTTTGAAAAACTAGTGCATTTCTTGATAACTTTTTTTCCTATGACTGCCTATCACCTTAATTACAAGAAAAGTTGGCCATTAATGATGCAAAACATCCTAAAAATAAAAATATAACATCTATGTTTGTCCCTATGGACTCTTGACCAAGATTGACCAAGTTGTCTTATACATGCCTAATAGGATCACTAGCCTTACAAATGAGTTGAAAACATTATAAAATGGCATGAATTGATCCTTAGGACCTTATTACAACTAAATCAACTCATAATACATCATGAGCCCTCCTAATTATTTATGATGTCCATGAGGTACCCCTGAACCATAATCCTGGGGTGGATGAATATCAAGTCCCACTTGAGATGAGTTCTTCAATGTTTTTTCCATGCTTCTTAATGTCATTCTCATCCATCCAAACTGCACATGTCTTCTTCAGGAAGTGCATGGCACTTGACTAGGTATTTCTTGTAAGTGTTCTTCCTAGTATTCTTCATAATCTTTGTTTCCAAAATATACTCAAGCTTGAAAGGTTGTTCCGGGGGTAGTTCCTTCAACCATTCAACATCTTCCTCTACTTTTGTACCTACCTCAGTACCTAAAAAAACATTATCTTTATAGGGGATCAAAACTGAAATAGTAAAAATGGGAGAGATAGCTATATCAGGGGGTAATGCAATTTCCTAAGAAATAGTACAAAAATTATGAATTATTTTACAAGGACCAATCATTTTCATCATGATTTTTGTATTTTTTTTCCTTTGGTAACCTCCCCTTATTAACATGTGCCCACCTTAAATCTCCAACTTGGAATTGAAAATCCGTACTCTTCTTATATTTGTGCTCGTTATACTTGTCTGTAGTTTTTTGGAGAGTAGACTTAACTTGTTCATAGATATATTTGGTGACTTCTATAAATTTTTCACCTTGGGCACTATTCCTACCATCCTTTGGTAACTCTCTATGTTTCAATATCCCTCTAGGATCCATCCCATATATAATTTTAAAAGAACTTTTACATATGCTTCTGTTAACTAGATCATTGTAGGAAAATTTTACTTGATGAAGAACCACATCACAAGCTTATCCATGCTGATTTTTCAAACACCTTTATAGGTTTCCAAGGGACTTATTAACTACTTTAGACTACCCATATTTTTGGGGATGATAGGAAGAATTGGAAGAAAGGTTAGTGCCTAGTTTCTTCCATATGGTCCTCCAAAAATGACTGACAAATTTTACATCCCCATCTCATTTAATTTTCAATGTAAGACAATTGGTGTAGGAGCACCTTTTTTTTTCTTTGTTTTTTAAGCCATCTTTGGCATGTGTTGATTTCCCTAAGGTCATTTTGACCAAGTTGTGGAATCCACTAGGGATTTGGAGTCCTTCTAGGTCCTAGGTTCTTATGGAAGACTATAGTCTTTTATTATTTCTCTTGTAAAATGAAGATAATTGATGTCATGGTGATGTCATGAGGTTTAGAGTATTTTAAATCAATTTTGGAGTCTAGGTGTGGTCTAGTACTCCATGGGATCCTCCCAAGGTCCCTAGGAAGCAAGATTTTAAAAGTTGCTACATTTGTTATAAAAGTTGCTTAGCAACTTTTACAACTTTTAAAAGTTGCTCAGTGATTGGTTTCCTTAAGGTCCTAATTGGCTTATGATGGCTCTAAACCTCCCCTCAACCTAATTTAGTGATGTATATGTGAACCTTGGCTCAAATCTTGAGGTTGGAGAAACTATTGTATGGAGAAACAATTCTCAAAGTGTGCACAGTATTTGGATTTGCTTGTATTTCAGTGAATAGATAATTAATGAGTAGAGTTAGGAGTTAGACTTGGATCAATGATGGATACTAGATGTTAGTTCATGTGTTTAATTTTAAGTTATGAAATTATTTTAGGTTATCTTATTTATTTCTTTGTCTTAGTTTAAATCCTTGCATTATCTCTGCTCACTGGTCCATACCAGGAGAGTTGCAGACATGAGGATCTAACTCACTATCCCACCATCCATTATGTACAACCATTTGGGGATAGTGATTAGACTCCATTAGTGTACCATATGTAGAAGGAGGCTCCCTGGAAATCATGATGATTGTTTTTACAATCAAGCCCTAGGCAAGCCATGGTAAGCCCAACTAGGAAGGACTGAGTCAAGAAGAAGAATATGTTGCAGAGGTGAAATGGGAAATGTGGTTTGGTCATTAGAGACATTAGATATGGTCATTAAAAAGATCTGTATGCAAGGAGAAGTTTTGATCAATCCATTTGATCACCCAAAAATAAGAGACACTTCATGCAAGTAGTAAAGGCCCTAAACCCTACCAAAATCACCTAATTCTGGTTAGGGGATTGTACGGCCTAGAGGAACCCTAAAAACTCCAAAATCCTTGAGAGGTTAGAAAATGTTGCTAGATCTCACAATTAGTTTGTAGGGTCATTTGGAATAAAATAGGTTAAAGACCCTATTTTCTTGAAGAGGAGGCCTAATTGGGGCTCTTCCCTATAGCCCTAAATAAAGAAGGAAGTTTGAGATCGGTAAGTGAGATTGATGAAGTGAGAGTTTAAATGCATCAAATGGAACCACATAAGACATTTTCTAACACCTCCACACCTCTACAAGTTTCTAATCTCATTTTGAGGTGGTAAGCCTTTATCCTAGATTAAGGGTCAATGTAAGCATGGAAGGAGTAAGCACCAAGAATTTCTTTGTCTTAGTT
This sequence comes from Chamaecyparis obtusa, assembly GCA_027943335.1. NCBI lineage: Eukaryota > Viridiplantae > Streptophyta > Pinopsida > Cupressales > Cupressaceae > Chamaecyparis > Chamaecyparis obtusa. The sequence continues at coordinate 207,460 of BSBK01000351.1, read as the reverse complement.
AGATTGTAATGGTAGTTTGGTTGGGGTTGAAGAATAGGGGATTGAGCCTTGGAGGGAATCCTATAGGTCGGTTGTGTCAATTAGAACACTTAAGGGTCACTAGATGGACCTAGGCAAGGGCTAGTGATTAGCTCTTCCTAACCTCCCTATCAGATTGGTATCAGAGCCCCAAAAGTTTTTGGGATTTCATAGTGCATGTCAGAGTATGAATCTAGTGGGTCTTCAAACATGGTGACTAATGTGGAGTTAGCCAAGAAATTTGAGGACCAAGAAGAATATAATAGGTTGTTAAGGGAAAGGATAGCCCAATTGGAACAAGCACTGGGTGAAGTGTAGATGAAGACTGAAGAAGTCAATGATAAATTAGATTGGAGAGAGGCAAAGGAAAAGGATATACCTAAGGAGGAAAAGACTCCAGAGTTAGACCTTGTGTTACATGAAAAACCACTCTTGAAAGCCTTGAAAGCCATGAGTGGGAAAGCTCTACAAGGTATACCATTATTTAGTGGTAAAATGGAGGCAAATCTAGTTATGGACTAGATAGAGGGCATTTGAATGTGATGGGGTCACCGAGGCACAAAAGGTAAGAGTGGCCAAATCTAGGCTAAGAGGCTCTGCCTTAATATGGTGGAAGTTTATTCAAACTATGAGAGAAAAGGAGGGAAAGAATCCAATCTCTACTTAGAAGGGAATGGTGAGAAAAATAATATAATCCTATATGCCAGATGACTATGAGATTCAACTACATAAAAAGAGGTAGAGTTTGAGACAAAAGGACCTTGATGTGAATTCCTATATAGAGGAATTTCAAAAGCTTTGTATGAGGTCCAATGTATCAGAAGATGAAAGCATCAAAGTAGCCAGATACTTCAATTTCTTGAAGGAGGGTATTCAAGAGGAGATGACTCTTCTCAGTCCTGAGATAGTACACTAGTGTTACCAACTGGCCATCAAGATTGAATACAAGAGAAGAAGGAAACAAGATCAAACCTCCAAGAGTAGAGGTAGAGGAAGAGACCAAAGGGGACATAGAGGAAGCTACCAAGGTAGGGGATTGAACAAAGAAGTTAGGGAGAGTCCAAACCTATAGAGCATAGCGGTGAGTCATCTTCTAGAAGGAATTTTGGTAGAGGTAGAGGCAACCAAGGAAGCTCCAACAAAGGTAGAAGTGCAGACAAGATTAATTCACATTTTTCTAGCATGAAATGCTACAACTATGAGTAGATGTGACATCTAGCTTTTAGGTGCCTGGAGAAGGCATCTTCTTCAAATACAAAGAAGAGAGTGACCTACACTCAAGAGGACACTTCAAGTGTCAAGTCACCAAAGGTTAGCCATATAGAATCATAAATGAGAGAGAACCTCATGTTTAGGATAGTTCTTATTAGACGGTCAGGAAAGGAAGAGCTAAAGTAGAGAAGAGCACTCTTTAGATTGAAGAGTAAAGTCATGGGGAAGGTTTGTAAAGTGATTTTTGACTCTAGTTCCATAGACAACATCATAGCAGAAGAGACGGTTAAGAATCTCAATCTTCCCAAGGTACATCATACCAATCCTTACAAAGTAACATGGCTAAATAAAGGACAAAGTGTCCTAGTAAATGAGAAAGCATGGATTGAGTTTTCTATTGGTGGTTACAAAGACAAGTTGTTGTGTGATGTGATACCCATGGATGCATGTCACCTATTATTAGGAAGGCCATGGTAGTTTGACAGAGAAGTTATCTACAATGGAAAGGACAACAATGTCACCTTCAAGAGGGATGAAAAACATTCAATTTGTAATCTTTGCTAGAGGAAGAAGGGGAGCAGTCCAAGACTCCTAGTGTGTTGCTGATTAATCTGAAGGAGATGTTACATTCACTACAAGCAAGGGACAGTGAACGATATTCCATAGTAGTGAAGCCTAAGGAAGAGGAGAAGCCCACTCAAGCACCACTACCAAATGAGATTCAAGGGTTACTTGGTAAGTACAAGGACATTATAAGTGATGGGAAACCAATAACTCTACCACAAAAGAGGTCAATAAGTCATCAAATTGAATTTATACCAGGGCCTCATTGCCTAAAAAGGAAGCATACAAACTCACACCGGATCAAAACCAAGAGGTGACTAGGAAAGCTCAAGAATTGCTTGATCAAGGGCTCATTAAGAAGATCATTAGCACATGTGTGGTACCACTGGTCTTAGCATCCAAGAAAGGATGAAAATGGAGGCTTTGCATTGATTCAAGAGTCATTAACTAGATAGCAATCAGGTATAGGTTTCCCATACCTAGGATTAAGGATTTGGTGGATTGTTTAGGAGGAGTACAATACTTCACCAAGTTGGATCTTAAGAGTGGTTACCACCAAATTAGAATAAAGGATGGGGATGAGTGGAAGATAGCCTTTAAGACTACTGAAGGGCTATATGAGTGGCTTGTGATTCCATTTGGGCTTACTAATACCTCTAGAACATTCATGAGATTGATGAATAAAGTGTTAAAGGACCACATACATAGATTTGTGGTGGTATATCTTGATGATACATGTATCTTCAGTAAGACAAAAGAAGAGAACTTAACACATTTTGAGATTGTAATCAAGAGACTTCATGAGGAGAAGTTGGCAATCAACCTAGAGAAATGTGAGTTCCTCAAGCAAGAGCTAGTTTATTTGGGGTTTGTGGTATCAAAAGGTCAATTGAAAATGGACCCATGAAAGGTGGAAGCTATTACAAATTGGCCTACACCAACCACAAGGATAGAAGTAAGAATTTTTCATGGTCTTGCTCAATTTTATAGGAAGTTCATAAGGAACTTTAGTGGCATATGTGCACCAATCCTAGACACCATAAAGGGTAGAGTGAAGACCAAGTTTAGGTGGACACTAGAAGCTAGTAAGGCATTTGAGAAGTTGAAGTAGAAAGTGGAAACACAACCCATTCTCCTACTACCTATTTTTGACAAAATTTTCACCTTGTAATGTGATGCAAGTGGCATAGCAGTGGGAGGAGTATTGAGTCAAGAAGATAGGCCCATAGCCTTCTTTAGTGAGAAGCTTAATGAGGTTAAGAAGAATTATTCAGCATATGACTTTGAGCTATATGCCTTAGTTCAGTCACTTAGGAAGTGAAGGCATTACCTCCTTCCTAAAGATTTTGTGGTGTTTACATATAGCTTGGCACTTAGCTACATAAACACACAAGATAAATTGATTAATAGGCACTTGAAGTGGATGGAGTACCTACAAGACTTTACATTCACTATCAAACACAAGAAAGGATACTTGAACAAAGTGGAAGATGTACTAAGTAGAAGAATGCTAATAGTGCACAAAGTTCAATTGCAAAGCATTGACATTGTGAGTTTCAAGGAGCTCTATGGTGAGGATGACGACTTCTCTGAAGCATATAAGATATGTTCTAATTTTGAGAATCATTTTCACAATCCATTATTAGAGTATACTTTATAAAGTGGACTTTTATTCAAGGAAAATTAGTTATGTGTTCCCAAAGGCTCAATGAGAGAAAATATCATTTAAGAGATTTCACAGTCCATTATTAGAGTATACTTTATAAAGTGGACTTTTATTCAAGGAAAATTAGTTATGTGTTCCCAAAGGCTCAATGAGAGAAAATATCATTTAAGAGGAGCACAACGGAAGTTTAAGTTGACACTTTGGTATCAACAAAATAATGGAGTTGGTACAAAGATTGTATTATTGGCCCAATTTACCAAGAGATGTCAGAAGATATGTGGAGCAATGTATGGTTTATATGAAAGCCAAAGAGGGATCTAGTAATGTAGGTTTGTATTAGCCTTTGCCTATTCCTAATAGGCCATGGGAATGTATTAGCATGGATTTTTTTTTAGGTCTCCCTAAGACCAAAATAGGGCTGGATAGTGTCTATGTAGTGGTCGATAGATTTAGTAAAATGAGTCATTTCATTCCTTGTAGGACCACTCATGATTACATAGCCCATCTCTTCTTTAAGGAGATTGTAAGGATACATGGTTTACCCCTAAGCATTGTATATGATAGGGATGTCAACTTTATGAGTCATTTTTGGAAGACTCTATGGAGGAGACTAAGAACAAATTTTTCTTTTGGGTCAGCTTACCATCCCCAAACAGATGGTCAAACTGAAGTGATAAATAGGGTGTTAGGCAACCTACTTAGATGCCTCACCAACGAATATGAACAAACATGGAATATGATCCTTCCTTAAGTTGATTATGCCTATAATGATAGTATAAATAGGACCATAGGAAGAAGCCCATTTAATATTGTGTATGGGATGCATCCAAGAGGAGTGTGTGAGCTCAAAGATCTAGGAGCTATGGAGAATAGGAGTGGCCATGTAGAGGATTTCTCTCAAACTATGAAGGAGGTATAGGAACAAGTGAAGAGTACTATCATAGAGGCAACTCACAAACTGAAGGACAAGGTAGATATGTCAAGGAAGGATGTACAGTTTGTAGTAGGAGACTATGTGATGGTACATCTTAATAAAGTCAAGATTATAGAAGGGGATGCCAACTAAGTTGCCAATGAAAAGAGTGGGACCTTGTAAGGTGTTAGCCAAATATGGTAACAATACATACAAGGTGGAGATATCGGCATATTTGAGCATTTCACCAGTGTTCAATGTATCATATTTGATTAAATTTATGGGGCCACTGTCAGAGATCAACCAGAATAGTGAGCAAATACTGAACGATATCAGTACTGCAGTCTTACCTCCCATAGTCAAGCCACAAGTTGAGAAGGTACTTGTATCCAAGGTGAAGAAACAAAAAAGACACAGAGTTAACATGGAGCACCTCATCAAATGGAAGGGGCACCCTAAATCTAAAGCAACATGGGTAGAAGAAGCTGACTTTAAAAAGTCTAGCATCAATCCTTCTATATTATCCTCTACTATACCTTAAAGTCTTTTTGTGTAGAGGGGGGAGTATGGTGAAGGATAACCTTTTTTTTTCTTTTTTTTTAAAGACGTCTTTGGCATGTTTTGATTTCCCTAAGTTCATGTTGACCAAGATGTGGAATCCACTAGGGATTTGGAGTCCTTCTAGGTCCTAGGTTCTTATGGAAGACTATAGTCTTTTAGTCTTTCTCTTGGAAAATGAAGATAAATGATGGCAGGGTGATTTTATGAGGTTTAGAGTATGTGAAATAAATTTTGGAGTCTATGTGTGGTCTAATACTCCATGGGATCCTCCCAAGGTCCCTAGGAAGCAAGATTTTAAAAGTTGCTACATTTGTTGTAAAAGTTGCTTAGCAACTTTTGCAACTTTTAAAAGTTGCTAGGTGCTTGGTTTCCTTAAGGCCCTAATCAGCTTATAAGGGATATAAATCTCCCATAAACCTAATTTAGTGATAAATATGTGAATCTTGGCTCAAACCCCAAGGTTGGAGAAACTATTGTACAAAGAACTAATTCTTGAAGTGTGCACATTATTTGGATTTGCTTGTATTTCAGTTAACAGAGAATTAATGAGTAGACTTATGAATTAGATTTGGATCAATGATGGATGCTAGATGTTAGTGTGTATGTTTAATTTGAATTTCTACATTTATTTTAGGTTTTCTTATTCATTCCTATGTCTTAGTTTAAATCCTTGTATTATCTCTACTCACTGGTCCATACCAGGAGAGTTACAGACATGAGGATCTAACTCACTATCCCACTATCTATTCTCTACATCCATTTGGGGATAGTGGTATACTCTATGAGTGTACCATATGTAGAAGGAGGGGCCCTAGAAAGCATGCTAAGTTTTTTATAGTCAAGCCCTAGGCGAGCCATGGTGAGTCTAGCTAGGAAGGATTGAGTTAAGAAGAAGAATATGTTGTAGAGGAGAAATGGGTAATGTGGTTTGGTGATTCAAGACCTTATATATGGTCATTAAAAAGATCTATATGCAAGGAGAAGTTGTGATCAATCCATTTGATCACCCAAAAACAAGAGACACTTCATGCAATCAATAAAGGCCCTAAACCCTCCCAAAATCACCTATTTCTAGTTAGGGGATTGTCACTTAAACTCCCATAATGATTTTCTTTGACAATATTATCCCTCATAGAACACTTAGAGATACACAATTAACTCCCCTTAAAGATAAAACCATCCTAAATTAGATATTCAGAAACCTCAACATGATAAGTATCAAAAAAATCAAAACATACATTGTATATCTCTAGTAAGTCTTCATCCTCCTTATACACGACTTTGAGGGATTCTACACCCACACTTTTATACTGAATCTCTTACACTCTCAAAACACTTCTACTCAAAGCATCATTCACTTTGTTGACTTTCCCATTTTATGCTTTATTGTAAATGTATAGGCTTGAAGAGATTCTAGACAATTCATATACTTGTGACTCAATTTATCTTAACTATTCAAAAAACTTAAGGCTTGATTATCGGTGTACAGATTGAATTATTTGGGTAGTAAGTAATTTTTCCACTTTTTAAGTACTTGAACTAATGCATAAAGTTCAAGGTCATTAAAGGATTACTTCCTCTTTGCCTCATTTAGTTTGTTGCAAGAAAAGGCCATTGGCCTCCCTTCCTATCTTAACACTGTCCCTATGGACATATTACTTGCATCACATTCTATGGTAAAGATTTTATTAATATGAGGAAAAATAAGAATAGGTTAATGAGATATCTTTACCTTCAAAGTTTCAAATGCCTTATTTATTGCCACTATTTAGGAAAATATGCACTTTTTCCCTCCTTTGATTTTCTCCAACATTGGTACACATATTTGACTAAATTTCTTAACCAACTTCCTATAGAAGGTAGATAGGCTACGAAAACTTCTTACTTATCTCATTGACCTTGGAGTTGGACAAGTCACTATGGCTTCCACCTTTGATGGATTCATCTTGAGGCTTCCTTTAGAGATGAAAAAATCAAGATAAGTCAACTCTTACTTAATGAAGTCACATTTGTCAAGGTTGATCAAAATTTTCTCCCGATGTAATTTATTCAAAACCATAGCCAAGTGTCTTAGGTGCTCCTCCTTTGTCTCTCTGAAGATAAGGATGTCATATAAGTACACCACAAAAAAATTTCCCAATTAATGGTTTAAGCACTTCATTCATCAACCTCATGAAAGTGTTTGAGGTATTTCTCAACCCAAATGGCATTACCATCCATTCATACAAACCTTTATTAATTTTTAAGGTTTTCTTCCACTCATCACCTTCCTTTATCCTTATTTCATGATAGCCACTTTTCAAGTCTATTTTGGATAAATAGCAGGACCATCCTAAACAATCCATCAAGTCTTCAATTCTAGGCATGGAAAATCTATACATGATAGTAGTTTTGTTTTAATAGCCCTAGAGTCAGTACAAAGTCCACTTTTCATATTTCTTTGGTGCAAGGACCGTTGGTACAACACAAGGACTAAGAATTTTACTTATCAACCCCTTGTCTTCTAAATCCTATACTTTCTTGGCGATTTTCTCATTTTGAGATGGAGTCAACTTGTATGTGTCCTTGTTTGGTAAGGTTACTCTAGGGATGAATTCAATATGATGAATTATGTCTTTGATTGGTGGTAGAAACTTGGGCATGTTATCCACTACAGCTCCTTCATACTTCTTCAATAACTCTTGTACTTCATTTGGAATATACTTCCCTTTGGAACTTGAGTATCCTAAGGTTCCTTTTGGCTTCACTACCAAGGAAAATCCTGCCTCCTCTTCCTTCAATTCTTACAAAATATCCTTCTTTCCTACAATCATAATACCTAATCTACCTTGTTTGTCCCTTGCATTATCCGGCAAAGGATTCATACTATAATTCACACCATCCTTGATGATTGAATAGGTATTCTTCTACCCATCATGTGGGGACTTCAAATCATATTTCCAACGGTGACCAAGAAGAAAATGGCATGCATCCATTGTAACCATATCACAAAGAAATTTATCCTTATACTCTCCTATTTGGAATTCTAGACACAATCTTATTCATCAACAAAAAAAAATTTCCCCTTAGTTAGTTGTGTTACTTTATAAGGAAAAGGATGAGATAATCTTCTTAACTTCAATTCATCCACCATTTCTAAATATACTAAGTTATCAGTTGAACCAGAGTCTATATTACCTTTCATACCTTCCCATTGACTTTGCAAGAAGTTATGAATAGTGACTTCCTTTGTGATGGTTCTTGTGTAGTTGGAACCTTAAAGTCATCATCATCAATCTTTCACCTTTCTCAAGATCTACAAGTATGGAAGGAGAGTTTACACTCTAATGGTTCTCTTCTTGAATCAAATGGGTTCTCCTCTCTCTACCTTGTGAATTTTTATAACTCTTGTTAGGACATCTACTTGCAAGATGTCCTACTTGGCCACAATTATAATATTTTCCAATGAATGGACTAGTACACCTCCTTGATCTCCCAAATCTACCTCTATCATTAGGCCTTCTACCCCTAGAGTTACCTCTAAAATTGGTTCCTCCTTGTTTCTCACCTTGAATAGTTTCACCTTGGTTCTTTTGTGTTTGACTTCTTCAACCAAAACCTCCTCTACCCCTCAAGTTCCTTCCACCTTTGCCTCTATTTTGTTTCTCACCATTTCTTCTCAATTTATCATCTACTCTAGGTACTAATTGAAACAACTTACTCACTATATCATGAGCCATGATATTGATCTAATCTTGGATGCTAAACTTTAACCTTTTCATGTATATTCTTGCTACTTTATCCTTCTCCTCTTCATGGTGTTTGATTGTGAGACTTAATCTATGAAATTATTCAGTTTAGGCACTCAAATATAGGTCTTTTTATCTTAAATTTTGCATCTTCCTATAGACTTGCACATTATTATCTACTAGCATAAAATTTTCCTTTATCCTTGCCACCATCTTATTCCAGGATGTGATCATATTTCTCCCTTCTCTCACCTTCTCACTTTGTATCTAATTACACCATGTGAGTGTTGTCCTATTCAATTTTACTTTGCAAAATTAACCTTCTTTTCTTTAAGTATCTCCTTATACTTTAAGTATCTCCTTATACTCAAAGTATTTTTTTAGTTCCTCTATCCAATCCACAACCTCTTTTGCATCCATATTCCCACAAAACATAAGAACTATGCCAAGTTAATATGATGATTTTTAATGTATGAAAACCTCACTAAATAAAAGTACTCATCCCACTAGGATTTGTATGCATGACGTACATCCTCATCATATCCTCTAACACCTAAGGTAATGTGTTCCAAGTGCTAAATTCATTTCTATAAGAATTTTCACTTAGCCAAATGGGTGTATAATTGATGACATCTTAATCACTAACATGACCTATCTCAATTATTCCTTGTATTCCTTTTATATCCTTGTTAGTAAATATATTTTTCCTTTGATATATCTTTCTTACAAACTCACTCTATTACCCACTTGAAAGAAAAACAATTTCTAATAGTTGGCTAAGTGTTCTTTAATCACTTCCCTCTAAATTTTATCTTAGGTACAACTCCCTAGGATTGATCTTCAATAAATTTTTAGTACTAATTTATGGGTTTAGCTTTTAACCAGAAATCTTAAAAGGGATTCTTTATCATTCTTAGATGAAAAGCAAAACATCGTTACTCTAAGAAAAGAAACTTAAAAGAAAAGAGAGAAGAAAATGCACAGTTTTCTGCAATTGGTAACTACATGAAAACTGAATGACAATTATTTTCAAAACAATAATACAAGGTAAAGGATTACAGATCGATTCAATCCAGTGTAAAACTTACAAATAACTATACATAATGAATTAAAAAGTCAGCACATAACACTCATTCACTCATTTCAAACAACACAGATTTGAAATATAATCATATATGTATTCCACTATTGTAGCACATGAAAAAATGTATATATTGTTTTCACAATAAACTAGATTCATTCAAGTATCTATCTAACCACTAATAAGCTAAAGAAAAATCTATCTAGTTTCAAAAAATATTTGAACTCTTTCACAGTTTCTAGCTGTCCTACTTATATTCTCAACAAACTGGGAGGTCTCTTTTAGAACCCGACCTCTCAAATAAATAGTTATTTAGAAAAAACTAGAGTAAAAAGGACACATGTCCTTAAAGGTTTACATGCAATTAAAAAGAAACTAAACTTCCAAATTGGGCTCTTTATTAGTGGCATGCTCTTCACTTCCAACAGAGCTTTCTCCTTCATCAATAATGGATTGAGTCGACACCCATTCTTTGTATGCTTGGACAAGTTCCTTCACGACCTTCAAATATTAAATCTTCATGTTCATGATTCTAGTCATCAAGGCCTCTCTACTCCATTTCAACCTTTTGAATTTTTTAATTATCCTAGGAAGTTGATCAATGCATCAGTAAAGCAAAGACTTAATCCTATCCATCTGGTTGAAGTCTGTAGCTTTTAGGTTAATGTTCTCCTCAATTGTGTTCATGGTAGCTTCAAATACTTCCAAGACTCCTTTCAATTCTTTATCACCATAACTTGTTGAATATGTATAGGTAAAATTGATAACTTTGAGCCCATTCAACATAGCCTTCTAGATTTGTTTAGCCTCATTTTCACAATCCTTAGTTTTGGCTATAGTATGCTTGATGGTTCAAATATACCATCTAATGGTCTTCCTTAAAACTAAGAATACTAACAAATCATAATATTTCAAAGATTTTTTAGTGTAGAACTTGGTATAGCCGTACATTTCAATCTCCAGGAACTTCTTCATAGCAACAACCCATTTCTCTTCTTCTATATCCCATAATTGTCATTATGTCTGCAATTTTCCCACCAAGGCTTTAGTATAATGAATAATGACCTGGGAATCATTGACATACTTGAGACCACTTTTAGTCACCTCATTCATCCATTCTTTTATAGTATAAACTAGGGCTTGACCTCGTTGAGCTTGATTCAATAGATTTTTTCTTTCAATAAAGTTCAGGTCAAAGACCTATGGAGATTGGATCAGTCGTGTAGCTTAAAATTTGTAGAAGGTGTTTATGAACTGAGACAATGACATAATCAGTTATTTTAGTTCTTTCTTTTCCTTGTTTTCTTACTAGGAGGTCAATAACATTTGTTGGGTTGTCTCTTTGAATAAATGATTCTTTCATGCACGGTCCATGGTTCCCAACTCAACCTTAGTGGCTTCAAAATCTTCAGCCATGAGTTCATGTTCTCCTTCCTTCAATCTATAAGTGGCTACTTTAGTGGTCCACTTCCATATTTTCTCATCTATAAACATTTGAGCAGTTCGCTTCACTTTTTTAGTTTTAGGAGATTTCTGAATGTATTTACTGACAATATCATGAACAAGAACCGAAATAGGAACCAAAATATGCTTCTTATTCAAAAAATAAGTTAGCCACTTTGGTGTTGTATTAGATTTAGTTGATTGTTCAAGTGTCTTCATTGGTGTGTCCATGATCTCTAGTGTCACATCATCAAGGTCAAAGAGATCTTTACCCACATGTTCTTCTTCACCTATTTGGTAACTCATATCTGTGAGTTTATCATCATTTGGATTGATAGTTTGCACATTCTCTTGAGCCATTTTATTATTTATCTTAGACTTGGTCTTTGATATTGCGAGCCTTTGAAGATGAGCTACCGGTGAACAATCTTTTGTAGATTTCTTTTGAGTAGCCTTAACCTTTTTTCTTCCCTGTAGAACCTGCATTATCAATTGGTATAGGAATGTTAGAAACAAAGGTCGAGGAAGGAAAAGAAGTAACTCTAACCTCATTTGACTTAGGTTTAGACTATTTTTGTTTTCTTTTTTCTAAAATCCATTCTTTGGTCAAGTGGATCACATGTTGTGTTCTTTGTTCAATGTTATCTTCTTCATCTTTAACCCAATTAATGAAATACTCATCTTGTTCAGTTGACTTCTTGACTTAGGCTCAATAAAACTAGAACCATCATCATTCACTCCTACATTTATTTGTATTCTCATGGATAAGATTTGTGATATACATAGCCTATGGTGTTCCCTTTATTTTACCAAAGATTCATATGTACAATCCTCCCAAAAGTCTTATAAGTGAGGAATAGGAAACATGTGTGACCTAAGCCCTAGACTCCCACTGGCATAATTTTTGTTATCAAACCCATCAAGCTCTCAATGTATAATTTGAAGTCAAAGTGTCAGAGGTCTCTCCCTATACTTATTGCATATGTCATGCATCTACATGAAAGCTTACCTAATTTAATGGGGAAGGCCTTTTCCCATTCCTCTTGAGTGATAAATATTTTTAGAATAGTGGGAGGTTGTCTACAAACTTCATATAGAAAAAAATAGTTGAAACATGTCTCGGTAGCCTCATAGGTGAATCTTCAAAACCCCCAACCTTGATGTAGGTAAATTTAGTGAACTGAATATAGAAACTTCCATACTTAGTCACAAATTCCTAGGCTTCTAGGCTGATTCTTATAGTAGATATCCTAGCCAACTCAAAATAAAGTTTTCCCATGAATGCATCATGTACCCTTCTATAATTTTAATTATATTACTCTTTTAAAAGATGGGAAAATATTCATAAACACACATTCCATCAACATAGGTTTCATGAGGCATTCCATACCATTGTCTACTACAAGTCATAAAATACATAAGGTAAGAAGACATAAAGAAACCACTCCTATTTAATTTGGACATATTAAGCTACTCCCCCATAGAACTGGGAATCAACTCAGCCCAATCTAAAGGTTGCTTCCCTTCTAAGATAATTTGAACATAAAAGAACATCCAATCAAAGAAAAGATAGGCTTCTGGTGATCCTCTTACTCTGTGCATCATTATCATGAAATCATTGATATAAGAGTGCATATGATCCCTATTCAACTTCTTGGGTAACCATGAACCTCCCCTCTATGGATTTAATAACGAAATTTTAGCTATGGAAGTTTGATTCCCATCTCTATTCTCATTAAACTTAACAATGGATTATGGAGGAGAAAAGATAAAGAAGGTTTTTTTTGTGGTTTAAAGAGCTAAAGACACAATTTCTCTATTAATAGACATCAAGACCCTACCATACCTTTTTCTAATTATTTCAGTCCATGTATCATAATGTTTAATACATTGAAGAATCACTTTCAGGCATATGACAGCAGGAGGGAATGTTATAGCTGCACACAACCCACTATGCAAAGTTTCTAAGGCTAGTGTACCCTCGAGTGAATTGAGAAGGTAGTCTAGTAAACCTTCTAAACTACAATTTTCTAGGTCACTGTCTGTCACTACAGGACCATCGCAGACCAAGCTTGATACATTTCTAAATAGATGAAAATCAGATTTCATAGCTTCAACAACTTATATTTCCTACATCATTCTTTGTTCTGCTATTAAATATTAAAATACCAATGTAAGGGCAGCCAAACTCAACTTTCTTTTTATATTTCCTTGACTATTGGAGCTCCAATGTCCTTACCTCCATCTACTTGTTTCTCAATAATGTTGTTATTTAAAACTTTGAGTGAAATGACCAACTTAAGTAGAGGGGGCATGAGAAACTAGATCATTAATTGAAAATCTTTACAAAGGTAAAGAAAAAAGATATGATTTGACATCTCAAACATGCTATTCATAATTACTCTTTCTGCATATCCCCATGTCGTAAAATTTAATGTTTTTTTGGACACCTCAGACATGCCAACTTACCCCACTATCTTTTAACATTAAATACACACCTTCCTATGGGACCCACTGTTGAGCTGTTAAAAGATTAACCTTTTAGTTATTTTGTCTTCCTTTGAATATCTTTGAACATGAGTGAACAATGTTCATGATGGTTCAAATGTGTTCAATATAGTTCAAGCCCTCATACTACCAAGTTTACCATTTTGATGATTCATCTACACTGATATGTCATAATCCCATGACTGATGCCTCGTCATTTCTCTTGACTTATCAATACATTAATCATCTCTACCATCCTTTTATCCAACCAAATTTCTTGCAAATGATGAACTAACTTGAACTACCTTGAACCGACTTGAACAAAGTTCAAGCCTGTTTAAGGGTGTTCAAGAGTATTCAAAACTATTCAAATAACTTGTTAGCAAGAAACTTGACACCTTTTTAAATCAAGGTACAACTTGAGAGACTAAAGGTTTTGATAAAAAGATGAACTTGAGGGAAACTCAAAAGATTAAGAGGAAAATAAGGTGACTAAATTATACAAGGTCGACTCAGAAAATAAGAAGGTACAAGTGATGAACTTTGACTAACATTAGCTATGACTAGGGAAAACTTTTGGTAAAAGGAAGAGAACTCAAAAATCTGGTTACACAAATATTAAAAGGGTAAGGGAAAACAAAACAAAAATAGGAACATGGAAAAAAAACATCTAGAAATAAATCTAGACCTAATATGTACAAAACTTTACACAACGAGAGCCTCAAAGTTTAAAAATTTTGAAATCTTACCCATTATAAGAAATGGAAAGATGGTCCCATGTGGATAAGCCAATTTAAAGGCATTAAATACTAGTTCTTCTTCAATAAGGAAAGGCCCCTTCCATAATGATTCAAACTTTCTATCATCTCCTTTTGGTTCTTTCCTCTTGTCCCAAAGTAAAACTTCATCTCCTTTCATGAATTTCTGAGGTCTAGCTCTTCTATCAAAAATCCTCTTAACCTTGGCTTAGTGTTTAGTGATTTTGTCCAACAATGCTTCTCTTTCTTCTTCATGCTTGTGTAGGTACAAAACCCTTTTTTCTAAATAATCTCTGAAAGTCTAATCTTCAATAGCTATTTGCAATCTTGTTGTTGACGGTTCTAGTGGAAGTGACACTTGAACACCCACTCCATAGACTAGCTCAAAATGCACCATACCAATTTCTCTTTTAGGGGTTATTTTGTCAGTCTAGAGAGCTTCAAAAAGCTTTTTATGCCTATTTTTACGACTAACGTCCACCAGTTTCTTCATGATGGCAATCAGATTCTTATTACTTAATGATTCCTCTTGTCCATTTCCTTGTGGAAAATAATCTAAGGAATGAGACAATGAAGTAATGTGATCATAGCATAAAAGGGTTAATTCTTGTCATGATAAATAAGTGGCATTATCTGCTACAATCTTTTGAGGCACTCCAAAGCATACTAGGATATTGTCTTGTAGAAAGTCACACACCACTTGAGATTTTTCTTTTCTGGTTTGAATAGCCTCAACCCACTTGGTGAAATAGTCAGTTGCTATCAAAATGTAGATATGACAAGCACTTGATTAAGGATTAACTGATCCAATAAAATCTAGCCCCCACTACTTGAAAGGTTCATCCACCATAACAGGTTTCAAAGGTAGTGTTAGCACTTAAACTTGTAGATGAAATCACAACTCATATATGCCTAATCGATGCATCTATCTCAATTCAAATGCTAAGGTACTAAGGTTTTAAAACCTTCTTCACTTTGAGTATGAAACTCGGGTAGGTTTACCTTTCTCAATAGCTTCTACAAAGCATAGAAATAGAGATCTATGTGCTTGACATAGATGATACAATTCAAAAAATATAGTAAATGTAAATTGAACAAATTATTGATTGTTTTTTGGTGGTGAACAAGTGCAAATCAAGCTAAAACTAGTGCCTTATTCATTGGGCCAGAGTCAAACCCTACATCAACAGAATCCTCTCAAAACAAAGGTACTGTAACTTAAATGTAATGCCTAACAATCCATTCTCTCAATTCCTAATCCTGCCATCAAATTCATAGATGAACCTTTAATTCCTAGAGACCTCCCTTAAGACTTATTCTCTCCTTGAAAGAAACTTAAGTTCAACCCCTATATTTATCTTGTAAATAACACATTAAAGAGCCTTACCATTTAGTGCATAAGAAAAATAAAGCATCCATACACAAAGACAACAAGGCATAGCAACAAAATTCCAATATCTTTGTATTAATTTTTAACTGAATCAATACAATTTCACAGAGACTTGAAAGAAGTCAGATTCTATATTTCAGTACTTTATTTACCAAAACTTTCAACCACCCTTAAAAAAGAAGAAAAAAAGATATTTATATCACTATCCATCTTGGAATCCTCAAAGAAAAGATGCAACAAGCTTCAGATGGCTAGGAAAGTGACTTGCACTAAATACAAAAAGTACAAACCAATCATCACAAAGATTGGAGGAAACAAAAGTAGTTCACAACAATCAGAATCTTCACAAGTGGCACCTTTGTCTGAAGATATTTCAAAGCAGTTACCTGATTTGTTTTCATGAATAATTTCCACCATTATAGGCTAACCTACATCATCCTTTGTTTGATACATGCTCTCCCTAGAATTTTGGATCAAGTGCCATGTGTACTTTACTCTTCTTCCTCTACCTCTAGCTATTGGACAGTTGGCTTCTTCTTCTTTTTCTTTGTACTTTTGTCCCAAGCTACCACATCATCATTAGATGGCCAATTATAACTCTACAATCCCTTTAGTACCTTCAACTTCTCTTCCCACCTAGAATTAGTGATGCCCTTAACCTCTATAACAAACTTTGTGCAATCATTTTCAACCTTGAACAAGTTTTCAATTATGTTGTTACAGCCTTGTAAGTCCAAAGAACCATCTCAACCAAGGAAAACATCCTACCAAATTAGAAATTGATCCACTGATGATCTCCACTCATCAATACTTAGCACACCTCCATCATCATTACAAATAGAAGGCATATACTTACTATAATTTTTGTCAAACATGGCCAGCTTGGCCTTTACTTGATTTGATTTTCCTTTGATGAACTTTGAAACAATAGTTACCAATCCAATCTTCTCATACACCTTTGTCACCACTTCAGAGATATAAACCACAAACTTCTCCTAAACCATGCATTGTAAAGTGGCTCCAAAGTAGCCAGTGACTCTTTTATTTTCTCATTTGCCTTATACAACAAGATAACTGACTGATGGACTGACTCCACCTTCTCTTTTATTTTTTTTTGTCTATGTTGCACAACCTCTACCATAGTCTTCAAGGCTGCATCCAGTCTCGCCTTTTCTAGATCCTCAGTTGGCCGGTCAGGAACTTCTGCCTCTGACTGAGGAGGGGCCTCAATTTGTAAAGGAGGAGGAGGAATTGCCTTTGAAGCTTCTTCAAGATAAGCTTTTAAATCTTCTAATTCATCCTCCATTTTCTTTATTACCATGAGCTTTAGATCTTTGTCCTTAGCCACCTTCATTGAATTTTCAAATAACTTATCATACCTCTCAAATAACTAGATGGTTTTTGCCTCATTTAGGTGGGCCAAGTGTGTTACTACCTTGGACACCTCAAGATCAGTGGTATTTTGCACAGTCTAGACAATTTTGTCTCCTTCCATCTTATCTTCATTACTCACTACAGATGGCTTGTTAGTTCTAGGAGCCAAAGACCACAATGCAACAACTTGAGACTTGGATTCATAACTACTCCCTCATATCATGCCATCTATCAACACTTCATATGATAGGCTACCATCTAGTTGCTTCTTTATTTGATCAATGATGAAGGTAGAGGTCAAGTCCCATCCAAGAATTAAAATCATTCCACTTGATTTAACCATCTCCCTCACCTCCTCCATAGTAATTCTTTCAAGACTAGGGTCATATGATGTCAGGGCCCTCATAGTCTCCTCACTCAGTTGCATTCCTTTAGGCAAGGCTTTTGCTACTTCATTTTGTTTTCTCCAAATAAGAAAATACTTGAATTCTTTACTATGGATGAATTGGTCATCACTAAGCAATTCCTTCTGATAAAGCTCTCTTTCATATTTTCCTAGTAGTAAGGTAAAATCCCCTTCTTATTTTGACACAACCTTTTTACCATCTCTGATGGCCTTCCTTAATTGGTGATGGTAGGCCCTATTACCAAGTACAAGAGTAGAAGCTCTATCCAGTACCTTCTTTCTTTTTTCTCCTTTGTAGGCTCACCTACCTCAAGCTTTTATTTTTTCAATGGTGGCTCTAAAGTAGCCCCCACCTCCGTTGGATCTTGGGTCAAGTCAATAATTGGTACATCTCATGTAGGAGGTGGACTACTGCCTTCTTGTGAGTCATCAGCAAAATCCTTAGGCTCAGATGTAGAATAACCTCTTTCAATACCTCCAAATTTTCCTTAAGCAACCCCTCCAACTGATTGGATAGGGTGCCATCCATTTCTATCATCTTCTCAATTCTTTTCAAATATGGGAGCTCAAGAAAATAGCCACCAAAAGGAATCTTGGCCTTTTTAAGTCTGACCTCTATGTCCAGCAAGTCAAAATACTTGTTCCACCTTATTTGGGCTTCATCATGATCAAAAATATTTCTTATTACATCCTCTTCATCTAGGCCCTCATGCTCTCTGATTGTCCCAATGCTTGGGATCAAGGTCATCCTAGTAGTCTTGATAAAGCCTTTAGGATCAACATATTTGCAGGTGCCTAAAACCATCTTGAAATGATTGAGGCAACTACCAACCTGATCAAGTGCCCTTTTCCAAATCAAGAAACTTCCAATTCTAAACTACCTCGGGGTGAAGGTAGCCTTCCTATGAGGTGCCAAGTGTTCTCTGTCAATCCACATCAATTGCCAAATAAATTATATCATAGCAACCCTAGGAGGCACAAATTTGGGTAGCACATGTGGGGATTGAGGGCAACCATAAACCCTAAGAACTGTGAATTTGGCCCCAAGGTAGAAGTTACCCCAATTATGCTTTCCTGGCCACTTATCCTCATATTGCATTGACCTTAACAATTTCAAAACCTTGGTTGAAAATCTTACTATATTTGTTCCCAATAACCCAAGAATTGGATAAACAAGGTAATTCTAGAAAACATAGAAATTACATTCATTGGATGTGTAATTCCAAACCCTTAACCAATACTACACTGGGTTTGGTTGACCCTCAAAAGTAGTCCTCAACTTCAACATTCTTGCATCAAGATGATTAACATAATGGTATAAAATTAAATACATAAAGAGGGAATAATGCATAAACCTAATAGGCCTCTTACTCTCTTTAACAGATATCAACCCCTCATGAATCCTATTGATTACATACTAGATGTAATCATAGTCAGTATTGATATGAGAATTTTGAAGATCTAGAATTATCATCAATAGGTCAGCAGGCATTTTCTCTTCATCCCCATCCATACCTAGAACCCTAAACAACTCATGACACAAGAATTTCACATAATTATTGAGGGATGAGAAATGATAAGGGGCATTCATACTTTCCAAGAGAGGGGCTATATATTTACCCTACTTGGGCATATGCTTAACTATCTAACTTTTAAATGACCCAATATTACTTGCATATTTCAACCTGGTCCTCATTGGTCCAAAGAAATAAAAATAGATTGGTCCTCACATCTAATGGTTCTATAGATAGGGTCATACAACCTATCCAACACAATAATCAAGTCAACATCTAAGAAAATATTAGGCACAATCAATTTCACCATCCCCAAAGCCCAAGCATTATAGATAGGTATAGCCTTATGCCTATTATTGTAAAAGTATGATAAAATTGTGTAACCTAAGCTTGAAGGGGTGATAGGGTCCCTACACTTGTCCATGAGGTCATCAAAAGCTATATCAATGGCCTTCTTGTTCTAATTCAACCCTGGAAAAAACTTGAGGAACTCATCTGAATAATTGGGCTTTCCCTTGTCATCGCCACCTTGCTCTCTTATTGCTCCACTGGATGATGCTACACTTGCCTCTAGATGACTCATCTTAGCAAACAAGAACTCCATAGCACTACAATTTATATCACTTCTCACTCACTACTTCAGCACCAACAATCTCAATTATCCTCAAAATAACTTTGAGCACATAAAGCAATGAAGTCCTACCTTTATAACTTGAGAATTGAATGCGCACAATAACTAAATCATCACAAATCTTGGCTAAGTCACTTCTGCATTCAATTTTTCATATTACCAATCTTCAAATCAAAGCTAGTCATGGTGTGGATGTTGACAGACTAATTTAAAAAATAAAAAATAGAGTGCAACAGCAATGATCATGACTTTTGGAATTTAAAACCCTTAATTACTAATAAAACCCTCTTTAAAACTTTATTTGATGGCATTTTACCCCTTTCCAGCTTGGCAGAGTACTCCTTCCACGTTGCAATGGCTCATAACATTGATTAGCATGAAAACTTAACCAGACCTGATTTGGAGATCAAGCGAACAAAGGGTCTCATGATCTCTGAAAGAAATACTAATGTTGGGTTAAGTCTGGAGATCTAGTGACAAGGCCATTCACAAAATCATAGAGTGATCTCTTAACTCATGACTTTTCTCTAAGATTATGTGACCACCATTGATCCCAAAGATGATTAATGGTCCTTAGACTATCTTTTAAAATCCATCATAACCCCGCTCAAATCAGAGATTTGGAGACTGAAGGCAATCTTATGTTCTCAGAACACTTGGATCAACCATGGTTAAACTCAGAGAATAAGTGATGAAAGACTTCACCAATTCTCGCAACCCTTTTCTTAACTTAGCAAGTATCTGGAGATCAAGCGAATAAATCCTTATACAAACCCATGAAACATAACACCTTGACCATAGTGATATTTGGAGAATCACTGAACAACAAATCTCATAATCTCGGAAAGCCATGCTTAACTCTTATTCCATCCCATGATTCAGTGAACATGATTACCTCACATTCTCAAAAAGAAATGCCTAACCATGGTCATACTTTGAGATTGAGTGAATAACCCACATCTCCCATTCGCTAAATACTCTTCATACCTTAGGTTAGATCTTGAGATTATCTGCCAATCGTAGATCTTGAAAACAATCAGTGTTTGTCACTAAATTGCCCAAACCATTAGACCTTTACCTTTTAATTACAAGATCAGTGACCATAGCATTTGCTTAATCTCCCAAGGTTCAAAACCTTAATTTTTCAATTTCGAGAATGTGCGAATAAAGAAGACATACTTTAACTTTGCTTTGTTCGCCAAGTCACCGAAGACTCTAAAACTTCACTAACTGATTATGAGATTCAATGAACACTATGCTCACTTAATTGCTAAATGATTTAGAACTTTTTCATCTTTTCTTGAGATCAAGTGATTGAAGAAAACTTTATCCTTTGCCAAATTATATTATCAAAGCCACCAAACTTAGTGGACATGAAAATAAGACTCAGTCGCTGGATCGCAAAATGAAATGGTGTAGGGCCTGTCCTTCATGAGATTAAAACCTCATTGTTGATCACAAAGATTATCAACGGTCTTCACTGAAATGCCAGAAGAATTTAAACTTAGCTGCCCAACTTGGAGAATAGGAGGTAACTGCCATGCCAAGTCGCCAAATGATTTAATGAAACCACCAAGAATCAAGTGAATATGAGATTACATAGTCGCTAAATCACTTGATGTTAAGACTAACCGTGACTTAAACCAGGATATTTAGGGACTAAGGAGAAGATAACAAAGGACTTACCACTATCGCTAATTCGCTAAAAGACTTAAAGAAAAGGAAGAACATTGTGCGATTCAGTGAAGACAAGGAAAATTGTGACCACGTGTAGATTGGAAAACTTAAGTGACCCAAAAAGTAACACGTTAATAGAAGAAACTAGGGCACACTCAAAACTAACCAGTGAACTGATCATTTTAGGAAAAAAACATAGAACTAGGGTTTTAACATAAATATGAAAATTTTTGAAGAATTGTAAAATAATATGAAAATTTTTGAAGAATTGTAAAACCCTAAACCAAACGGGGACATATGCAAAGGTGAATGACAAGGATCCAAAGAGAAAGCTCAAAAACCTAATATATACCCAACAATAGCTCTATCTAAGTATGCTTGAATGTAAGTTCATAGCAAGAAACCATGAATCTCTAGGTGGTAGACCACAAAACCCTAACCTAAAATAGGAAGCAAACACACAACAAAAGAAAACACACATATACATATATACAAGACTACTGTGCATGGAAGAGATTGAGAATTAATTGAAGAAATACTTCAGAAATTGTCCATGCACTGGCAATTCCTATTCTTCACCATTCAAATTTCTCAAGAAATATGAATCCTTTCCATGAATTTGATAAATAATGAAAGGTCCTAACTACAAGGATTCAAATTTTGTATGATTTCCTTTGTCCTTAGCCCTGGCATTCCATTGAAGCAACATATCTTCAGGTTGGAACTTTCTAATAGTTGCCCTTTTGTCAAAAAGATATTTCATTTTCTATTGTGACTTCAAATTTTCTTTTTGACCCTCTCTTTTGAGTTCATCCAATTCCACTAATTGAATCATCCTGTCCTATAATGGATCACTGATTTCCATTTCTTCTTCTCTTATTAACTAGTAAATAGGCAATAAGTTATTAATAGGAAGTCTAGACATTGTACCATAAACCATCTCAAAAGGGGATTTTCTTGTTGCCTTCTTTTCAACAATTCTATTGGCCCATAAGGCCAACTTTAGTTTTACATGCCAACTCCTTTTGTTTTTCTCCAAGGTCTTCTTTAGAATCTACAAAATACTCTTGTTACTTGATTCTGCCTGCCCATTGGCCTGTGGATGGTATGGGGATGAATATTGTAAGTATTTGCAAATAGAAAATATTGAACCAAGGATCTAGAGGTTGAGGAAAAGCACAAGAGAGAGAAAATATGAATGCAAGGATGGATTGAATAGATCCAATGAATTAATGATCCTCAATATACAATGATTACACAATAGGCCTCCTTATATAGGAAAGGCAATAGGAGACAATGATAAGGATCTGATAAGCTATCACCTATGCTAGGTGTAATAACATGTCCACCAAATGTGGATCATCCTCCAATATGCAATAAAGTATGTGCATTAGATTAGGATGATAATGTGATAAGAGCACGAAAGGTGGATCTCACACACAACAAGGTATGTGATGACAACTATCACACCAAAAGTGGAATTTCTCCTACACCATGTGCTTAATAGATGTGCACACTCCTAGGTGTCTCAATCACAACTTACTATGCAATGCATTAACCTAAGTAAGATTAAGTAAAGTGTAATTAGGAATAATTAATTACACCAACACCCCCCCTTAAGTGCAACTTAGGGGAATGCACTTAAACTCACAATGCGAGATGGGTCCTAGCTACTAGGCCATGTTAGGTACCCATGTATAAGATACATGAAATGCAATAACTCTCATAAAGTGGAGAAAGAGGGAAAACCTCATGGGAAAAACCCTCCCCCAAAAAGAGAGAAGAAAAAAAGATGCATGGATGGATGGAGTACTCAAGACCCCCCAAGAACTACATACATCATGTATATACAAAGAAGTATCCCCCCATAAGAAGGAT
This sequence comes from Chamaecyparis obtusa, assembly GCA_027943335.1. Taxonomy (NCBI): domain Eukaryota; kingdom Viridiplantae; phylum Streptophyta; class Pinopsida; order Cupressales; family Cupressaceae; genus Chamaecyparis; species Chamaecyparis obtusa. The sequence continues at coordinate 184,159 of BSBK01000351.1, read as the reverse complement.
AGTTGGAGACATGATATCCCCCCCATAATGTAGAAGCTCCCATGTTGATGAAGAGTACCTGCAAACAATAGATCAACCAATGCTTACAAGAAACATGTCTCCCCTTAGGAAGAAATAGATACATCAAATAATGAAGAAGCCAATCCATGTGCAAATGGAATGAGGAAGAAGATGAAGGTCTCCATGAATGAATCTCTGAAGACTGAGTAGGAATCTCCAAGCTCAAGGAATCTATCACTTCATGTGACAAATCAAGTGAAGAAGGAGAAGAATCAAGTACACCAATCTCCAAAGAAAGTGAAGAAGTATCCCCATCTATGATGAAACTATCATCAAGGGAAAGAGAAACCCCCTCATGTATGTCTTCCAAATCTGCATCATGAGAATCAACAAATGCTGAAGATGCATCCAAGTAGTCATCACACTCTGCAAGATCTGAAACACTATGATCATCCTGCTGAATAGTAGAGCCCATGTCTGAAGAAGCAAGAAGTGGAGGAGTAGGAAGATCAACACTTGTCTCAACAACAAAATGATTCAAGTTCCCAAAGTTCTCCTCATAATTATCCCTTGGCAAAGGGATGGGTACATCATGAATATCATCATCATTATCAACAAAAGTGGAAAAAGAATACAAGCATGATGTATGATCAACAACTCCCATAGCTATGACATCTCTAGTCTTCATGTCCCTAATGTAGACATAATCAGGAGTGAACTCAAGAATTTTACCTTGTGCCCCATGTGTGATTTGGTAAATAGAAAGGAGATTAGTGGTCAAGGGTGGTACATAAAGAACATCATTAAATGTCCCTTCTCCCATTGGAATAGAACCTTTCCCACAAACTCTCATGAATGTGTTGTTACCCATCAAGATATTAGGAGAATTACAAGGCTCAAAAGAAGAAAACATATCCATAGAAGATTCCATATGATGTGATGCACCTAAATCAAGAAGCCATTTACCTTGCTCAGGATGTGTGGAATCCATGAGTGCTTGTCCTTTACTTTTGTCTTTAGATGATGATGGAGATGTAGAAGCTGCCAAATGTGTAGAAGAAGGAGCAGACACTGATGAGGGAAACTTAATGTTGTGTTTCTAAATAATGTGAGTTAGCTCATCAATCTTCTTTTAAAAACACTTATGCTCATCATGTCCTAACTTTTGACAATATGCACATTTATCTCTCTTTCTTCTAGATGATTCCTCTCTTGAAGAGGACTTGGATTCAGTACTTTTTGGTGAAGAAGATTCATTACCTTTGTCGTGAGGCTTAGGATCCTTATTGTGTTTCTTTCCTTTTCCATTAGAAGCCTTTGAAGTAGACTCACTTGCAATCAATGCTTGATGTGTGGAAGGCTTCAACTAACCCATGTGTGCCAACTTTGCTTGTTCCCTTGTGAGTTGCACTGCAAATTCATCAAGAGAGGGCAATTCATATGCACTACCAAGAGCATCCATAGTAGCATAGAATGTAGAAAAAAAGATATAATAATTAGGACCAAGCTTGGAAAGAATAGAAAAGATCAATTGTTCATCCCCTTTAACAATGCCACATGAAGAAAGCTCTGATCTAATAGTATTAAACTTAGAGAAGAAATCTTGAATATTGTCAAAATCCCTAGGATTGAGACCTATGAGATCATTCTCTATTCTAAATTTCCTCATTCTATCAGGTTTACCAAAGAGTCCTTCCAATGTGATTCAAGCATCATGACGATGTGTACAAGATGCAATATGAAAGTGCAAGTCATGAGAGATGGATGATCTAAGAGAGCCAAGTGCTTTATCCCTTCTATCAAACCATTTTCTCCTTTCTACAGCACCTGTTTGAGGTTCTTGATCCTGCCCAAGAGTCATTCTAAGCAATCCAAGACTCAACAAATGATCACTTAAAGAAACTTTCCATTCATGGTAGTTATATGGAGTAAGGATTTTAACCTTTGAGTTATCCATATTTTAACCAAATAATGACTGATAACTACTGATAACTCCTTCAAATGACTGATGCAAATCAGAAAATTGAAATCCAAGGATTAACCAAGTGCAAATATAGCCCCAAAATGACCTATTTCTGAAAGTGATATGTCTACCCAAAATCACTCAAATCTAATTGTAGATCTGGAAAGTAGATGAAAAATCATGCACTTTCAAAAAAAATTTCACCTCAAAATGTTATCGTATGTGCCCAAACGAAGCCCTGGAAGTTGTAGAAATCAGGAATAGATAGGTATAGTCAACAAAATCTACAATTTCTGAAAAATCTGGCCACCAAAATGCAAAATCAACACCACCACTGGAAAATTTAGAAAATTCTACCGAATTTCAAAAAAATTGCACCCGATTTGGAGCCTGGATGACCAAGTTATGGCCTCTCAAAGTTGGACTGTCAAACCAAAAATGCAAATGGTGAAGGCTAGGAAATCTCCAAACCCTGATGACATCAACAAATCACATGATTAAATTTGATGGTCAAATAGCTATCACAAAAAAGTCAATTTCACCTATTTGGACGGCTAAATGGTCATCAATTTTAGGCGAGGGGAATGATGATGTCAGCAATTTATCCACTCGTCTGGGCCAATGTGGTGATGACCTGTGCATTTATACCATTCTATATAGTCCACATGTATGATGACATGGTAGTCTGATGTGGCCTATGCCATGTGGCATGTTCAATTTTGTCCATGGGTTGCTGTCGTGGTAGCTCCTGTCACTGCCACATGGCGGCCTGCTGGCATCTACTGGGCCGGTGAGGTGGCAGATGGAGTGGTGTCTACTAGCGCCATGTGGTGGAAGTCTATGGCTTGCAAAATGTGGTGGAAGTGTCATGTGGCAGAAGTCTATTGGGCCGTGCAAGCGGCGGTGCACTGTAGATGGGCCGCAATCTGTAGCGGAGCGGTGGAGGAGGGCAGTCTTCGCAAGTGGTGCCACTTGGTTAGCGGAGGAGGGTGAATTGCCGGTGGTGTTGGGATTTTGAAATCCCACATTTTCTATGTGTGAAACTATTAAGTTTCTTTTATATGCAATGACCCCGCTTCATATTCAAATAGCCAAAGTGAGCCGGTGGTCCCGGGTGTCAATTTGATTGGTCAACGTACTCTACCGGTGATGACATCAGCAGATGTTGTAGCATATTCTCTGGTGTAACAATAAATGTATAGGGGTTGTACTGTGCCCAACTTTTACAGAGAATAAAATTAAAAAAATCCAAAAAATTTACAGGATTGAAAAAAAAAAAAAAAATTTACTGAAATCATACCGCAGAGGCAGATCAGGCTGTACGGTCCAATTTGCAAAAAAAATTTGCTTCGAATTTGACTTTCACTGAATATGGACGAGTTTATAGTAGATTTTAACCGAAATAGCCTCTCGAACGCAATGGTGAGGTCAGATCTTCTCCGAGATGCCTCTATCGCATGCTAGTTCTCATATCTGAGATTTGGACCTTCAAAGCTTGCATCAAGCTCTCTTCAAATCGACTGATCTAAATTCTCCAATGGCTCTAATACCATGTAAGAATTTGCAAATAGCAAATATTGAACCAAGGATCTAGAGGTTGAGGAAAAGCACAAGAGAGAGAAAATATGAATGCAAGGATGGATTGAATAGATCCAATGAATTAATGATCCTCAATATACAATGATTACATAATAGGCCTCCTTATATAGGAAAGGCAATAGGAGACAATGATAAGGAGCTGATAAGCTATCACCTATGCTAGGTGTAATCACATGTCCACCAAATATGGATCATCCTCCAATATGCAATAAAGTATGTGCATTGGATTAGGATGATAATGTGATAAGAGCATGAAAGGTGGATCTCACACACAACAAGGTATGTGATGACAACTATCACACCAAAAGTGGAATTTCTCCTACACCATGTGCTTAATAGATGTGCACACTCCTAGGTGTCTCAATCACAACTTACTATGCAATGCATTAACCTAAGTAAGATTAAGTAAAGTGTAATTAGGAATAATTAATTACACCAACAAATATGATAGAACTATTCCCATTTCAGCATTGAAATCAGTGAATTCTAGTGACCTAAAGCTCATAGCATTATCCATTACTAGTTTCATGGGTACACCAAATCTAGTAATTATGTTATTCATCAAGAATTCAATTACTACTGTACTAGTTACCTTTTTGGTTGGAATGGCTTCAATCCATTTAGTAAAATAATCAGTGGCCACCAAAATGTGGCTATGCCATCCACTGGATTTTTTTGAGAATTCCCCAATAAAATCCATGCCCACATAGAAAAAGGAGCTTATGCAACCATAGGGTTTAAAAGCAAGGTGTCTAAGAATTTGAATTTCTTTGAAAATCTTTGACATGATTCACATTTCCTGACATATGAATGGGTATCTTTGAACAATACAAGCCAATAATATCCAGCTCTCAAAATCTTATGAGCTATAGACCTAGCTGAATGATGCCCTCCACATAATCCTGAGTGCATTTCTTGCAAAACCTTTTCAGATTGATGTTTTTCTAGACAAAATAGCAGTATCCGATCATTATCTTTCCAAAACATATCTCCTTGTACCAACACATGCCTCTAAGCTTTTAATCTCAAACTTCTTCTTTGATTGGCATTCAACTCCTGTGGGCAGCTAGCATGCTTAAGAAAATAAACAATGTTTGTGTACCATGGTTGCATTTCAATACTTGTCACATCTCTACCACCAATGGACACATTGTTTACTTGTACAAGATCTATGTTCTCCTCTATCATAAGCTTTGCAAGTCCCAAACCTCTTACAAGCTTGGTAATATGGAGCTCAATATCAAACTCTTGGATCATGTTGATCCATTGACATCTCTTTCTAGTAACCTCACACTGACTCAAAATGTCTTTTACAGCTGCATGAGGTACATATGCTTTCACTTTAGCACAAACAAGATAAGGTCTAAAGGCCTTAACTTCCTTGACTAGTGCATATGCATGTTTCTCCATCATTTCATAGTTAAGCTCAATAGATTGCAATGACTTGCTAAAGAAAGAAATGGGATGGTCAAACCCCTCTTCATCCTTTTGCAACAAAATAGCTGCAATTGTGTTAAAAGATGCAAAAGAAAACAAAGAGAAAGGCTTAGAATAGTCTGGGCATATCAACATAGGGGATTCTTGGATTTCTTGTTTGATCTTTTCAAAAGCTTGTTGAGTTTCACAATTCCAATCAAACTTCACATCTTTCTTCAAAATTTTGACTATGGGTTTGACTAGTTCTGCAAAATTTTCTATAAACCTCCTGACAAAATTAATCTGTCCTAGAAAAGACTGTACACCTTTGATATTTTTAGGGCGAAGAACTTTTTTTATTGCCTCAACTCTTTCAGGATCAATTCTCACTCCTTCCTTTGATACCATGTGACCAAGCAACTTTCCCTCAGTCACAGCAAATTGACACTTCTTGGGATTGAGTGAGATACCAAACTCCAGAGCCTTAACAATGACCTTCTACAAATGATTGCAATGATCATCAGCTTTCTTTGAGTAGGCAGTTAAATTATCCTGGTAGACAACCATAAGGATATTAATAAGGTCTCTAAAAGCAACATCCATTGCCCTCTGCAAGGTTGCCCCAACATTTTTCAAACCAAATGGCATTCAAACATAAACATAAGTTTCCCAAGGGGTAGTGAATGTTGTCTTGAATTGTTCAGATTCCTTAACCAATACCTGATTGTACCCTGAAAACCCATCCATCATAGACAATAATTCACAACCAATTACTCTATGCAACATGGCTTCCATGTTTGGCAACCCATAATTATCTTTGAGTGAGGCAACATTTAAATTCCTAAAATCAACACGGAGTCTAATATCACCATTCTTTTTCCTTACTGGCACAAGATTAGAGACCTAAGAAGAATGCCTAATAGTCTCAATAATACCAGCGTCTCTTAATTTTTTCAATTCAGCTTGCATCTTTTTGGCTAATAAGGGATTGATGGGCCTTTGTTTATGTCTAAATGGTTTGGTATCCTCCTTTAAGGGAATCTCATATTGAAAAAGATCAGCTCTATAAGCTTTGAGGTCATCATAAGACCAGGAAAACACATGCTTATACCTTTTCAACATCCTTATCAAATTTCCTCTAACTTCTCTCCTCAACTTTTTCCCAATGTATACCATTTGAGGGGATGTTTCAGATCCTAAGTTTATTTCCTCTAGGTCCTCCATTTTGGTATTAGACTTTTGAGATAGATAACCATCATTTATCTTAAACATACCTTCTAATTCCACTAATCCCTTAGCTATGTGATTTGTGGGCAATTGGACAATCTCATTTCTCATAATGCATTCTTTTCCATCAACAATTTGTTGTGAAGCACTGAAATCTATTTACTACCCATCATATTGATCTAGACCTTGAAGAAACCTAAGGATATCAAAGTCATCTTCAAAGACTCGCCAATTATAAACATTGTCAGGTACTGCAAGCCTACTTTTGACTTCCAACATGGACACACTAGTCAGAGTAATGTCATTATTCTTTAGAGCCACATTGGCTAGAAAATCGGCCATGATATTGTTTGATCTTTCAACCCAAAGAATATTGAAAGCCTCAAAAAACTCAAGTCTATCCCATCCTTAGCAGCATATTTAGATCTAACTTGGGCTATAATTAATTGGGAATCACCATGGACTTTTAAGCATTTGATACCATGTTTTATAGCAACATCTAACCCCAATATTAGAGCCTCATACTCAGCAGTATTATTGGTACATTCAAAAGTTAACAGAAAAGAGTATTTGAAAGTAGTACCTGAAGGGGAGATAAACACAACACTAGCTCATGAACCTTCCTTAGAGCACCCACCATCAAAACACATTTTCCAGAGCCCACCTCATTGCAGTATTAGTTCATCCACTATTGGGTCTGTGTTCTTCATTTGAGGGATTATTTATTCAACCGTGAAGTTGTCCATGTCAATGTCCACAAAACAATTTAAATCCTCTGGTGCAACCTTTTCAACCATTACTAAGGAATGGGGCTCCCTATAAAACTTTACTTCTATCCCATTGACTAGAATAGTGGCATATGATAGGTCCAATTGCAATTTTCCACCCACTGTTGCAGCCCAGTTTCTTGACAGAAGCATGCCATAATGGGGTTTAGTATCCACAACAACCACATCTATTTTATATGTGGCCTCTGGGAATGCAGCAATTTTTACTTCTGTGTGTGTGAATTTTGTACCTGATCTATAGACACAACACTTCAGTAAAACATTAGAGGTTAGCAAAAATAAAATCTGCAATGAATTGAAAGCTAAACTAACCAGGTGATTTACTGCCTTCTAATAGGTGCAAAATTGATGTTCTCATATTGTAATCGAGATCAGTGACCTTGACGACACCTAAATGAAGGATTTGAATGCAAATTCTAGATATGAATTGAATGCAATTAATCTATATTTTTGGATTTTCTATGCAATAAGATGAGAAAAATTGATATGAATCTATTCTATATGAAATTGATTTGCTATGAATTGATCTACTAATGAATTCTAAATGATATGCAATACTCAAAAACAAGAATGATCTCACAATGGCTTGGATTCGCAAAGATGATTCTTTAGTCTCCAATCCGACAACGTAAGGATGCAAATTCGTGGATCTGTGGATCTCAAATGAGGAGCTGAAGCCTTGATTTTATAGAAATCCAGGGCTTTGGAGGTGCATGGAAAAAGCCATAAATCACTCTTGATAAACTCAGGTTGATTTTTGAGTTGTCAAAAATAAAAGATAATTAACTCACAAAAATTATGCAAATCATGCAAAAACAACTTTTTAACTCAAATTAGAAGTTTAGATCAACTTTTGAACTCAAAAATGATGTTGAGTTCCAAAAAGTCAACAACTTGCATTGATTTTCTAATTTGGAGTTTAATTGCTCTTTGATTGTGCACATGGATAATTATGAATTAATAAATAAATAAAGTGATTTATTCTCAACTTAACTGAGTTGGAGATAAAATAATTGATTTATGGGTTAATCAATTATTTAAAATCAAACTTTTATTCAAAAATAATATCATTAAATATGACAACTTGCTTCAATTAATTAAATAAGAATTTAATCAATTAATGATAGGAATTTTGATTTATTGCCAAATTTGAATAATAATAATTAAGAATAAATATAATTAAATTCAATTAAATAATTAAGTGGCAGAATTAAATCAATTAATTAAATATTCATCATATTCAATTAATCAACTTTAGGATAAATGTGATTTATCACCAAATAATCATTAAATTAAAGATAATCAAGATAATTAGGAATATTGCTAGGAATATTCCCCGATGCAGATTTTAGGATAATCAATTATGATTCGATGATGTGCAGATGTGCCTTAGGTTAGGACTTTGATATCGATTTCATTCAATTTGAAGATGTAGGAGGTTAATGAACATATAGCCCATTTTTGGGGTATTACATTTTGCCCCTCTTTGAATTACTGTGCGAAGCGCAGTGGTTCAAAGATAGTCTATGTTTGATAAAAATATGGAACTGATTTGAAAGATTAACTGATTCTGAGACAGAAACCGATTGAAAGATATGATGATGCTAGGTCCTGAATGACCAAAGATAATGCTCACTATAGCAGTGATGAACTGATGATTGCAAAAAAGTGTCAAAACACCTGATTCTGAACCTTATGATTGCAAAGAAGTGAGTGACCAATTCTAGACTCGATTGTCTTAGAAGAACCATGTTGGTATCACATCTGAACCCTTTAGTTACCAAAGAACCAAGGAAATAACACTAATGAACTGATGGTTGTGAAAATTTGATACAATTTACAAGATTAAGAGAATATCAGATTAATATGGATCTCGATGAATCTGATATGCCCCAAGCAATGATAGATTTGCCCTGAGCGATGAGGACTTTTGATGATTCAGCAACTAGACATGGTTGTTGTCTTGATTACTAAGGAAAGATTGATTTACAGACTTGAATGATATGTAATATCATGCCCCCTTCGGGATTAAAATTGAAATCTGACAAGAAAAGTCAGCGTTGAATGGTTTAGAAGCATGTTAATTGATTTGAGAAATGGTTATACCCGTCTGAGAAGGCGTTCTACATCGTTTAGAGGTCCTAGAGACCAAGTTTGACTAAGTTTGACCATGAGTTGACCATGGTTGACCCAATTGAAATTTTGATAGTTTGATGTAAGATAATCAATTAAGTTAAATTCTGGATTTAAAAAATGATTGAAGGTCGAACGTGCAAGCAGTAGACCGTCCTGGGTCCAAAAATTTTAAATTGTGATTTTGACATAGTAAATGATCTCAGATTGCAATTTTGATCTTGAAAATGGATTCAGAACATCGAAATTAGCTAGGGGTGCAATTTTCATGAAAAATGGAGCACTTTTGAAAATTAGGTCAAAAGCTATATAATGGCTCGAAGGGTCATTTTCAATTCATTTTAACCATTTGACTTTGGAGATCTTGTGGAGCCCTCTGAGCAAGAAAATGGCAAAACAGCGAGAACCAAAGGTACCTATGAGTTTGCATCGATTTGAGCATAGCCAGAGGCATCAGAGACCTCGACAGTATGGACATCCAGTATGTGGACCTCTGTGCCCCTCTGAAAATGCAAATTTTTCATGTTTTATAGCATTTTTGAATTTTTTTTTCTTTTTGAATTTCACATGTATGAAAACTCGTACGAGTCCCATCCCAAACTCGTACAACATTTGAATTGTATTTTCTTTGTTGTTTCATGACCCACCCAGTGTCGTATGAAGGGCAGTGAGCTCAAAACTCTATTTTAGGTCAAGATTTTTTCTTTTCTGATTGCTGATGCTGATAGCTGACCTTTTAACCTACCTTCTGAAGTACCAAACTGTCCAATTTCTATACTATTAGCCTATTGTTGAACCCAATTTCTGATAGAATTCCCTATTTTTGTATGATATAGGTCACATATCCAGATGTTCATGTCTGGCATTCATACCTAGTGACCCAGAGATTATGTGTCTCACTTCCTGACCCTATGAGGGTTCATCTTACTGCATGTGGTTTTGAGTATTTGATCCATTTACTTGATATTAGGGTAAACCATGGCCTGTTGACTACACTTATTGAGAGATTCCACTCTGAGACATAGATGTTTCATTTACCGACTGGAGAGATCACTGTGACTCCAGAGGATATATATAGGATACTACGCATTCCATTCCATACCAGTCGACATGCTGAGTATGTGAAAACTGGGCAGATAGGTCTTCATGCCTTTAGGCATCTGTTCAGAGATGACACATAGTTGACGGGGTCCATTTCCTAGGAGACCCTTGTATAGAGATTTGGTCAAATGCACCGCTTAGAGTGCATTATTGTTGGGATGATCGGTGAGCTTATCATGCCAGGTCGTCAGCAGAATAGTTTCTTGATGGGATGGGCTCCGATGGTAGCACTTCTTATGGCCACTCCCATTGAGCTTGCCTGGGGTCAGTGCCTTATGGCACACATGTTTTCAAAGATGCACAAGGTCATGTATTAGGATTGCAAGAGTTTCGCTTCTGGAGCTCTTGTATTACAGATATGGGCCTGGGAGCATATCCCAGTGTTGAGACCAATTTTTTAGACATAGTGGTAGCCACAGGAGCCAGTTATATATGCGTATGTCAATTATGTTACACAGGTTTGCGTGGGTCATACTGAGTATTTTAGATGATGCTTAGATGATATGACCTATGTAGTATGGAGACCATATTTGCAAATAGAGGCCTAGCCCACTGCAAGGGAGCAGTTCAGTTTTCTTTTCCAGAGTCGGATACTTATAGGGTGGTCCCCCACTATTTTGGAGAGATTTTTGATTACCAGAGTCTAGCGTCAGTATGGACACATTCAGGATGCCCCACAAGAGTACACTACATATGCCCGTATAGTGCATGAGATTGGGCTCAGATGGACGCAAAGGCTCACATATTCTTTATGCTCCGATGAGTATAGTAGGATTATCGAGAGAGACTGGGATTACCTTCCACAAGTCATCGATGCAGGGGTCATAGATGGATTTATTGCTTGGTAGGAAGATCACCCCATTTACAGATTCTTGGATCCCACTGAGTTGATACCCTCCATGGAGGAGGCGATGGATGTGACAGGTTCTCCTATGAGACCAGGTCCCAGACCACAGGTAGTGCAGCCTACAGCACCTTGACCTAGAGCCATGGCACCACCACAAAGACTAGTAGCACAAATGAGACCCCCTCGGCCCACTACTTCAATAGTAGCAAGACCCACAGGATCATAGAGACAGAGCAGGGAAGAGAGTGGCACACTAGGTGGTGTTGGTGCTGCAGATGAGGTATTAGTAGCTGAGTAGGTTGTTGGGGGTGATACAGATCTATCACAGGTAGATACCACTTTTGATCTTGGAGCTAAGATTAGACGCCATAAGGCACAGAGAGCAGGTACTTCAGGACAGCAGCTAGAGCAGCCACCACCTGATACCGATATACCTACAGCTGAGGATGTGCCTAGTGTTCCACTCACATCATAGGAGATCATTAGATGGCTCATAGCTTAGGTCTAGGACCTGAAGGTACGCAATGCCAGATGGGAGGAGAGATATCTAGAGGCAGATAGGTAGCGCACAGAGCTTCATTCAGAGGTTCAGAGGCTACAGATAGAGGTGACCAATCAGACCTCATGGGCTTCTTATTATGTATCTACCTATTATGCTATTGTCCCTGCTACATAGAGAGTACCCACATATTCTAATTATATGGTAGCATTAGAGGGAGTGAGGGCACCAAGAGTAGAGGTTATCCCAGATGCACCACCTCCTCCTCTACCAGATGCAGAGGAGCATGCTTATAGTTGATTCATGTTCTCATGTTTTGATATACTTTGTTCTTTTGCTCATTGATATACTATTGACTCATATAGCTCTCTAGAGCTCATTCTTTTGTACATTATGCCAGTAGTGCACCCCTGACACATTTTGAGTTTATGATATATATGAGATTGATATTTTTGGTTCTGACTTCATTTGTACTGTCATGTTTTGATTTATGATGATATCATGTGATGTTTATGCTGTGAGTAGTGTAGAATGTATGTATGGATCAATGCAATGCAATGATTTCTTTCACATGTATGGATGTCATGCATATGGATTTGATTATGAAAAGATGTATGTATGATTTATGCTTATGCAATGGATGCAAATGCAAATGATTATGATATAAAAAATGATTATGATATGATATGTAAATGCAATGATACACATGATATGTTTTTCAGGTTGATGAAGATAAGTACTCAGTCTTATGTCAAAAAGGATGTTTAACCCAGGATGGTAACTGCTTGTGATTCTATGAAGAGACCTTCGATTAGGTTTCAGCTCTTGTTAGATGACTGAAGAATTGTTTACGTTTTCAAGCAATTTGTGAGATCGTGCAAAGTAACAAAATGCAAAGAAACATGCAAAATGAGATGCACCTAAGACCTAGGACCTAGTCACTGATCATGTGTTGATTTGTTATCATTGTTGAGCTTTTAGGTAACTGGATAAATCAATACAATGCCCACTAGCAATGAAAGCATAGACATATGAATATCAATTTGTAATGCTCAAGAACCAATACAACACCCACTGGTCAAACAAACCATGGATATATGAATATTGATTTTGTTTTTGGAATGTCGGATTAGATATAAGCACCAAGGCATAAATGCCAGGATGACCTGAATATCATGCCCATTTTGATATAGCAATTTGTATAAGCATCAAAACATAAATGTCATGATGACCTGAATATGCCTTCCATTTAACATACACATCAAACAGTCAAGAGATCATTTTAAATCCAGTGTGAATTACCCGTAGTGACCCTTTATCGTTCACATCCTTAGGTAAGATCACGTTTCACAGTAGGAGAAAGAACTCACTCAAAAAGACAATAGTGAGATCAAACTTCCTTGAATTTTTTAGGTATCAATGGTTGAGGTATGCATGGCCATCCAATTCAAGATAGAGGCTCTTACAATTGGACACCATTTCAATCCAAAATTTCCAAATTTATTAGATTTTCACATACAAGCAGAAGACAAAGAAAAGATTATACCCTGAGTCATCACTCTCTAAATCCTATAAAGGACATCATTGAAGAGCTCAAAGGAACATAATATGCAAAAATCTCAATGCGAATCAGTAATCATACAAGGAGATAAAAGCATGAAAAGCACAGATTGTTTTCAGTTTGTGTTGATGTTTGATTGCGTTGTTGTAGATGCAAAATCCTTTCTAGAGACGAGACAGACTTGACTGATTCAAATGAAGCTTCAAAGGACTCTGACTAGATATGAGACATCTAAGATATACTGGGAGATCATAGGATATGACATTGATTTCCCCCAAGTGTTAAGCATTGATAGGATATAGACGCTTGTGCCGATTGGTGTACAAACTGACTTATTGAAAACTGGAATGCTGAAACAAACCAAGAAATATGTACAAACTAAAGCAAGACTGAAAGTTGGGAAAGACCAAGATTGTGCTGATAGATGGAGCATTTTGAACAAGTGGCACTCATTTGCTGAGTTTTCACCATCTTGGTAGAGATTCTATTTTTGCTACGAAGGTGCCTGTTTCTAGGTTTTCACCAAGGCACTTTTTTTCTTTTTCTCATTTTTTTGTATTTTTCATTTTTTCAATTTCTTTGTACTTTTGATATTTTTATTTTTTTTTGAATCATCAAGGTGCCTATTGCTAGGTTTTCACCAAGATGTTCATTTTTTACAGGACTTTTTCCAATTTTTAAGATTTTTTTAGGACATTTTACCATACACTGAATGCCTCAGGCATAGAATTTTTTCAAATGAAAAATGTTGATTGGTTCTCAGAGCTGTTCTCCTTTAGTCATTGAGAGTTGATAGGCACCAGAGCCAAAAGTAGCAATGATTACAAAGGGACCCAACCAGTTGGGTTCAAACTTCCCCTTGCACTCTCTATGTGATTGATTTTTAGGATTCTCTCTCAAGATTAGATCGCCAACCTGAAATTCTCTATGTCTGACTTTCTTGTTGTAGCCTCTAGACATTCTCTTCTGATATACTCTGAGATGATCATATGTTGCTTGTCTGTGCTCATCTAGTAGTTCAAGTTCTTGCAACCTAGACACTCTGTAGTCATCATCAGTTACTAGACCATGCATTTTGATTCTTAATGATGGGATTTCAACCTCAATAGGTAGTACCACTTCAGACCCATAAACTAAAGAAAAAGGTGTAGCCCCAGTAGGTGTTTTGATACTTGTTCTATAGGCCCAGAGAGATGGATTGATCATGAGATGCCAGTCTCTTCCTATTTTATTAACTGTACGATGCAAGATTTTCAATAGATTCTTGTTGGAAGCCTCTACTTGTCCATTCCCTTAAGGATAGTAGATAGAAGACCAATGTTGTGTAATCTTGAATTTGGCACATTAATCATCTAGGTCCTTATTTTTGAATTGTCCCCCATTATCTGTGATTATAGAATGTGGGATCCCATATCTACATATGATGTAGTTCAAGATGAACATAAATATCTGTTTCCCAGTTGCTTGTGTTAAGGGAACTGCTTCTACCCATTTAGTGAAATAATCTATAGCTGTGATTATATGAGTATCTCCATTAGAAGAGTGTGGATAGATAGCACCTATATGATCAAAAGGCCATTGTTGAAAAGGCCATTGTGTAGTAGAGGGAATTAGATCTTTCCCTGGAGCATGAATTAAGTTACCATGTACTTGGCACTTCTGACAACTCTTAGCAAACTTGATTGCGTCTTTCTCCATTTCAAGCCAATAGTACCTAGCCCTAATAAGTTTTCAAGCTAGTGTTAAACCATTCAAGTGTGACCCACATATACCTCTATGGACTTCCTCTAATGCACATTGAGACTCTTCCCATTCTAAACATCTAACTAGTGTACCATCTAGACCTCATTTATACAGATCATTACCAATGATGACATATTAGGATGCAGTGCGGATAAGGTTTCATTTCTTAAATCGGTTAAAGGAATCAGGAATGATTTGGTCTTGGAGATAGGAAAAAAGGTTTTTGTATCTAGATTAATCATAACCTACAACAGTGCAAATCATGCAAGTTTTAGGGGAGTCATATGCAGGATAAGATAGTGCTTCCACTAGGAACTTGTAGCATAGCTCATGTTCAGGCTGTTGTACGAGAGTAGATAATGTTGTCATTGCATCGGCAGCCTTGTTCTCCATTCTAGGTATTTGTTCAAATGTGATAGATATGAAGTATTTCTTTAGATCATCTACCATCCTCTTGTAAGGAATGAGCTTGTCATCTTTAGTTTGATACACATCATTGACTTGATGGATAACATGTTGTGAGTCTCCATGAACATGTATCTTTGTCACTCTTCACTCAATTGCTATTTTCATGCCATTAAGAAGGGCTTCATACTCAGCAATATTGTTTGTGCAAGGAAACTTTAATCTGAATGCTTTGGGTATTGAATATCCTTGAGGATTTATGAACAATATGCTAGCTCTGGATCCATTCTATGTATAGGAACCGTCAAAGAACAAATGCCATTCTCTAGAAGAAAGATGCATGATAGAAGAATCTAGAAATTCCATTTGTAGTGGTGTATCATCGAATAGTGGTGCTTCGGCCAATTGATCAGCAATTACCTATCCTTTTATAGCTTTTCTCTCAACATATTCAATGTCAAATTCACTCAAGAGCATGACCCATTTAGCTAGTCTACCCGTGAGGGCAGCTTTGCTTAGTAGGTACTTTAATGGATCAATTTTAGCTACCAAATGAGTGGTATGAGCTAACATGTAATGTCTCAATTTTTGTGATGCAAAGATCATAGCTAGACAAGCTTTCTCAATCATTGAATAGTTCTTCTCATATGCAACCAAAGTTCTACTGATATAATAGATAGCTCTTTCCTTTTTATTCTCATCATGTTGTGCTAGCAATGCCCCCAGTGATGTATCTGTTGCAGAGACATATAAGATCAATGGCTTCCCATGAATAGGAGGCATCAAGATAGGAGGATTTTCTAGATATGTCTTGATATGGTTAAAGTTTTTCTCACATTATTCATTTCATGAAAAGGTCACACCTTTATGTAATGTTTTTGTAAAAGGCTGTGATATGTCAGCTAACTGTGATATGAATCTTCTGATAGATTGTACTCTCCCTTGTAAAGTTCTCATCTAACTAATATTCTTTGGGGGTTGCATTTCGATGATAGCTTTTACCTTAGCTGGATCAACTTCAATACCTTTCTTTGAAACTATGTATCCTAAGAGCTTTCCAGAAGTGACACCAAAAGCACACTTCTTAGGATTTAGTCAGAGACTAAACTTTTCCATTCTGTCTAGGATCATGCTCAAGTCATTTAAATGCTTATTTCTGATCATAGATTTTGCTAAAGTATCATCAACATAATCCTCCATTGGTTAGTGCATCATATCATGAAATATAGATGTCATGGCTCATTGATAGGTTGCACCAGTGTTTTTGAGCCCAAATGGCATAACATTCCAATAGAAGGTACCCCATGCACATGTGAAAGTAGTTTTCTCTTGATCCTCTGGAGCAATTTTGATTTGATTATATCCAAAGAAGCCATCCATTAAGGAATACATCTCGAAACCTGCAGTCATGTCCACTATCATATCAATGTTAGGTAGTGGAAAATCATCCTTAGGGCATGCTCTGTTCACATCTCTAAAGTCTATGCACACTCTGATTGAACCATCATGTTTAGAAATAGGTACAATATTAGAAATCCACTCAGCATAGTCTATGAAACAGATGAATCTGGCTCCTAGGAGTTTCTCTAATTCAGATTTTACCAAGAGTGCAACATGGGGATGCATCTTTCTCAACTTTTTCTTAACGAGCTTTACTACAAGAGCAATGGATAGATGGTGCATGATAAGATTAGGATCCAATCCTGGCATATCTAAATATTTCCATGCAAAATTGACCTTTTTCTCTATTAAGAATGTAGTGAATTTATTTCTCTCTTCTTCTGATAAGGATTGTGCTACATGTACCAATTGTGGTTCCTCCTTTGTACCCAAATTAATAGATTGAGTGGGCGCAATTAGAACTGGATATCTTTCCTATAAATGGCTTGGAAGGACATCAAATATCTCATCCTTAGGCACCTCAGAGAGGTTTTCACCTTTGGATACGTCTTTTATTTTTACTTTTGTAGGTTCTGAGACTGCCACAAAGTGGTTTTCACCCTTAGAACTCTTTTTCTTTTTCTTTTTATTCTTTTGACTAAGATAATTGATGTCTAACTCGGTCATGTCAATGCTCAGTTCACTGATGGAAGTCCTCATAGGCTCAATTGCATTGAGATAGCAAGCAAGGGCATAATCATTGGGAAAGGTGTAAACACCATAGCTTGGGTCTGTGAAAGTTTGGTCAATAAGGTCAGGGTGTTGGATAGTCAAAGTGTGGAAGGCTTGGGAGATTGTGTTCATGAATATGGATCTATCATCATTGGTCCTAACCCAATGCTTGATTTCAAAGGTGATATTACAACTTAAGACATTCAATTTGTGAATAGGATCAATGTCATTGTGGGAGTCCACTTCAGGCATCGGTGGATCAGACTCGTTAAGTTCATTATTTCACTCTCGAATCACATTGGGTGTGGATACATATTGGTGAATAACATCAACATGTTTCTCTGTGATAAGCTCATCTTCCTCTGGAATGGCTCCCCATTCATAGTCATTTGATTCGGCTTCTAATTCAGGATCTCTAGGAAATCTTAGAACATGAGTAAAGTCAGGATGAATACCCCAAGAAGGGTTACCCTCAGATTCAGATTTATATTCATACTCATGGGAATCCATCTCAGAATCACTAGAACACTCTAAATGCTTGGCTATGGTGATAGGCTTTTCTTCCCCATTTTGATTACCTTCGAGAATAGTTGGTTCTTGTGTGGCAACTATCTCTGGTTTGATAGTAGGTTCTTGTGTTTCTACTACATTGATTCTCTTTATGGGATCATCTCCATCAACAAGGAGATCTTTTATTTCTTGTGGGAAGTACTCATAAGGAATGAGTTTAGAACTATCTGAATCACTATCTGATGATTCAATTTCTCCCTTATTCAAAAGGGGTTCTCCTGGTGCAATTTTTTCTATGACATGAGAACAATCACCTTTGAGGTGATAGGGCTTCTTCTTAAAGCCTAGGCCAACAATATTCTTATTCGCTCTGCCAGTATGTGGAATAGGTGTCACAAGACCTTTTCCTCTGATTCCTAGAGGTCCTCGACTTGGATATCCCATCTTAGCTATCAATTTATCTCCTAGACCATATGACTTAGAAGGGATCTTTGGTGTTGTAGAGCCACTAGTTTAAACATTTTGGGATTCATATTCATCTTTATAGAGCCATGCAAGTACAACATCCTCCTCTTCAAACTCTTTCTTGGATACTTGTTCCGCCACAAAATTCTTTTTATATGCTTTAAGGAGTTCTTGAGGTTCTGGTTTGGACTATTTCAGAGTTTGTCCATAAGACCTAGGCAAGATAGGGAGAGACATCAAAGATAAGACTAGCTCTATAATATATTCTCCCATCCCATTTTCTTTGATATTGACCTCTTTAGCCATGTCTTCCATTTTAGATGTTGAAGCAATGTTTGGCTACTCAGTGGAAGATTCTCTATTATTGGGAACAAGCTTATCAACACTTTCCTTCAATGTATTGCAAGTGGTATTTAGATCTACTGGGATAGTAACCTCTACTCCTTCATAAGGAAACTTCAAACACTGATGGTATGTAGAAGGAATAGCTTGCATTTCATGTATCCATGGTCTCCCTAGAAGGATGTTGTAAGCCAAAGGTAGATCAAGCACCTAACATGTGGTATCTTTGATTACTGGACCTGCTTTGATGAGCAAGACAATGGTGCCTTTAGAAGATCTTTCTTGTTCATCATAGGCTTTTATAGTTATCTTCTTTCTTGGATCAATAGCCAATTTTGTGAATCCCAATTGTGTGATCAAGCTATAAGAACAAATGTTTAGGCTAGCACCCCCATCTATCAACACACATTTGACTCTACAGTTCTAGATCAAGACTTCTATATGCAATGGCTGATTATGTGGGTGACTCAAGGATTTGTCATCTTCCTCTAAAAAGGAGATATATTATGGAGATGTAAGATGTCCAACCATAGTCTAGAACCTACCTAAATCAAGGTCATCAGGAACATTAGATCCGAGCAAAGCTTTATCTAGAATGGCTCTGTGAGTTGGAGATATTCAAAGCAACTCAAACATGGATATTTTCACATTAGTGTGTTGGAGTTGTTGAACAATGCTATAAGATGTGGGCCTTGTATCCTTAGGATTGGAAGATTTGGAAGCAGCCTTCTATTTGGAAGCAGATGAAAGATTGAAAGGTATCTTAGGGACATTAGATGAATCTAGGATTTGTCCTCTCAGATGTGCCTAAGCTTGTGATCAAGTAACTGTGTTAGTTGAGGAATGATCTCTATCTCTTCGTACAATTGTGATGACATTGCAACTCTTAGAGAGACATGGTTCAACCATATTGATGAGAGTATTATTTCCAAGGTAAGAATAATTGACTTTTGCCCCCATATTAGGCTGAGAAGATGAAACTTCTTGACCATGTTTTGGAAATGGTTCTATAAATGTCGTATGATCATTATTGCTTTTAGGATTGTCAACCATGATGTCTCCTCTATCAATCAAATCTTGAATAGTATGTTTCAAGCGGAAGCAGTTATTAGTTTTATGACCTTTACCCCAATGGAAATCATAGAATTCATTTTCTCTTGACCATTTTGGTTTAGGGTCTGGCTCATTTTGTCAGATCTCAGGCAAAGAGATGATGTTATTAGCCAGCAGAGTTCTCATAGTGGATTCCAAAGATTCTCCAAGAGGAGTAAACTTTCATTTATTATCCCAAGATTTGTATTCTAGCTTCTTTTGAGATGGTTCAGAAGACTTTTTTTCCAAAGCTTTAATGACTTGGGTGCCAAGACTGAGATTGTAGGCTAGTGCCTTTGATGGGGCATGGATAGTGTCAACAACACCATCTATGATGATTCCTTTGTTCTTGTTGTAGTCTTTGTTTTTATCTTTTGAACTAGATCCAGATTTGTACTTGTCCTTTTGAAGTGTGATATCTCCTTTTTTCACAAGTACTTTTTCAATTTTGATAGCATTATCTACCATTTTATCAAAAGATGTATGTGTTACCCAAAATTTCCCTGTCATACAATTTTGGCCATAATCCTTTTTTTTCCTACGAAGTAGATCCTCAAGGTTCCACGGTTTGCGCTCTTGGCCCCATGTTCTTTGATGTATTTTCAAACCCCAATTCAAATTGCACGTGCTAAATCGCAAGGCCCTCAGAGATTTTCAAGTTTTAATGTTGCAGGAAACACTCAAGCCGTAGAGTTTCAAAAAAAAGGTTCAGTGTCAAAAACCCTCTGTGTTTTTGACCTCCACTCTGAAAACCCAAGATGTTTTCAACCTTCAAGCGAAAACCTCAGTTGTTTTTGGCCTTTGCATCTTCGCAATTCTTCTTCCCTGATGGTAGCATTTTTCACAAGTGTGCAACCCCGATCAGTGGGGCCCAGTGAAGCAAACAAAGGAGATCTATGGTGGTCATAAGGTCTCATGTGATCTTCTAACCCCATGATATCTTGCACCTACCGTTAGATTTAGATCTCGGTGGGTCGGTAGTTAACATCATGCGGTTGGTTGCATGATCGCATAGGCCTTCCTAGCTGCATGCAATCATGTGACAAATGGTCAATGGTCAACAAAGTCTTCAAGCCTTTGGTGTGGGTCCTTGGGTGGTGGCGTGTCCACTTCCCAATGGCTGGCTGGGTGATGACATGACTTTGGTGTGGGTCCTTGGGTAGTGCAATTTCTATTTGCCAAGTGATCAGTGAAGGTTGCAGCGGGCCCAGTAATAGGGGCCCTGTAGATTCAAAATCTATGGTGGTCGCATGTTCGCATGGGATCTTTTGATCCCATGCAATCATGTGACCATTGTTGGATCCTCCTGATGCTTCCAAGCGGTGCTGTTATGGGTCCAACCGATGTGTGGGTTTCCAGTTGGTCCATGTGGTTGACAGGTGGCGGATCTTATGAGCCTAGGTGTCTATGTGGTAGCGAAGATAGATTCTAAGGGCTTGTCACATGATCGCATGAAGCCTTTTAGGCTCATGTGATCATGTGAACAATGTTCAAATTTGACCAGTGTTGAATCCAGTTTGTGGGCTGCGAAGTGAATGGCAGATAGTAAAGGCTTGTCGCATGATCGCATGAAACTTTCTAACCTTATGCAATCATGTGACCAATGTTATTTCAAAGTGTCGTGACCTATTTTCACCGGCTTTTCTTCTGCAGAGATGGTTGCAAGTGGCGAGTAGCTGAGATTTTATGTCACTAGGACAAGCGCAGTTAAGGGAAGATGATGAAGAGGTTCAGCCGATCGTTAGGGGTTGATCTTTGTCCCAGCGAGGTACCAGTTTTTGCATACTTGGTGGAGTTACAAGGAGGTAGTTGAGTCCAGGTTGTTGATCTATAGGTAATTGTAGTATAGGGATGGGCACGCAACTTGAAGGTTGATCGGCCATGTTTCAGAGATATATTGATGATCGGTCTTGTCTTGATAGAGGGTTGATTATTTTATTATTTGATCTGTACCCCCAGTGAGAATTTTTGACTCCTGCATGCGTGTTGTGGAGGAGTTGTATATATCATTTTTTGAGAGCTTTTGAGCTCAGAATCCAGCAATTGTAAAAAGAAAGTTTTCTTTCTCAAAGAGCAATTTGTGGCATTTTTGCCCCTTTGGCTTTCTACACTTGTAATTCCCATTGATTATTTAGATATTACAAAGCATCTTGTGACATTCTCCTATCCTTATGCTTTCTTATGTGGATTATCTCTTATTGAATTCAGTATATGCATGTTCAGTAACTTTTAGGTTTTTTTTCTTGATTCCTCTTTCTTTCTACAATTCATGTGTATGCTTGTGAATGATTTGATTCGAATGCTTTTGTGGGTATACTTTCACCCTTGGCAATCTATCTCATTCCTATACCCAATTTTAGAGATGAATGTTTGTCTGCAGGTTATATTCTGTGTCTGACTCTTTAGGAGTACTACTACCTTGAGAAATTCATTTCCCCTACATAGTATGCCTTTATTGCAGACCCCTCTATAAAATAGTTATGCAGGCCTATTCATTGAGTTGTAATCCCCTAGACCTAGGATTGTGTATTGGTTTCATCCTTTATACTGCAATTCATACCCTAATTTCAGTGCATCACCTAGTAGGTAGTTTGCTTTCCTATTATTTCCCTTTCATGCACTCCTTCTATCCCTTTCCCAAAAAAGAGATTTACTTTTTATGTCAAGAGAAAACTAAGGTGACAATCCAAGAGGAACCAACCTAGAACCTAGAGGTCTCATCTCAGTTAGCAAAGGTCCCACAACCTGGAGATGATTCCCATGTTATACTAAGTTATCAAGACCATGAGAGCTTGAACTAAGGGTGCAAACTTAGTGTATAATAGTATGATCTTGCATTTGTAGAGGATAGTTGATTTCCAGAACAAGGTTATTGATTAAGATCTCCAATTTTCCAGTCTCTGGAATAGGTCTGGCATATAAAGAGAATTTCTTTTGCCATCTTTTGAGGAATGTTAGGAATGGTTCTCCCAGATATTGCTTGAGATTGTAGATATAGATCATTGTGACTGGATGTTGAATATTGTAGGAGTATTGTTGATAATACAATTTGATCAACTCCTCAAAAGTTTTTAATAGTAGGTGGCAACCTAGAAAACCAATGAATGGATGCTCCTCCCAAAGATCTAGGAAAGAGGTGCATGAGATAGGTCAGTTCATGCATGAACTCCATGGATTGTGTACAGAACTCTCTGACATGATCTTGAGGATCAGAGTGTTTGTCATACTTATCATACTTCAACATCTCCACTCTTTTTGGGAATAGTGGCATGTACAAGTCTTTGTCAAATGGAAAAGGACATAGAGCCTCCATGGAGAACTCCTTGGGTTCCTTCTCTTTTTCGAGTTTATTAAGTTTGACTTCTAAGGAATGCATTTGTTTCATCATGGCCATTATTAGAGTTTCTTCCTCATGTGTGATGATATCTTTGACATTAAAATTAGGAGGAAGTTTAGCCCCTTAATGAGCTAACTCTAAAAAGTATGTTTCTCTATTTTCTTTCAAGAAATGCCTCATCATCTTCTTGAATTCATCATCATTTTGATAGCGGGCAATTTCTTCAGGTGTGGGTTCCTGATCTGCGCCATGTTCGGATTGAGCTACTTGAGAGCCATGGTTTGTCCCTACTTGAGACATGGTAGGAGTTTTAGGATTCTCTGGAATAGATCAAGGAGGGGTTTTTTGAGTACCTCCATGAGTTGATGGAGGAGGTATGTAACCAGATTTCAATCAAAAGTTGCCAAGACTATCTTCTTCATAAAGACCAGAATTGTATAGCTACTCAAGAGTTGGGCCATGGATAGCAGTCAAAGGCAAGGTATGAGATGCTTCTCTAGATTTCTTGTGTGAGGAAGCTCTAGTTTTCACCATTAACCTCTAGTGAAGTGAAAAGAATAGCATGAAGACAACTAAAGAATGATTTGATTTGAGAAAATCAGATGACACAACCTTCTCAAGATTGTAATTGGTTTGAAGATTTGATTAGATATGGGTGAAGGATATTGTGTCCTGGATGTATGGGTAGAGTGCCCAAAAGATAGCGGACATGAGTTCACAACACTTAGTCTATTTTTGAAGATTGATTGAAGATTGATAAATCTGACAAGGTCTTGACACAAGAAGAAAAGGACTCAAATCGATTAAATAGAAGACTGAATCATATTCAAAAGGCCACTTTTGGAAAATGATAGGATTCTCAATAGCTACTGCTCTATTCCTAACACAGTGATTTGTTCTATAGATTCTGGAATTAGGCTGGAAAAGCTAAGTATCTGGCACTTCTGACAATTTTTTGACAACTTTTCAAAAATTTCCCAAATGACTTTCTATAGGCTCATACGACAGTGGGTATGCTATGAAATGACAGTTGAAAAACTTGTACGATAGTTGCTAGCAGGATTTGACTTTTGGAATTTTCTGGCTACAAAACTTGTACGACACTGGGTTCTTTATCATACGACAGTTGGGTAGTTTTGAAATGACACTTGAGAAAACTCGTACAACTTTCTGACCTCCTGAGATGACTTTTGACTCCAGAAAGGATTTCACTTCTAATTTTGCAAAATTTAGGGTTTTCAATTTTAGATTGTTTGCAAATTGTACTGCCAAGTAGATAAACAAGCATGTAGAACAGCAAGCAAGTGATTTCAAGAACGTCTGAAAACAATGAGCAAGGGTAAAAGCAACCTTGCACATGAACAATCAAGTGACTAAATTGTGCTAATCCCTAAGAGTGCTAATTGTGTATGTTCCAAAAAGTTTTGCAATAACGCACATATTCCTAGAAAATGAAAATTTGGCCTCTCTAGGGTTTTTAGTAATGGTTTGACTTTGCAACTTTTATGATCCAAAGGGGTGAACTCCAATCCTGGTGCACCAAGGTTTTGACACAGTCTGAGAATTTAATCAATCAGGAGCTGCTAGGGAGATCTAACAACCCACAATGAACCACACCTTGTGAAGATTTCTTCCACAAGGACATTTATATAGCGATTGTCACTACCATGAAAAAAATGGCTATTACTGCTTGAGGTTTCATCAATGTGGTTAGCCCAATTTAGGGAATGTCCACTACTATTAACCCTCTCTAAAGATGACTCACAAAGTATACCACGTGGGGACTAGTTCTAGATTCAAGGATTCGAGTTTCTGATACTACCCAAAAAAGGAGTAGAGCATAGTCCTCTAGCCTTTTCACCTTTAACCCAAACAAAGAAGATAGATAAATCTGACACACTAAGACTAAGATTATCTCAAAAAGATCTATGATGTCAACCCCTCATGATCTATCAACCTCTCTAGAGAGAGAATGCCTCAATCAAAAGTTGAAGACCCACCGATCTAGTAGAATGTGAGACTCTCAAAGTATCCTCCCCACCTACAACAGATCCTTCAGTGAGAAGAGTTTCGCTAGGAACTCGCTCTCTCAAGATCCACAAATAGTGTTCATGGGGCCTAATTACTATGTGTAATAGAGATGCTGAAAGCAAACTATGTTCATTTTTATAGCCCAAATGAAGTCTGTGATAGGAAAGCAATAAAAGTCACTCAAGCTAGACACGTGAGATGTTTGTTTTAAGTCCAAAATCAAAGTCTTATCAACTGAGAAGATTACCTGAATTCCTCGCAATGTGCTTAGTAGATTTTTACCTATTTTTAGCAATTCTTGCACTTTTTCCAATCAAAACCAGCAGGAGTCAATCAAAAATAGAGTATTCCAATTGTTAAGATTAGCTGTTAGTTCAAATCTAAAAATCAAATCTGACAAACTACCTTGAAAAATGAAATGACAATTGAAAACCTGGTGTAGAAACTCATACGATAGTGGGTCTATTCCTAGACGACAGTCCAAAAACTCATACAACACTGGGTGTCTGATGAAACAATAGTTGATCCTCCAAATGATAGTGGGTACAGTCTGGCATGATTCTCAATCCGATAGACTGTCATATGATAGTGGGTACGATTCTATCCCCACTAGGGTTCCCACAACAGGCACTGCCCTATTATCCATGGCATAATGTCTACCATTTGATGTGTCAACTTGCAATCCTAGCTCCTTCATTACATGATAAGGCATTACAGTGGCAGTAGCACCAGAATCAATCATACAATTTTTTAACAAGAAATTATTCACAATCAAAGTGGCATAGAAGGGATCAATGGAGGAAGGTTCTAGTGTCACAATATTTCCAACACATACATTTCCATAGCATTTCCCTTTTCTTGCATAGCAAGGTCTATTCCTTGTTCATTTATAAGAGCTAGAGCCATTGTCTTATGCTCTTTGATTTTCAGCATCTCTAGCAAAGGAATAAAGACCTTCATTTGAGATAAGGCATGCCTCATGTCAAAAGTGGGAGGATCAATAAAAGGGTTAGAAGAATCTTTTGTCTTTCCAGTCTTCTTCTTGGCCTTGTCAACAACAACCTCCTCATTCCTTTTTCTTTCAGCAGTATGCCCTTCTTTCTTATTATTAATAACACTTGGTTTTGAGGAATTTTTCCGTGAGGGTTATCCTTAACAAATACTAACCTTGGTACTCCTTGATCAGCATCTATTCTTCTATTCCTCAAATTGTATGAAGACTTAGCTTGTGTTATGGCTGCCATAGTTAAGGTTCTAATTTCCTCTTCACTGGGCTTTCTCCATTGCTTCTCATCTAATCCTGATTCAACCATATTATTTTTGCACATGTCAAAATTAGATTCCTCTTGATCAGAGTAAGTGAACACTTGTTGTTCATAGTCAAGAAGAATCCTTCTCTTATGATCAACATTAGCACAAATATATTCATCATCTAAGGACATAAGCTCTTCCATCTTTTTAGTGGTAAACATATTAACAATAGGCTTTTTAGATTCTTCATAATCTCCTGCATATGAGTTATCAGCTTCTTCCCACAAAGCCTAAGCCACAGCAAACTGGAAAGGTGAATGAGGCATGTTACAAGCCACATAGCAAGGAGTGCTCTCCGTATTGTGTGCTATATTTTTCTTTAAAGGGTCTGGTGTATCTCTCCCCTTTTGAGGCTCATTATTATCAATGATAGGCTTCCCATCCTTCCAATTTGTCTTATGAGGCATATCACGTAAACTAGGGAATCTTTCTTGCCTCTGATAAGGTGGTCTATTGTCCTAAAAATTTATCCCACTCTACATTCTTCATTGAAACACTAGAAAAATTTAAACTTATCCACCCAACTTGGAGAATAGGAGGTAACCACCACGCCAAGTCACCAAATGATTTAATGAAACTGCCAAGAATCAAGAGAATATGAGATTACATAGTCACTGAATCGCTTGATGTTAAGACTAACCGTGACATAAACTAGGAGATTTAGTGACTAAGGAGAAGATAACAAAGGACTTACCACTATTTCTAATTTTCTAAAAGACTTGAATAAAATGAAGAACGTTGTGTGATTCAGTGAAGACAAGGAAAATTATGACCACGTGCAAATTGGAAGACTTAAGTGACCCAAAAAGTAATGCGTTAATAGAAGAAACTAGGGCACACTCAAAACTAACCAGTGAACCAATCATTTTAGGAAAAAAACATAGAACTAGAGTTTTAACACAAATATGACAAATTTTGAAGAATTGTAAAACCCTAAACCAGATGGGGACATATGCAAAGGTGAATGACAAGAATCTAGAGAAAAACCTCAAAAACCTAATATATACCCAATAGTGGCTCTATCTGAGGATGCTTGAATGCAAGTTCATAGCAAGAAACCATGAATCTCTAGGTGGCAGACCACAAAACCCTAACCTAAAATAGGAAGCAAACACATGACAAAAGAAAACACACCTATACATATATACAAGACTACTGTGCATGGAAGAGATTGAGATTTAATTGAAGAAATACTTTAGAAATTGTCCATGCACTAGCAATTCCTGTTCTTCACCATTCAAATTTCTCAAGAAATATGAATCCTTTCCATGAATTTGATGAATAATGAAAGGTCCCAACTACAAGGATTCAAATTTTTTATAAGTGAACACTTGTTGTTCATAGTCAGGAAGGATCCTTCTCTTATGATCAACATCAGCACAAATATCTTCATCATCTAAGGACATAAGCTCTTCCATCTTTTCAGTGGTAAACATATTAATAGTAGGCTTTTTAGATTCTTCATAATCTCTTGCATATGATTTATCAGCTTCTTCCTACAAAGCCTGAGCCACAACACACTAGAAAGGTGAATGAGGCATGTTACAAGCCACACACCAAGGAGTGCTCTCCATATTGTGTGTTGTATTTTTCTTTAAAGGGTTTGGTGTATCTCTTCCATTTTGAGGCTCATTATTATCAATGACAGGCTTCCCATCCTTCCAATTTGTCTTATAAGGTATATCACATAAACAAGGGAATCCTTCTTTTCTCTGGTAAGGTGGTCTATTGTCCTGAAAATTTCTCCCACTCTTTTCAAACTTTATTGGGAAATCTTTGGCAATATTAGTTGATTTATCCATTTTATCATCATCCTTGATGGGCCTTGCAGGTTGTGGCCTTGTTTCTTTCCAATATCTTCCTTCACCCCTCTTGTACATCTAACCAAATGCCTTTCAGTTTCTTTCATTATTTATGGCCAATTTAAAGGCATCCCTAAGAGTACAAGGATTCTTATTGAATAGGGGAAAATTGGAGCCTTAACAATACACCTAACATTCAACACTATTCATTTTGTAATATTATTTTGAATTGGAATAGCATAAGTAAATTTGGAAATAATTGAAATTTAATTAGGTCAAGATACATACCTCGTCATGAAATAAATTTAGAAATACCCATTTTTTGAAGCCTGTGCGGGGTTTCAGAAGATTCTGCAACCAGATCTGGGATCAGGAAATCAAGACAAAGAAAACTGAGGAAAATTTCATCTTTCTGACAGTAAGTAGTCTTTGACCCTCATAAAAGGTCAAAGGCTACATTTTTATTTTGAAGGTCTATTCAGACTTTGTTCACAAATCTTGAAGGTTCAGCAAAAAGGGTACTCAAATCAATCCTCTAATTCCCAAAACAATGACTGTAGATATCTGAAAAAGGGGGGTTTTGTGGTGGCTATATAGGGTTTTTCATTAGTCAAACCCCTATTTTGGTGATCTCTACCTCCACCAATAGCCGATTGAAATATAATGTGTGTGTGTGTATTGAAAGTGTAATGCCAAGATCTAATCCTCTAGATCAAAACCCTAGCATGAACGTCTATGAAACAAAAATGCATAGATTTGAATGAGATAGAAAAGCATACCAAGCCCCCAAGGCTAAAGTACTTCTACCAAACTCACAATCCATAATTGCTACTCCATGATTCTATCTTTGAATGCTTGAATGTTGATAATGGTGGATCAAGGAAGAAAGGATCTCTCTTGCTCCAAGTATGTGTCCACAAAGATGCTTGACGTCAATAATGGCTTGATCTTCTATATCATCCTCTTGCAATCTTGCATCTTCAACATTCCTTTTCTTGCTTGAATCTTCTTGTTCATGAAATTGTCTCCTTGAGAATACTTGATCATGAAATTGCTTGATGTTGCTTGGTGAAAATGAATGCAAATGAGAGTCTTTATATAGAGGTTTCAAGGTGAGGCTCCTAGAGAAATGTGAGGACCCATAATTCAAATTTCACCTCAACTTAAGGTCCAATCATAATAACCAACTAAGGAAGGAAAAAAATTAAATGAAATTCAAATTAAAACCTTTTTGCACTAGTATCTGAGGGCCCGACATTGATTTCGGGGCCCATCGTGACCAAATCTAAAAAAGGGGCACACATTCCAAAGGAGGTCAAAGATGAGATCAAATCTGACCTAGTCAGGTACAAGCTTGATTTTGACCTAGTCAGGGTTGACCTTGATTCTGACCTAGTCAAGATCAACCTCAACTTTGACCCTATGGGCCCAGATCTAGCCAAAATCAGGACAGGAAGTCCCGGGGATGCCCGGAGACCTAAAAATGATACCAGAATGGGACAGAATAATAGGGATAAGCATAAAATCCTATGATGACTATGATTAAGGATAGGAGGACCTATTTCTAATTCTTGCCTAGAAAATAGAGCCATGAAAAAAGGGAAATTAAGGAGAATCCTCAGGATCCTAACCCTAATTTCACCTAGAATGAAGATAAGTGCAGAATGCATCCTAAATGCAAGTCTATCATGACAAATGTACTAAAAGAGGGTGCTAAACCTATCAATATGGAATTTCTTCCATTTTAAGATGATAAATTTATCCCCCACTTTAGCTTAGATATGACACTACGTGAATATGCAAGCTAAAGTAAGAAAACATCATAGTAAATAAAAAGGATATAGCCAAGCCCTCGATATGAAGATCCTATAGAAAACTATTAGAACCTACAATGCAAAAGGTTACTAAAAATCCATAAATTACCTAAGGCTTACTATATGACAATTTGAGAAGTATATAGAGCCCCTTATGCCCCCCCTGTTTTGGCTTTCTACTTCGGAAGGGTGAAACGGGGTGATAAGAAAAACTCTATATACTGGATATGCAGAGTGTTGAAAAGTCATTTCCTAAACCAATTATAAGGATTCCTTACCTTCCTAAATTAGTTCAAGGAGTTAGGTATCTAAATCAAAATTCCAACGCCACTGATGGCACTGAAAATGGAGTTACCGAACTCAAGTTATGATGAAAAGAGTGGATGTCTGTCTAAATGCATAAGAAGGGAAATTTGAGTTTACCCTAAGGAAACCCTAATTTGAACTCATAAATAAGTAAAAGAGAGAAATACTTACTCATTCTTACCACTTTTAGATTCAAAATGAGGAAGCAAGATGCCAAGACAAGAGGAACTTTGAGCGACACGCTTGGAGATTCTGAGACAGCCTGGCTACCAGACGATCACTACCTGAGGTGAGTTTGTTGTTATCTGCCTTTGTACTATCCAAATTCCTTCTTTTTATAGGTAAGGTCAACTTTACCCCTTTTAGGTTGACCCTGACCCACCTAGGTTGACATTGACCTATCTAGGTTGACTTTGACCCATGAAAGTCAACATTGACCAGAGGGTTTTTGTCAATTTTTGAGATAATGTCAACCTTGACCCAAAAAGGTTGACCCTAACCCAATAAAGTTGACATTGACCTAGTAAGGTCATCTTTGACCTATCTAAGGTCAAATTTGACCTAGTTCGGTTAGATTTTCATATTTCATATCAATGTAGATAACTGATATGATGTGTGTTTGTGCTTGTAGGACTTGGTCTATTTCCAAGAGCATCCCTTTGGAGAGTTGCTAGTCATGGTCAAAGAGAGACTACCCAAGCTTGATGATGAGGAGATGTAGTTACTAAAGGATGTGGGACTATAATGGGTATCAATCCTTCCATAGATTAAACTACATTGAGCCATGCTATCGGCTCTGATAGAGAGGTGGGATGAGGATACATGCTCCTTCCATCTTCCTTTTGGTAAGATTACAGTGACCTTAGAGGATGTCTACAAGATCATGTGGCTTCCAATCTAAGGCAAGACCATCAGACCCAGAGAACAATGTGGTTGTGAGGAGATCCATGCAGACACAAATTATTTTATAGGATGGGTTCCATAGATGCGGACCCGGTCAGATCATGTCCTACTATCATCCATACTGTCAGGCCCTACACCTTTAGTACGGAAGGTGATGCTCTACATAGTATCCTTGGTTGTGTTACCCAACTCAAAGGGTAATATACTTTTTTCACCTCTTACACATCTCATACAGAGGATGGAGAGAGATAGGACCATGTTCTCATGGGGTTGTAGCATGCTAGCATAGCTATACCATGAGCTAGATCAGGGGGAGAGTCTATCAATATGCACGCTCCTACAGATTTGGATGTTTGAGCATTTTGCATGTACACATCCACAGGGAGTTCCAATGATGGTAGATGAAAACACAATGAGAGCCTTTGCGTATCCCTTGAAAGATATTTGGTAGTTTGGAGATATGTTGTACTGGAGAGTACATCTAGACCGCATTGCAAGCATTGATGTGATATGGAGACCCTATTGTCAGATGATAGAGTGGCCTGATACACAATTCCAAATGAGACATTCATAGTAGTGTAAGCAGCTAGAGGGTCATTAGATTCATATATGAATGCCCTACTATTATGATCGAGTGATGCGGCTATTCATCCTGTTATAGGGAGTCCTTAAAGCAGTACCTTGCTATGTACATCTGATGAGATACTATCAGAGACCTGGTGCCATATGTTGACCATCGATAGTAGACATAGAGGATATAAATTCAAAGGAGGTAGAGGACATAGAGGTACCATCAAATGTGACCTATTTAGGCATGAGCCAAGATTACATCAGGTACTAGAGTTTGCAAGGGATCCATCCTATCTTTCCCAAGGATTATCCCACAAGTGATCCAGGCTTTACAAAGAGGACACACTGTGATAGTGGATCCATAGAGGAGAATGAGGATATCAAAGATGAGGAGGAGCACATCTCTAAGGGAGATCCCATGGAGGAGGAGGAGAAAGTAGATAGAGCAAAGGATAGAGAGGAGGAGAGAGATGAGGACATTCCCCCAGCTAGTGATACTAGTGCAGATATACCTATCACTCACTCATCACCACTAAGATCACAATGGCCCCCATGGCCCCACATAGAGACACCACCATTGAGACCTAGATATAGAAAGCATGGAGAGATTAGTCACTCCATGCCCCCACCATCTAGACACTTTAGTGACATCTAGGAGGGAGACCCAAGTATGAAATTTGATTGACTATGTGATTTGATTTGAGATAAATAGGACACTAGACTAATAAAAGTTTTCTTTCTATAGCTAGCATAGTGGATTGGAGGAGATTTGTATCTGAGATTCTCAAGGATACAATTATATCCTACTAACTACCAGCCAATGAGTGAAAGTCTTCCTTCAGTCATAGAGATCTTGGCAGGCATGCTAACATCTTTGCATGCATCCAGTGAGAGTTGAGATTGTGTAGAGAAAGAGAGGAGAGCCTGATGGTAGAGATACAGAATCTTTGAGGATGTTGACATGGTAGGAGCATATCTAGGAGCCATACATGGATACACAAATCTTCATCTTCCCAGCACAGAGTAGAGAGATTCAAGAGCCATCGGCCATTAGAGCGACGTAATGATAAACGTAGTGATGGATAGGGCCATTGGCCACATATGTATCAAAACATTGAAAACTCTTTTTGATGAATGAAAAAAATTCTCTACTGATTAGTTCTATGTTTGATTACTATGCTTTCATCAATGTAAAACTTAATAGAAAGAAAGAAAGAAAGAAGGTGCATAAATATATTTAATATGTAATTTTGCTAAAACTAAATAACCTATAAAATAGATCTTTATAAGGAATATATAAATGCACAAGAAAAAAAATGAAATTAAGGATAATAATGTTTAAGATGCATAATATTAATGGGTTCCTTAAAAGAAACACCATCCATATCAGCAAGTTTATAAGAACCTGAACCAAAATCTTCAATAACAACAAAAGGTCCAAGCCAATTAGGGCTAAATTTGCCTTTTTCACCTGGTAAAGCATTCACATTTCATTGGTTTTCATAAAGGACTAAATCACCAACCGCAAATGTTCATTCAATTACCTTATGATTGTATTGTTTCTGAAGAGATTTATGATAAGCTTGTATATGTTATAATGCATGTATTGATTGTTCATCCAACATTTCTAATTCTTGTAAGCATTGTTCATGAAAAGTATCTTTACCAATTATCCCATGAAATGAAACATGTAAAGAAGGTATTTCCAGTTCCAAAGACATAATAGTATCATTACCATAGACAAGGTTGTAAGGAGAAGTGCCCGTGGTAGTACAAACACTAGTCCTATAGGCCCATAAAGCATAAATCAGTTGAGTATGCCAATTTTTTGCATGCTTACTAACTATTTTTATCAAGATTTGTTCAATAATTTTATTTGATGCTTCAACTTATCCATTAGATTGAGGATAGTAAGGAGGTGAAAATCTATGTTGAATCCTATATTTCTCCAAGAATTTCATGACTTCTTTGTTTTTAAAAGAGGTTCCAAATTATCTAAAATTATTATCGAAGGAATACCAAATCTTGTTATGATATTATTAAGGATGAAATCACAAATAACATCCTTCGTTGTTGAACGAAGAGGAACAGCTTCAACCCACTTCGTGAAATAATCCGTAACAGTGAGAATGTAAGTATGTCCTTGAGAAGAAGCTGGTGAGATTTTTCCAATAAGATCAAAAACCCAAACACTAAAAGGCCATGGAGAAACTTGATTACAAAGCTCATGAGCAGGAGCATGAATGAAATTATTATGTTGTTGACATTGAGGACATTTCTTAACAAACATGAAAGAATCTTGTTCCATTATTTTCCAATAATATCCCATTCAAAGAAATTTATTAACCAGGGATTTTCCACCAAAATGTCCCCCACATGAACTAGAATGAGCCTCTGTTAAAGCTATAGGAATTTCAGTTCTATTGAGACATCGTAATAATAATCCTTCATAAGAGCATTTGTAAAGCATATCTCCTAAAATGATGTAACATGCTGCAAGTTTCCTAATATGATTACGCGTGTTCCTTGTTGTTGATTTAGGAAAAGTACCATCCTTCAAAAAAAGAAAAATATGTGAATACCATTCATTCGAATGCAAATTGAAATAGTCATAGGTAATCTTGTCAGAAATTGTAGGGCATTTAAGAGTTTGTATAGTAAATTGAAATTTTTTAGCATTGTTCTTGAGACAAACCAAGGAATCTGCACTTGCCATGGCATTTGCATGTTGATTATCCTTCCTAGGTAAATTCTGAATCGTATAAGAGGAGAATTGTCAAATCACATCAAGAGCTAAATCTCTATATTGTGTCATTTTAGCATTTTTAGTCTAATATCCTCCTTTAATCTATTCAACTATCAATTGCAAATCTCCATATATTTGTAAATGTTTGATATTGAGGGATGAAGCTACTCGTAGTCTAGCTATAAGAGCTTCATACTCCACAATGTTATTAGTACAAGGAAAGGTTAATTTATATGATAAAGGGATGGTTTTTTTTGTAGGTGGAATCAAGATGATACCCACACCAGAACCTATTTTACACTTAGACCCATCAAAATATAATTCCCAAATATCATCCTATTGAATAGCTAGGATATTATCATCAAGAAATTCTATGGAAGTAGGACATTTATCAGAGCAAAGACAAGGAGCTTC
The DNA here is from genome assembly GCA_027943335.1 of Chamaecyparis obtusa. Classification (NCBI taxonomy): domain Eukaryota; kingdom Viridiplantae; phylum Streptophyta; class Pinopsida; order Cupressales; family Cupressaceae; genus Chamaecyparis; species Chamaecyparis obtusa. Next base: position 149,122 of record BSBK01000351.1, on the reverse strand, counting down.
AGCTAGATAATCTATCAACGCTTGTCCCTTAATAGACTTTTGAGAAATAAAATTAAGATCAAACTCGGTAAGCAACATCACCCATTTTGCCAACCGGCCCGAGAGATCAGTTTGTGAGAAAAGATGTTTCAAAGGATCAAATTTGACAATTACATTAACTTCAACATTTATAAGATAATGCTTGAGTTTCTGACATGCATAAACTACAGCTAGACATTGTCTTTCTAAATCTATATATCTTGTTTCATAATCAAGTAAAGTCTGACTAATGTAATACATAGGTCTTTCTTTACCATTATCATCAATTTGAGCTAACAACGCACTCACAGCCTGTGGAGTCGCTGAAGTGTATAATTGGAATGGTTTATCAAAATTAGCAAGCTGCATGATAGGAGGATTCACAAGATACTCCTTAAATTTCTCAAAAGTTTGTTTACACTCATCATTCCAAGAGAAAGTAGTATCCTTTCTAAGCAAGGAAGTAAAAGGGATAGTTTGGTCCGCTAAATTAGAAATAAAGTGATGAATAGCTTGTATTTTTCCTTGTAAACTCTATAACTAAGAAATATTCTTAGGAGGAGGCATATGAACAATAGCTTCAATCTTTTCGGTATCTACTTCGATGCCTCACTTAGAAATTATAAATCCTAATAATTTGCTAGAATCAACTCCAAAGACACATTTCTTAGGATTCAATCTCATATTATAACTTCTAATCCTTTCAAATATCTATCGTAAAATAGTAATGTGATCTTCTCTTTGTATAGATTTTGCCAAGATATCATCTACATAATCTTCAAGAATCTTATGAATGTAATCATGAAAAATCAGAGTCATAGCTCGTTGATAAGTCGCTCCCACATTTTTTAATCCAAAAGGCATCATGACCCAACAAAAGGTTCCTAAAGGTGTTATAAATGTAGTCTTAAATTGATCTTCAGGAGGGATAAAGATTTGATTATATCCCAAAAAACCATCCATAAAAGATAAGAAGGCATGACCCGCTGTTGAATCCACAATCATATCAATATTAGGTAGCAGGAAATCATCTTTCAAAGATGCCTTATTTAAATCTCTAAAATCAGTACACATCCTTATCTTATTTTCTCCTTTTGACATAGGTACAATGTTTGAAATCCAATCTGAGTAGTCAATAGAATGGATAAATCCAGAAACCAATAATTTTTCAATTTCACTTTTTACTAGTAAAGCAATTCATGGATTCATCTTTTGAATTTTTTGAATTTTTTGTTTCACGGGTTTCATATTTGGTTTTAAAACAATGTTATGAGTAACAATCTTAGAATCTATACCTGGCATATCTAAATATCTCCAAGCAAAAATATCCTTAAATTCAAGCAAAAGGGAAACCAACTGATCACATTCATCTTGATTCAGACATTTCCCAATTTTTATCATCCTTTCAGAGTTGTTTTCATCTACTTGAATATCAATAGTTTTAGTGATTAACAAATCACTTCTTATCAAAGAATCCATTGGTAAAGGAAGGGTATCTTGTTCTTCATGTTCTCCAAAATAAGCATCATTTTTTAAACAATAAGGGTTTCCTCGTTTGTGATGAAACTTAGGTAAATCCTCATAAACCCCTAAAAATTCCATTAAGGCTTCATCTTTAGGAAAAATATCCAAAGAGGATTGTTGATTAAGGTCAATAAGCAATGGGTTAACCAACTTCAATTGTCCATTGCAAATATGATTAACATTAAGAGGAAAATTTGATGGTTGTCTATAAGGATTTAATCCTAATCCATATGTATGATCATAAACTTCATTATCCAAAGGTACTTGTATACCTTGTTCATAATTACCACATCCTTTTCTATTAAATCTTGATTTCTTAAGCAAATGATAACTAGGACCATATCAATCAGTCATATCAGAAGGAGTCCAAGGAGCAGCATATGTCACAATGTCATAACAATCAGTCTTTATAGTTTCAATTGTTTCATTAATTGAAGTGGCAACAAAATTACTTTTTATTTCCTCAAACAGTGAAGAAGAAATAAAAACTTTATTCTCAAATTCCTTTTGTTGCTTCATGAATTCCAAATCAGAGACCTTGTATTATCCAATAAAAGTAGGATTAAAATCCAATGTTCCCCAATCATCCTCAGTCAAAGAAGAAGAATATAGAGCTTCTTGTTGTTGAATCTCAGGTTGTTGTATCTCCGATTGTTTTTCAATCTCTTTACTAGGTTGAAGAGGTTCAGATATTTTGGCATATTTTGTATTTAAGAAAGGATTTGGAGCATCATCCACATGTAATGTATACATTAAGTTGTTATAGATGAACCTAACCTTGTGATGAAGATTACAAGGAACTGCATGCATAGTATGTAACCATGGTCTTCCTAAAAGAAGTTTATAATTGAGAGTTCCAAACATAACATGAATAGGAGTATTTAGAATAACTGGACCAACTTTAATAGGTAAGGTAATAATGCCAAAAGTTCTTTTCGCAATATTGTCAAATCCACGTATAGGAACATTATTAGGTTGAATAGTAGTAAGATCAGCCTTAATTGCCTTGAGCATATCCATGCTAAAAACATTAAGCCTAGATCCATTATCAATTAAGGTTCTTCAAATGATACTCTAATTAATAGAGACAGCCACCATACGAGCATCATATTGATTATGCACCTCTAGGGAAGGTAAATCATTATCAAAAAACACAATAGGAGGTACAAAAGGCATAGTATGCATACAATCCAAAATAGAATGAATGTTCTCTTGATTAGGAGACAAAGCAGGAAGAGTAGATAAAGATTTTTGCAATGCCTCATGATATGTCAGGGAATTTTGAAGTAATTCCCATAAAGATATCTTAGCAGGAGTAGCAGGTAATTGGTCAACTAAGTTATACTCCTTAAAGGTAGATGGATACCTAGGTGCTTGAGTAAGCATAGGTTGAGAAGGAGGTAAAGAAACTTGAATAGTAGGCTGAGGGTTATTCCGTGTGCGATAAGCATGTGAAATGGAATTAGTGTTATCAAAGAAATCCAAAGGATCTCTAGATTTACCCTTAATTGTTATATGAGGACATCCTTTTACCATCATCAAAGGTGTAGGATATATCATCTTAGGTTTATCAATGTTACAAATAGTGGGACATGAAAGTAACTATGCACACACCCTATGGTAAAGGTCAATTAGAGAGGTTGTGAAGGAGAGTGAAATAGGAATACGATCCATGGAGAACGTATTCAAACCATTTTCATCCTCACAACCATGTACCTCATTATGGAATCTATCCTCTTGTACAATAAAAGCCTCATCAAAGTACTCAAAACAAGAATCATACATGTTGAATACAAAGAAAGCACTATAAGCATGAAAATGTAAATATTTTTGTACTTTTTTAAAGGAATTTTGCAATTTTATTTTTTTTTGTATTTTTTAGATATAAATGCAAGAAATCTAATCTTATAAGCATGCAAGATTTAAATCTAACAGTATGAAAGAAAGAGTTATCATAAACGGGCTCACCAAAATGAATAGGGGAAAATTGGAGCCTTAACAATACACCTAACATTCAACACTATTCATTTGTAATATTATTCTAAATTGGAATAGCATAAGTAAATCTAGAAATACTTGAAAATTAATTAGGTCAAGATACATACCTCATCATGAAATAAATTTAGAAATACCTATTTTTTGAAGCGTGTGTGGGGTTTCGAAAGATTCTACAACCAGATCTGGGATCAGGAAACTGAGACAAAGAAAACCCAAAAAAAAATTATCTTTCCGACAGCAGGTAGTCTTTGACCCTCATAAAAGATCAAAGGCTACATTTTATTCTGAAGGTCGATTCTGACTTTGTTCTCAGATCTCAGAAGTTCAGCGAAAAGGGTACTCAAATCTGTCCTCTAATTCCTGAAACAGTGACTGTAGATATCTAAAAAAGGGGGTTTTGGGGGTGGCTATATAGGGTTTTGCCTTAGTCAAACTCCCATTTTGGTGATCTCCACCTCCATGAATAGCTGATTGAAATAGAATGTGTGTCTATATGTATTGAAAGTGTAATGCCAAGATCTAATCCTCTAGATCAAAACCCTAGCATGAATGTGTATGAAACAACAATGCATAGATTTGAATGAGATAGAAAAGCATACCAAGCCCCCAAGGCTAAATTACTTCTACCAAACTCACAATCTATAATTTCTACTCCATGATTGTATCTTTGAATGCTTGAAAGTTGATAATGGTGGATCAAGGAAGAAAGGATCTCTCTTGCTCCAAGTATGTGTCCACAAAGATTCTTGATGTCAACAATGGCTTGATCTTCTATATCATCCTCTTGCAATCTTGCATCTTCACCATTCCTTTTCTTGCTTGAATCTTCTTGTTCATGAAATTCTCTCCTTGAGAGAACTTGATCATGAAATTGCTTGATGTTTCTTGGTGAAAATGAATGCAAATGAGAGTCTTTATATAGAGTTTTCAAGGTGAGGCTCCTAGAGCAATGTGAGGACCCATAATTCAAATTTCACCTTGAATTAAGGTCCAATCACAATAACCAACTAAGGAGGGAAAAAAATTAAATTAAATTTGAATTAAAACCTTTTTTCACTTAGATTTGAGGGCCCGACATTGATTTTGGGGCTCGTCGTGACCAAATCTGAAAAAGGGGCACAGATTCTGAAGGAGGTCAAAGATGAGCTCAAACCTAACCTAGTTAGGTACAAGCTTGATTATAACCTAGTCAAGGTCAAGCTCAATTCTGACCTAGTCAGTATCAACCTTGACTTTGACCCTGTGGGCCCAGATCCAACCAAAATCAGGACAGGAGGTCCCGGGGATGCCCAGTGACCTAAAAATGATACCAAAATGGGATAGAATGCCATGGATAGGCATAAAATCCCATGATGATTGTGATGAAGGCCAAGAGGACCTATTTCTAAGTCCTACCTAGAAAATAGAGCCATGGAAAAAGGGAAATTAAGGAAAATCCTTGGGATCCTAACCCTAATTTCACCTAGAATGAAGAAGATAAGTGCAGAATGCATATTAAATGAAAGTCTATCATGATAAATGTACTAAAAGAGGGTTCTAAACCTATCAAGATGTAAGTTCTTCCATTTTAAGATGATACACTTATCTCTCAGAGGATATGACATTTTACCATCCATAAAATTAAAGTATGTGGTCAGGCAAACTGCATCATCTAACCTCAATACCTGGAACAATTTGTACATGGCTTTTTGGAATCTACCATTAAACTCTAACATGCTCTCATTGTAGTGCTTTTTGATATTGTTAAATTTTTTGAGCATGTAACTTGAATTAACATGTTCTGCATATTGTTCCTTAAAACACCTAACAAACTCATCCCATGATGCAATACTATTCTCCGGTAGACCTCTATACCAATCCCCGGTATCTTCAACTAATGACTAAACAAAGAGCTTCATTAAAACATCTTCATGCTCAATCTCATAATCATTAATCTTATTTGTAAATAATTTTAGATGCTCCTCACATGTAATCATGTTGTTTCTAGTAAATAATGAGATTTTCACTCTGATCTCATTTGGGATGACATTAGGCTGACCAAGGATACCATCAAAAAATAGAAGCCTATACCTATCCAAGTGAATGGGTCTCCTTTGTAAATTAGGCTGATGGACTGCTCCAACATTTTGACCAAGTATAGTTGTAGTTTGACTACCAGTCATCAGGACTATCAGATTAGCATTCAAAGCAAATCTAGGCATACCTTGTTTTGAGATCAACATCAGGGGGTTGGGAATGGTATTAGAAGGCTAACTTAATGGGTTTGGTTCTGAAGTTATAGGGACTGAACTACTAGTAGATGTGTTCATATTGGCATGCAAGAAGGCTATCTTTCTTTTCATTTCATCAGCAGTAGCTTCCAATTCTAACTTCTCAAGCTGGAGACATAAATCTTCTTTAGCTCTTCTAGCCTTTTCTAAATCTAGGCTTGCTTGGGAAGGTACACTAGAAGTAACAAAAATTTTCTTAGCCTCATTGATATTTATGCCAACCACTTTTTGTTTTCCCTTATCAGAGACATTTTTTGTGGCATATTTAAGGTCTTCATTTCTTTTAATTTCTAAGGGATGTAGTTTCCTAAGAACAATACCTTCTTCAGTGAACTCATCTTTCTGTGAATTATTTTTATTACCATCCATCTACTTTCTCAAAGCTCCCATATCACCAAATAACTCTATATTCATGTCATGCATGTCTTGATTTAGACTCTTAGCTTGGATCTCATTATTCTTTGTTTTCCTTATGAGATCTTGTCTTTCCATTATCAAATCATAGATCCGTTGTTCTCACACCATTCTTTCAGAAATTTCTTTCAATTGCTCATGTTCTTTTTCTTCAAGGCTACTACTTCCTCCCTCAATATTTCTAAATCATAAGAGGTATTTTTTGCAGCAGAAGTCTCTCCCAGTTGATCTAGGGTCTCTCTTGCAAGGAAAAAACCTACCTCTATGACTTCTTCTTCTTGAGAAGGATTATTGGCACTAGGCCTAATTTTTCTAGTAAGTGTTGGGTCATCAGAGGAAGAGGAAGCTTCATGTGGAATGGGTGTAGGAATTCTTTCTTTAGAGGGCCTGGGAGAGTTTTTAGTGAAATGACCTCTCCTAGACCATTGTTTCCTACTAGGTGTGCGGAGTTCATCACCCACATTATTCTCTAGATGATCCTTGAAGTAAGACCTAGTGAATCTTGGCCGACTCGTATTATGTTACAACAAGATACACAAAATTTAAATAGATACCAACAACTGGTAAACACAGATTCTCAGAGTCACCACCCATAAACAAATGGGACTAAAATTATAATGCTGGTCTGCAACAAACACAATGGATGGAATTACATGAACAACACAAAATCCACTATGTATTCTCATTAGTAATCCCCAACGGAGTTGCAAATTTTTTTAGCACTTAAAATTGTACATGAATAGAAGATTTAGGATACTCTTGAAATCCCAACTCATATATGCCCAATTGATGCATCTAGCTCAATTCAAATGCTAAGGTACTAAGGTTTTAAAACCTTCTTCACTTCAAGTATGAAACTCAGGTGGGTTTATCTTTCTCAACAGCTTCTACAAAGAATATAAATAGACATATATGTGCTTGACATAGATGATACAATTTAGAAAATATAGTAAATGTAAATTGAATAAATTATTGATTATTTTTTGGTGGTGAACAAGTGAAAAGCAAGCTAAAACCAGTGCCTTATTCATTGGGCCAGAGTCAAACCCTACATCAACAGAATCCTCTCAAAATAAAGGTACTAGAACTTAAATGTAATTCCTAACAATCCATTCTCTCAATTCCTAATCCTACCATCAAATTTATATATGAACCTTTAATTCCCAGAGACCTCCCTTAAGACTTATTCTCTCCTTGAAAGAAACATAAGTTCAACCCCTATATTTACCTTGTAAATAATGCATTAAAGAGCTTTACCATTTATTGCAAAATAAAACTAAAGCATCCATACACAAAGACAACAAGCGATACCAATGAAATTCCAATATCTTTGTATTAATTTTTAACTCAATCAATACAATTTCATAAACACTTGAAAGAAGTCAGATTCTATATTTCAGTACTTTCTTTACAAAAACTTTCAACCACCCTTACAAAAGAAGCAAAAAATCTATTTATATCACTGGCCATCTTGGAATCCTCAAAGAAAGGATGCAACAAGCTTTGGATGGCCAAGAAAGTGACTTGCACTATAGACAAAAAGTACAAACCAATGATCACAAAGACTAGAGGAAACAAAAGTAGTTCACAACAACTGGAATCTTCACAAGTGGCACCTTTGTCTGAAGATATTTTAGAGTAGTTACTTGATTTGTTTGCATGAATGATGACCACCATTACAGGCTAACCTACATCATCCTTTGTTTTATACATGCTCTCCCTAGAATTCTAGATCAAGTGCCATGTGTACTTTACTCTTCTTCCTCTGCCTCTAGCTCTTGGACAACTGGCTTCTTCTTCCTTTTCTTTTCTTTTTGTTCCCAAGTTGCAACATCATCATCAGATGGCCAATTATAACTCTTTAGTTCTTGTAGTACCTTCAACTGCTCTTCCCACCTGGAATCAATGATGCCCTTAACCTTTATAACAAACTTTGGGCAATCATTTTCAACCTTGAACAAGTTGTCAATTATGTTGTTACAGCCTTGTAAGTCCAAAAAACCATCTCCACCAAGGAAAGCATCTTACCTAATCAACAATTGATCCACTGATGATCTCCACTCATCAATACTTAGCACACCTCCATCATCATTATAAATAGAAGGCATATAATTACTATAATTTTTGTCAAACATGGTCAGCTTGGCCTTTACTTGATTTGATTTTCCTTTGATGAACTTTGTAACAACACTTACCAATCCAATATTCTCATACACCTCTGTCACCACTTCAGGGATATCAGGCCTATGTTCTTGCAAGGCATCAAGCTTTTTAAACCATAAACTTCTCCCAAACCATGCACTGTAAAGTGGCTCCAAAGTAGCCAGTGACTCATTTATTTTCTAATTTTCCTTATGCAACAAGATAACTAACTGATGGACTAACTCCACCTTCTCTTTTATTTTTTTTTGTCTATGTTGCACAACCTCTGCCATAGTCTTCAAGGCTACATCAAGTCTCACCTTTTCTAGATCCTCAGTTGACTGGTTAGGAACTTGTTCCTCTGACTGAGGAGGGGCCTCAATTTGAAAAGGAGGAGGAGGAACTACCTTTGAAGCCTCTTCAAGCTTAGCTTTTAAATCTTCTTATTCATCCTCCATTTTATTTATTACCATGAGATTTAGATCTCTTTCCTTAGCCACCTTCATTGAATTTTCAAATAACTTGTCATACCTCTCAAACAACTAGATGGTTTTTGCCTCATTTAGGCGGGCCAACTGTGTTACTACCTTGGACACCTCAAGATTAGTGGTGTTTTGCACAGTCTAGACAATTTTATCTCCTTCCATCTTATCTTCAATACTCACTACAAATGGCTTGTTAGCTCTAGGAGCCAAAGACCACAATGCAACAGCTTGAGACTTGGGTCATAACCACTCCCTCTTATCATGTCAGCTATATGCACTTCATATGACAGGCTCCCCTCTGGTTGCTTCCTTGATCAATGATGAAGGCAGAGGTCAAGTCCCATCTAGGAATTAAAAGCATTCCACTTTATTTAGCCATCTCCCTCACCTCCTCCATAGTAATCCTTTCAAGACTAGGGTCATATGATGTCAGGGCCCTCATAGTCTCCTCACTCTATTGCATTCCTTCAGGCAGGGTCTTTGCTACTTCATTTTGTTTTCTCCAAATGAGAAAATACCTGAATTCTTTACTTTGGATGAACTGGTCATCACTAAGGAATTCCTCCTAATAAAGCTCTCTTTTATCTTTTCCTAGTAGTAAGATCAAATCCCCTTCTTCTTTTGACACAACCTTTTTACCATCTCTGATGGCCTTCCTTAATTGATGATGGTAGGCCCTGTTACCAGGTATAAGAGTAGAAGCTCTATAAAGTACCTTCTTTTATTTTTTCTCCTTTATAGGCTCACCTACCTCAAGCTTTTTTTTTTTCAATGGTGGCTCTAAAGTAGCCCCCACCTCCATTGGATCTTGGGTCAAGTCAATAATTGGTGCATCTCCTGTAGGAGGTGGACTACTGCCTTCTTGTGAGTCATTAGTAGAATCCTCAATCTCAGATCTAGAATAATCTCTTGGTACCTCCATCTTTTCCTCAAGCAACCCCTGCAACTAATTGGATAGGATTCCATGCATTTCTATCTTCTTCTCCATTCTTTTCAAATATGGGAGCTCAAGAAAATAGCCACCAAAAGGAATATCGACCTTTTTAAGTCTAACCCCTATGTCCAGCAAGTCAAAATACTTGTTCCACCTTATTTGGGCTTCATCATGATCAAAAATGTTTCTTATTACATCCTCTTCATCTAGGCCCTCATGCTCTCTAATTGTCCCAATTCTTGGGATCAAGGTCATCCTAGCAGTCCTGATAAAGCCTTTAGGATCAACATATCTGCAAGTGCCTGAAACCATCTTGAAATGATTGAGCCAACTACTGACTTGATCAAGTGCGCTTTTCCCAATCAAGAAACTTCCAATTCTAAATTGCCTCGGGGTGAAGGTACCCTTCCTATGAGGTTCCAAGTGTTCCCTGTCAGTCCACATCAATTGCCAAATAAATTCTATCATATCAACCCTAGGAGGCACAAATTTGGGTAACACATGTGGGGGTTGAGGGTAACCATAAACCCTAAGAACTGTGAACTTGGCCCCAAGGTAGAAGTCACCCCAATTATGCTTTCCTGGCCACTTATCCTTATATTGCATTGGCCTTAACAATTGCAAAACCTTGGTTGACAATCTTACTATATTTGTTCCCAATAACCCAAGAATTGGATAAATGAAGTAATTATGGAAAATAGAGAAATTGCATTCATTAGATGTGTAATTCCAAACCCTTAACCAATACTGCACTGGTTTAGGCTGACCCGCAAAAGTAGTCCTCAACTTAAACATTCTTGCATCAAGATGATTAACATAATGGTATAAAATTAAATACATAAGGAGGGAATAATGCATAAACCTAATAGGCCTCTTACTCTCTTTAAAAGATATCAACCCCTCATGCATCCTATCGATTACATACTAGATGTAATCATAGTCAGTATTGGTATGGGAATTTTGAAGATCTAGAATTATCATCAATAGGTCAGTAGACATTTTCTCTTCATCCCCATCCATACCTAGAACCCTACACAACCCATGACACAAGAATTTTATGTAATGATTGAGGGATGAGAATTGATAAAGGGCATTCATACTTGCCAGGAGAGGGGCTATATATTTACCCTGCTTGGGCATATGCTTAACTATCTAACTTTTAACTGACCCAATATTACTTGCATATTTCAACCTTTCTTTTTTCAAATCAATTTCAGTGGAAGAAGAAGCAAAGAAATAAAATGCCTACATGATTGATCCCCTATCTAAGGAAATAAAAACAAACTGGTTCTCACATCTAATTGTTCTAGAGATAGGGTCATACAACCTAGCCAACACAATAATCAAGTCAACATCTAAGAAAACATCAGGCACAGTCAATTTCACCATTCCCAAAGCCCAAGCATTATAGATAGGTATAGCCTTATGCCTGTTATTATAAAAGTATGAGAAAATTATGTAACTTGAGCCTAAAGGGGTGATAGGTTTCCTACACTTGTCCATGAGATCTTCAAAAGCTATATCAATGGCCTTCTTATTCTGATTCAACCTAGAAAACAACTTGAGGAACTCATCTGAATAATTGGGCTTTCCTTTGTCATCACCACCTTGCTCTCTTGCTGCTCCACTGGATGATGCTACACTTGCCTCTGGATGACTCATCTTAGCGAACAAGAACTCCACAACACTGCAATTTATCTCACTTCTCACTCACTACTTCAGCGCCAACACTGTCATTTATCCTCAGAATAACTTTGAGCACAAAAAGAAATGAAGTCATGCCTTTATAACTTGAGAATTGAATGCACACAATCACTAAATCATCACAAATCTTGGCTAAGTCACTTGTGCATTTAATTATGCATATTACCAATCTTCAAATTAGAGCTAGCCGTGGCGTGGATGTTGACAGGCTGATTTAAAAAATAAAAAATAGAGCACGAGAGCAATGATCATGACTTTTGGCATTTAAACCCCTTAATTACTAATTAAACCCTCATTAAAACCTGATTTGATGGTATTTTACCCCTTTCCAACTTGGAAAAGTACCCCTTCCATGTTGCAATAGCTCATAACATTGATTAGCATGAAAACTTAACCAAACTTGATTTGGAGATCAAGCGAACAAAGGGTCTCATGATCTTTGAAAGAAATACTAACGCTAGGTTAAGTCTGGAGATCTAGCGACAAGGCCATTCATGAAATCTCAGAGTGATCTCTTAACTCATGACTTTCCTTGGAGATTACATGACCAACGTTGATCCCAAAGATGATCAACGGTCCTCAGACTATCTTTAAAAATCCATCATAACCCTGTCAAAATCAAAGATTTGGTGACTAAAGGCAATCTCATGTTCTCAGAACACTTGGATCAACCATGGTTAAACTCAGAGAACAAGTGACCAAAGACTTCACTAATTCTCACAACCCTTTTCTTAACTTAGCAAGTATCTAGAGATCAAGCAAATAAAGCCTTATACAAACCCATGAAACATAACGCCTTGACCACAGTGATATTTGGAGAATCAACAAACAACTAAATCTCTTAATCTTAGAAAGCCACGCTTAACTCTTATTCCATCCCACAATTTAGCAAACATGATTACCTCGCATTCTCAAAAATAAATGCTTAACCATGGTCATACTTTGAGATTGAGTGTATAACCCACATCTCCCATTTGTTGAATACTCTTCATACCTTAGGTTAGATCCTGAGATTATTCACCAACCGTAGATCTTGAAAACAATCAATGGTTGTCACTGAATCACCCAAACCATTAGACCTTTACCTTTTAATTACAAGACTCATCGACCATAGCATTTGCTTAATCTCCCAAGGTTCAAAACCTTAATCTTTTCATTTCGATAATGCGTGACTAAAGAAGACATACTTTAGCTTTTCTTTGTTTGCTAGGTCACCGAAAGACTTTGGAACTTCACTAACTGATTCTGAGATTCAGTGAACACTATGTTCACTTAATTTCTAAATGATTTAGAACTTTTCCATCTTTTCTTGAGATCAACTAACTGAAGAAAACCTTATCCTTTTCCAAATTACATTATCAGAGTCGCCAAACTTAGTAGACATGAAAATAAGACTCATTCATTGGATCGCCAAATGAAATGGTGTAGGGCCCATCCTTCATGAGATTAAAACCCCACCATTGATCACAAAGATGATCAACGGTCTTCACTAAAATGCTAGAAGAATTTAAACTTAGAACTTGGAGAATAGAAGGTAACCGCCATGCCAATTTGCCAAATGATTTAATGAAACCGCCAAGAATCAAGCAAATAGGAGATTACACAGTTGCTGAATCACTTGATGTTAAGATTAACCATGACATAAACCAAGAGATTCAGTGACTAAGGAGAAGATAACAAAGGACTTACCACTATCGCTAATTCGCTAAAAGACTTGAAGACAAGGAAGAACATTGTGTGATTCAGTGAAGACAAGGAAAATTATGACCACGTGTAGATTGGAAGACTTAAGTGACCCAAAAAGTAACGTGTTAATAGAAGAAACTAGGGCACACTCAAAACTAACCAGTGAACTGATCATTTTAGGAAAAAAACATAGAACAAGGGTTTTAACACAAATATGATAAATTTTGAAGAATTGTAAAACCCTAAACCAGACGGGGACATATGCAAAGGTGAATGACAAGGATCTGGAGCAAAACCTCAAAAACCTAATATATACCCAACAGGTAGAGCTACTAACCAAAATCTTCCTAAAAATAGTTGGCATTTTTCACTATTCCTAACATATGCATAGGCATCTTTAAACATGCCTGGCCAATAAAAATAATTGCGAAGAATTTTAAAAATTGTGATAGTTGAAGAAAAATGTCCTCTGCAGGCCTGTTCATGAAAAGTTCTCAACAATTACAATTGTTGGTCTTTATCCATGCATCTGAGGAAAGTTTCATCTATGCCCCTCTTGAATAAATTTCCTTTCCATATCACATACTTGGATTCCTGGAATCTTAAATTATGCCTTTCTTTGGGTTTTAACCATGTAGGACATTCTCCTTAAGTTAAATAGTATGCTATATCACAAAACCAAGGATCAATTAAGCTTACCAATAGTACCTGGGATACTTCATTCTTTGATTCTTTTGATTCCTTTGAGTTCTCAACTATGAACTTACACAAACCCTTTCCTCTAACTAGCTTTGTGGGTCTTATCATCGAGTTGTACTCCTATATTTTGGTTTCCCATGTTGCTCTCTTATTCATTGCTACTTCTTGATGAGTGAGTTAACATTTCACAACAGAATCAGGAATGTATACTATAGAATGTGAGTGAATGATATAGAACCTAAATTATTTGAGTGGGTAAAAGTACATAGATGTGTCGCACTAGAGGACAAATTTTATGGTTCCAGCTAAAATGGTTCCGGCTGGAAGTGTTCTGACTGATACAGGCTCGGTCAGAACTATGTGGCACCCACTAGGTGCCATGTGGTGTCTATGTGGCACAAGGGTTTTGGTTGAAACCGTTTCAGCCGAAACGGTTCTGGTCTGAAGGGTTCCGACCAAAACCCCCAAAAAATATATAAACCAAAAAATTCAATGGGAAGGCTCATTTGTATTGAGTGGTTTGCAGAATTTTAGGAGAGCTAAAGGAGGATTTTGGCTGAAAGAGGTAGGCCATTTTTTTTAAAATTTTATTTTAACATTTTTTAATATTTTTTTAAAGTTTTTAAAGTTGTTTTTGTTTATTTAATATTAAATAATTGTAATTTAAATAAAAATGTTAATTTAATATTTTTTTGTTTATTTAATATTAAATCATTGTAATTTAAATAAAAATGTTAATTTAATAGTTGTTTTGTTCATGTAATTTAATTATTTTTAATTGTAGAAATTAAATAATATGATTTTATGTAGATTTACTTATTTAATTAATATAATATTTTTTCAGTTAATAAAATGTGTTAGTTAGTTAGTTAATTAATTTATTTTTATTGGATGTGTTTTAACATATTACAAAAATATTACAAAATATTGGGAAAACGTATATAAATTATTAGAAATGTGATATTAAAACATGAACCAACATAAACCTTAACATTAAATAAACATGAACCCTAACCAGAAACCTAATTTCAAAAAAGATCCCTTAACATAATTAAAAAATAAACCTTAATATGAAATGCACATGAACCTTAACATTAAAGCAACATGAAACTAGAACATGAAGCAACATAAACTCTAATAGTAGAAACCAACATAAACTGTCTCTCTCTCTCTCTAATCAATTAAGACCTAACATGAAATTAACAAGACGTAATAGGACCCTTTAAGAGCTAATAAAACCTAATAAGACCCTTAACATCTAATAGGACCCTTAACATGATTAATATTTCCTATTAAACTCTAACACTAGAAACTAACATAAACAAAAATACTAGAAACCAACATGAACTTTCTCTCTTTATCTCTAACCAATTAAGACCTAACATGATTAACAAGATGTAATACCTAACCCCTTAAGAGCTAACATGAATAATAAGACATGTAATATTTTCTATTAAGACCTAACATGATTAATAAGACCTAATACTTGACCCTTAAATTGATTAATACGATCTAATAAGACCTAACATGTGACTAATACTCAAGACTAATTAGGACCTATTAATTGACCAATTAAGACTAATTAAGACTTAACATGTTAATAAGACATAATAGGACCCCTTAAGACCTAGCATGAGTAATAAGACCTAATAAGACCTAATACCTACTAATAATACCTAATAGGACCCTTAAGAACTAATAGGATCTATTAAGACCTAATACCTAACCAATTAAGACCTAACAAGTGACTAATATTTAACCAATTAGGACCTATTAATTGAGTAATTAAGACTTTTAACATGTGACTAATATGACTAAGAACACCTAAATTGATTAATACTACCTAATAAGACCTAATACCTACTAATAAGACCTAATAGTCCACCCTTAAGAACTAATAGGACCTATACTTGACCAATTAGGTCCAATATGACCTATTAAGACCTAATAGTCCTACCAATTAAGACCTAACACGTGACTAATACTTGACCAATTAGGACCTATTAATTGATCAATTAAGACTAATTAAGACTTAACATGTGACTAATATGACCAATTAAGATAGGTAACATGATTAATATGACCCCTTAAGACTTAATAGGATTAATATGACCTAATACCACTTAAGACTAATAGGACCCCTTACTTTCAATCTGCATCTACATCTACATTGAACCATAACTCAAAGCCTCTTTTCATTAAGACCTAACATGATTAATAAGACATAATAGGACCCATTAAGGCCTAGCATGAGTAATAAGACCTAATAAGACCTAATACCTACTAATAAGACCTAATAGGACCCTTAAGAACTAATAGGACCTATTAAGACTAATTAGGTCCAATATGACCTATTAAGATCTAATAGGACCAATTAAGACCTAACAAGTGACTAATATTTGACCAATTAGGACCTATTAATTGATCAATTAAGACTTAACATGTGACTAATATGACTAATAACACCCAAATTGATTAAGACCTAATATGACCAATTAAGACCTAACAAGTGACTAATATTTGACCAATTAGGACCTATTAATTGACCAATTAAGACTTAACATATGACTAATATGACTAATAACACCTAAATTGATTAAGACCTAACAAGTGACTAATATTTGACCAATTAGGACCTATTAATTGACCAATTAAGACTTAACATGTGACTAATATGACTAATAACACCTAAGTTTATTAATACAACCTAATAAGACCTAATACCTACTAATAAGACCTAATAGTCCACCCTTAAGAACTAATAGGACCAATATAACCTATTAAGACCTAATATTCCTACCAATTAAGACCTAACATGTGACTAATACTTGACCAATTAGGACCTATTAATTGGCCAATTAAAACTAATTAAGACTTAACATGTGACTAATAGGACTAATTAAGATAGGTAACATGATTAATATGACCCCTTAAGACTTAATAGGATTAATATGTTTATTAAATTTGTATGTACATGTATATATAGATTTCATTTTTAAACTAGATGATCTTAAATTTGTAACATGTATGTTTAAATTTGTAACATGTATGTGTTTAAATTTGTAACATGTATATTTCTTAAATTTGTAACATCTATGCACATAACATGTATGTTTCTTAAATTTGTATGTACATGTATATATATATTTCATTTATAAACTAGATGATTACATTTGTAACATGTATATTTCTTAAATTTGTATGTATGTGTGTGTGTGTGTCTATATATATATATATATATATATATATTTCATTGAAACTAGATGATTATAATGTACATGTGTAGAGATCTATATAAATTCTTGTTTATCTATTACATGGCATCGGGTAGAGGGTCAGTGGATTCAGGAGAGCCTATTGTATAGGGGGGTTGGTAGTGGTAGTGGCTGCTCCTCACATAGATCAGTTGATTCTGCAGAGGCCAGAGAGAAGCTATTTGCTTCTACTATTGACAGATTGAGATGAGCCTTAGAGATTTTGGATCAGACCTTAGCTTCATCCACCACCCTTCCCAATAGGGATAGGGTGAAGATTATTAGAGCTGATTTGTTGCATATGATTGACATAGTTCAATCATAAAACCTATATGATACTATCGGCATTGATACATTCTATACTTCTTTGTCTCGCAGTGTTACTAGCACTGTGAAGTATAGGCAAATTGATACAGATGTTTCCACCGCTATGGTGAAGAGCATGTTTCCTCATTATCAAGACATGGCTAAGGTGAGAGGGTACATGGTCATGAGATGTGAGGATGACCTTGTGGCACCATTTATATATCCTTGATGGTTAGTTGCTCATCACAGGTGGCCCTAGAAGGATGAGCTTCCACTATATTTCTGCAAATAATTATTTGCAGAATTTTATTTGCAGCATGATGTTGATTAAACAAATTATCTTGATCATGTTGAGCAGGGGAGAAGGAGATTATCTGACAAGTTCAGAGCACCTAATGCCCATGTGCCCGCTAATAAGTAGGAAAGAGTGGGTCCAAACCTTTTGGTCATACCAAAAGGTTTGGAAATGGTAGCTGCAAGAGAGAGTGTGCCAGATGGCAGGATGAGGAGGGAGCTTTATTCTAGTATAGCGAGTATCGCCACATAGGTTTAGGAGATGTCATTTGATCATGTGGGGAGATACATGTTACATTCTCATTCCATCATTCCTCCACCTACATAGGATGCATCCTCTAGTGGTGATCCATATGATATAGTAGACATACCATCTCCCCTAGAGGTTATAGTTATATCAGATATAGACCATTTTCAACGTATGAGCGCATTATTATCTAGTGATCTACTTTGTGCATATCAGACCATATAGATGCTTGGTGGGGTTCCTCTTAGGGAGGTTCCATCATTTGTTAGGACCTTTCTTACTAGACCTACTAGATTGGGTTCTCAGCAGACTGCACCACCGACAGGTCCTCAACAGACTACACCACCACCTACAACTCCTCCGTAGATTGTACCACCTACAGCTCATCATCAGACCATGCAGGCCACTTCATCACGTCTAGGTCTTCAATAGTTTACTACATTGCTTACAAATGACCAGATTGATCCTGCATAGATGTTATTACATTCATCAGATTTGAGCTCTTTTGGGAGAGCATTAGAGGCTGCTATGGTATATATAATTAAATTTAATTTTTATTTATTTAAAAAACTTACACATATATTTGAATTTTGATTAATATATGTTATATATATGTGTAGTATAGGAGGTTATCGACGAGGATGCTACACCATATGGGGATTTACAAACTCCACGTGATCCTATCCATCATGATACATAGGTACATTGAGATGTTTGTTCAAAAATTTAATTTTTCTATGATCATAAGTATTTAAAATTTATTATACATGTATGTATAACATGCGTGACATATTTTGTTTATTGTACACAAACATCAGGAGGAGGTGCACCGTCATGAGGTCATTGGTCATGACATGGCCCTAGTTGAGTGACCATGTTATTTTAGATATTTCATGTGGCATTTCATATATACATGTTATTTCATATTTTAGGCATTTCATATATACATGTAGATATTTTAGTCATTTCATATATGTACATGGTATATGGTTGTGTGTTATTTCATATTTTATACATTACATTACATATTTCAGACATTACATGTTACATATTTTATACATTACATGTTATATGTTTGTGTGTTATTTCATCTTTTAGACTTATTTTTATACATGTTATGTATAAATTATGTTATGCCATGTAATAATGTTATTTTAGATATTTCCAACAATTAAGTAATCTAACTAATGTCATGTAAGTAAAAAATAATTAAATAAGTAACTAACTAATGTCTTAAAGGGAGGTCTTAAGGTGAGGTAATGCATCAAAGCATACAATTAATTAAGTAAGTAATAATTACCAATTAATTAAGTAACTAACATAATTAACTAAAGCATAATTAACTAACAAAATTATGAAAATCATAAATAAAGTAACATAATTAATGGATTAACAATTAGGACAATTAATTAAGTAGGTAGGTAACATAATTAAATAAGATAATTAAGTAATCTAACTAACATAATTAACTAATATAATTAGGTAATCTAACTAACATAATTAGATAACTAACATAATTAAGTAATCTAACTAATGTCATGTAAGTAAAAAACAATTAAATAACTAACTAATGTCTTAAGGGGAGGTAATGCATCAAAACATACAATTAATTAAGTAAGTAACAATTACCAATTAATTAAGTAACATAATTAACTAAAGCATAATTAACTAGTTACAAAATTACCAAAAGCATAAATAAAGTAACATAATTAATGGACTAATAATTAGGACAATTAATTAAGTAGGTAACTAATATAATTAAGTAATCTAACATAATTAGGTAACTAACATAATTAAGTAATCTAGCTAATATCATGTAAGTAAAAAACAATTAAATAAGTAACTACCTAATGTCTTAAGGGGAGGTCTTAAGGGGAAGTAATGCATCAAAGCATATAATTAATTAAGTAACAACTACCAATTAATTAAGTAAGTAACATAATTAACTAGTTACAAAATTACCAAAAGCATAAATAAAGTAACATAATTAACAGATTAACAATTAGGACAATTAAGACCAAAGAGAACTCCTAAAAATTTCTCTGATGACTTCCACTGCTCCCGCACGTGCTCAAGCTCCCAGATTTCAATCTCTCACCCAAGTCGCTCGTGGATCCTCTGAGCTGAATGCCTCTTTGGGTGCTTCTAGTAGAAGGGTTTCTGATGCCCCTATTAATGGTTGGGCTGTGGTGGTTGGTTCTCCTATTACTTCCTCTGGTTCTTACATTGATGTTACCACCTTTGAGGCTGGCCTCTATGGGACTATTCATTCTCACTCTTTAGGGATTAAGAGGACTCGGGTGGCTTCCCCTATGACTATGAGTAATCCCATTAGGGTGCAGTTAGATTCTGATATAGTAGATAAAATATTTGAAATTGTAGAGGTTTTCTCTTCGCATGTTGCTATTTTTTTATTTAGGGGCTTTTGGCCTTCTCTTTCTACTCTTCATGCTTGGATTACCAATCATTCGGATCCAATCTTATCCAAAGATATTCAGATTTACCTGGCTGCTAGGGTTTTTTTAATTGTAAAATTTGGTAATGTTGAAGATAGGAAGTCTATCTTGTGTGATTATAGCTTCTCCTAGGATAACTGATTCCCCCTGATGGCCAAACCTTGGCATAAGGATTTCAACCCGCTTTCTGAATCCTTTAACAAGATTCCTATTTGGGTTAGGCTTCTAAATCTTCACATGCACCTATGATTGGATTCTATCTTGGAATCTATATGGAATGCTCTTGAGGATTTCTAGATTGTGGATTTGGCAACCTCTGATGTTCTTCATTCAACTTTTTCTTGCATCCTTGTTGAGATGGATGTTTCTAAGGGTCTTCTTGAGAAGATTTTCTTGGCCTCTCCTCGAGGCTCTTGGTCACAGACTCTGGATTATGAGGGTATTCCCTTCCGCTATAGGAAATGTCACATGACTAGCCATGTGGCTGCTAGATGTGTATCTGAGAAGGTAAAATCAAAATGACCACCTTCTTCATGGTTGGGTGCCTCTTCCGAGCATTATACTATGAATAAATCTTCAACTGAAGTTAGAGAGTGGGTTGTGGGTTCTTCTCAAGAGGTTCTGGCTTCTGAGGGATGTGGTGCTATGATGGGTGATGTTTTGGCTCAACCTGTTCTGGTTGTTTCTACAGGATTTGATGATGCTATGACTATTTTTTATGTCCAAACTGTTGACTCTGTTGTCCAGACTATTGACTCTGTAGTCTATCCTGCTACTACTTTGGGCTTGCCTAAACTAATCTCTCCTAGGGAGGTTGTGTTGTTTGGTGTTGATTCTACTCTGGTCAGCCATTCTTCAATTTCTTCATGGGTTTGGTAGAATGATGCTGCTAAGTTGGAGGACAAATGGACAACTATGAAAGGAAAGAAACTAAAGTCATATGTTCCTCCTTTGGATATGAATCTTCGGTCCAACAAGGGTGGCTCTAAATATAAATTGTAAGTACCCTTGTTGTGGACTTTCATCCCTTGGTGTGGGTTTTTTGTGTTATTGTACAAGGTTTTGGGTCCTTTCAAAACCTATTTTTACTTAATCAAAACAATTAGGACAATTAATTAAGTAGGTAACTAACATAATTAATTAATCTAACTAACATAATTAGGTAACTAACATAATTAAGTAATCTAACTAATGTCATGTAAGTAAAAAATAATTAAATAAGTAACTAACTAATGTCTTAAGGGGAGGTAATGCATCAAAGTATACAATTAATTAACTAAGTAACAATTACCAATTAATTAAGTAAGTAACATAATTAACTAAAGCATAATTAACTAGTTAAAAATTTACCAAAAGAATAAATAAAGTAACATAATTAACAAACTAACAATTAGGACAATTAATTAAGTAGGTAACTAACATAATTAAGTAATCTAACTAACATAATTAACGGACTAACAATTAGGTCAATTAGTTAAGTAGGTAACTAACATAATTAAGTAATCTAACTAACAAAATTAGGTAATTAACATAATTAAGTAATCTAACTAATGTCATGTAAGTAAAAAATAATTAAATAAGTAACTAACTAATGTCTTAAGGGGAGGTAATGGATCAAAGCATATAATTAATTAACTAACTAACATAATTAACTAAAGCATAATTACCAAAGGCATTAATCAAAGCATACATTTAATTAACTAACTAATTAATCAAAGCATATAATTAATTAACTAACATACATAAAAACATACAATATATATGAGTTCAAACATGAAAGTTTAAACTATAGAGTTCAAATATGAAAGTACAAGAGCTACAAAAAGAAGTTTATTCTAAAGCTCTTGATACATATAGTATGGATCCTCTCTATCTTTTATTATCTCCAAAAAAATTTCATGTTCTTCAATAGACAACCTCCACTTCTGATTGCCATGTCCTTTTTTTTGCAATGTCTCGAATTGCAAATTTGTTGCTATAACTAAGTGACTGTAATGTAGAACTTTTTGGCCACACATGTATTCAATAAATTGAACACCATTTATGTCAACCTTTATTTGATGATAATAGGTTCCTTCAATAAAAACTAAACTAGTTGGATATGTCTATCAACCATCATCTATAGTTTCTTCTATCAACTTGTATTTTTCTTTCGTGCATCTTAGTAGATAATAATGTATACTTTTTGCATTGTCATGATCCACAACTACAGAAAAAATATCACCTATATAAATGGATTCTATTAAAATTAAACATCACTTGTACGATAAATTAAAATTAAATAAAATAATATGTATGTGCATGCACCTATAACAACTAAATCAGAAATACGCTCATAATCAATTGAATATATAGGATCATGAATGTTTATGTCAATGTCATCATCTTCATAAGGAGACATTTTGATTAACTGCTTCATATCCCATCGTGAAACATATCCATTTGCAATATTCTCACATTGACTCAATGGATTGTCCTCAATGCAGTGAGCACAAAAACATGAGTTTTCTCTTACTTGAATCAAAAGAGGCTTGTGTTGTCTTGTAGTGATCAATTGATGTAAACTTCTAATAGCAACCATTCTTTGAAAATTGTAAGGATTAGATCGGTCTATATCTATTACAAATATGAAATTAAAGTTGTACATTTTTAGATCAACATATATTCACACATGCTCCTACTCCATCATGCTCTCATTTTCCATGTCCACTTTCAAAGAAGTTCCACAAAAACTTAACATGCGTCTACAATGTTTCATGGCTAGCCAATTAAAAGCTTTTGTAGATTTAAATTGTCCTACAAAATTAAGTTGTACATGCATACATACATGACATCCTTTAATAATTTAAAAAATAATTAAATGACAATGAAAATAAATTGAAGTATCTATACACATACTTGGACAACCATCAGACCAAATCCAGTGTTGTGAAGCCTTTATCCCGCGATTCACAATATCTTCAAAAAACATTGCAAAACAATGAGCCACATAGCTCCTATCATGAACCTTATCATCACTGATATAGAAATGAACCTCCTTGATGATAATGCGTTCATTTGGATTGGTACTTTCTACCTCATCCAAATCATATTGTGCATGTCTATAGGTCACTTGCACAAATATTACAACTTGATTAGTGTGATAATATTGAGTTTGAAGCTCTATTTGAGGGGAAAATGTATAGTTCTCAGAGAAATCTACAATTGAAAGAATACAACCAGGTGGAAAACAATCTTTGGAATTACAAAACTATTTAGCTTGCCATTGTGCACCATGACAATATTGGATATGTGGATAAATTAGAGTACAAAATTTGGTCATAAACTCAAGGTAGGGAAATTCACTCTCTTTCAATACAATGTTTTTGGATTCATCTTCGATCTTTGTTCGATATGTCTCATATTCAAATCTTTTCCACAAAACTAGTGTTGAAACATTAATATTCTCAATTTACAATGGAAATTTATGCAAATCTCCACAATCATTGCATGCATTCTTTATACACTGTACTTTGAACTCAGCTGAATCTTCTAATTTATCACATAAAATAGACTTCACAAATTGTGTCATACTTCCAGGGATGACCATATTTGAGTCAAGAACTGTCATAACTTTTTTATATGATTGCAAGTATAGATGAAACTCAACATGATTTTGACAACAACAAATTTCACAAACCTTATTTATGCATACAAAGCAAATGCGCAACCTCTCAAACATTCTTTGACATATTTTCACATCTAAAAATTCTTGCTTGAATGCTTCAAATAATTCACTTTTTGTTGTATCTATAAAATGTTTTGGATGTGTAGTTTTCATACCAGTCTCTTCATATTTCATTTGTATTGTATCCCTTCTATTAGAAGAAACTTGAGAGTGAGTGGTCCAATATTCAATGACCAACTTTTTTGCATCTTCAAAAAATTTGTCTTTTCGAGGAAGCCTACAAATATTTACCCAATTTTTTTCAATGTTTTCATCTAACATATTTCTCTTCCTGATATATGTTTGAGTAGTTCTTCTATATACATTCAGTAAATCAAAAATTACATGTACTTGTTTTCCCTGTGTCAACCTCCTACTAGATAAAGTAGTCATCAATGCTCTACGTGCAGCACTTAAATCAGCTCCTCGACTTGAGTTATTAATGTTGTTCAATGCATCTTGCAAATTTTGAACTATTGTTTGATTTACATTGTCTCCTAAGTTTTTCTTGTTATCAACACCTAACAACTCCAAAATAGGAGTCATTTCTTTTTCCCTAAATAACCTAACAAATAATTGAGCTCTTCCAACCATACTTTTATTTTCAAAATATTTATCCCAAAGTTTTTTGCAATGGGTTTTAATTGTACTTTCAGATAACATTTGTTCAGATGAAATTTGACTCAAAAGTGAATCCTCATTCATCTCCATCAAATTTCCCATGCCAAAAGATATATTTCCACCTCCAGAACTACCAAGTTATTCCCCTTCTTGAATTGCATCTTCTTGAATATCAATAGGTTCTTCCTGAACTTCAATAGTTTCTTGAACTTCAACAGGTTGATCTTGATTACGTTTTGTATGACCTTTCATTTTGTCATCCCTTATTCCATCATATTTTTTTGTTCTATTCCTTTTATTCCCCATTGCAAAATCTATTCAGATTGAGAACTTCAATTTACATGCAAAAACTGTTCAGATTGAGAGCTTCAATTCACTTGCAAACAAGGATAACTTTAAGAAACCCCCTTTTAGGAAAAAGTGTAAAATCATGGTGAATCGTACATTATTTTAGGGGGGAATTTTTTTTAATGCAAGTGATTTTTTTTTTCAAATCCATGATTTTTCATAGTTTCTATTGGTGATTTTTCCCTGCCGAATGAAAATTTCACAAATTGCTGGCGAATAATTTTCTTTTGAAGTAAAAAATTATAATATATGAGGCGAATGATATTTTTTTGAAGGGAAAAAATAATAATTGTATTGGAAAATTTTATGTGTCATTTGAAAAATCATTTATTTTATTGGCTAATCATTTGTTAATTATGGGAAAAAAATATTTTATTGGCGATTTTCAAAAGATGGGACTTAACATGGACACATAACCTAAGCTAAGTTAGCTAACATCCCTAACATACATACATTATTTTATAATGTTAAATGTATTATTTGAGACCGTCTGATGATTGAAGATCAATGGCTAAAGTTTAATTTCGGCCCCAATTTCTTGAAGGAAATAGAGTTGTCGAGGAAGTCACCAAAATGTTGATACATATCAAGTAAGGGTAACTTGTCTACATACTACAGTGTATACATGTTAGTATCTACTATTGATAATCACGGTCCTATTACTATAGTGCAACTTGTAACTTCTTAACTCAGTAAGAAATAAATGCTCTGTCAGTGACAACTAACAAGCGTCATTCTTTAACTTGTCATGCACCACTTCCAAATTTGTATTGCAATATATGGGAAATATTTACTACCAAATATGAAATATTAAGGACAAAATTTTAATTCTCACACGCATGCATTTAGGGGAAATATTTACATGAAACATTTAGAGGCATATTAAGGACAATGGATTTAATACCCTTAAAGACATAATAATTTATTGCTAAGTAATGATCAAGGATTCAAGGGTTTTGGCTATTTATAGATGGTCTAGCTTCTTTATTCCTCGATTCATCTCTACTAGATAAATTGTTTGTTTAGGTCATTAGTCTGTAGTTGCACTCTGCAAATAAATTTTTTTTAAGGTTTCTAAAATTTTAGATGGACACTCCAATTAGGCTTAGATGCACATCTGAGGAGCCCTAGAAGGCCTTTCTAGGTTCATTTTTAGATAAAGCCTTACAATAAATTTGTAAGGAGGATGGGTCTTTCATAATAGAGGTTGTTAAAATGGTGTTAGGCAGAGAGTTTCTGCATAATGAAGATAGGCACCAGGAAAACATAGACATTACATCCCATTTTTTGGCATCTCTTCTCAACCTTCGAGGAGAGAAGGTGGACATGTTAATGCTATTGAGGAGGGTTTTTAAAGAATAATACCTAGGGGACAATGTTCATGTTGTCATGTTTGCATAAATAGAGGTGGGGATCCCTTGGGCAAGTGAAATACCCAAGCTTCTCCTCCTAGGACAAAATGTGGCCATGCAATCTTTTCTTTTAAGCCTAAATGTTGGGTAGTATAAGCACCATAGGAAATGGGCCCTGATTGCTAGGGATTTTCTCTAAAAGTGTTTTATGCTTGACAAAGAGGAGGCTCAGGTGGGGCAATATGGGTGGTTTGATGAATTCTCACATTTAATCCTCTCTGTAGAATTCTACTTAGATGGAGCCGAAGGGAAAAATCAGTAGTGGACTACTAGGGGGTTTTTTTGATAAAAACATACCTCATTTTTTAGTTTTTTGTTTATAGTTATTAGTAGGTTTCTCTTTGTACTAGAAATGGACAATGTAATTATAATTTTATGAAAAAAAACAATGAAAATTTAGCAAGCTTTAGCTCATTTCAATTTTTGTTTTATGGGTACAAAAAATGGTTCTTAGACTTCTCTGTCACTGTGATTGCAATATTTTAATTAGTTGCTTTATCTATGTATTAGACATGTATGATGTAACTTGTAA
Organism: Chamaecyparis obtusa; assembly: GCA_027943335.1. NCBI lineage: Eukaryota > Viridiplantae > Streptophyta > Pinopsida > Cupressales > Cupressaceae > Chamaecyparis > Chamaecyparis obtusa. The sequence goes on along the minus strand of BSBK01000351.1, from coordinate 122,072 downwards.
GTATGTTTTAGTAGAAATAAGGAAATGTTCAAATGATGCCGATGGTATTTCCATTTTAAAAATTGAATATTTAAAATATATCACAGTTGTACAATGTAGATACTAGACAATTGTAGTTAATAAAAGAAATGTCTTATCAATTATCACTGTGTACTAACATAAAGTTTGGGTAATGTTGGTTGTTACTTGTCATGACATTTTTCCAATTTCACACACTCGTATATTTAATATGAAAGATTTACAGCATTTTGAAGGACAAATGAATTAATAAGTTTATAGAAAGAATTTATGGTTTTCTAATTATAATGTATGAGAATTATATGTGATTATAATTATCAACGTTAAAGTTATAATCAATAAAAAAATATCATTTTAACTTTAACTATACTATATAATCAATTTGAAGCACAAATGAATTAATAAGGTTAGAACTTAGAGAAAGAACTTATGGTTTTCTAATTATAAGGTATGAGAATTAAATGTGATTATAATTATCAATGATAAAGTTATAATCAATAAAAAATATCATTTTAACTTTAACTATACTATATAATCAATAAAAAATATTACTTTAACTCATGTGTGGGAGACCTAGCGAGTCGGTGACCACATAAATCTTGTAATCTCTAAACACTAACTTAAGTAACCTTAACTCCAGCCTCTGAAATTTATTAAAATGTAATATTATTAAAAAAATAGTGCATTTTGAATTTGATTGGCTAAAATTGTTACTATTCAATTAAATAACTTTAAATGTTATTATCCATTATTAATTTTAATATCTATAAAGGAAAAAATAATTGTATAACATTTAACAATGTCGGTTGCAATTGCAAATAACTATTAACTACTGTTGGATGAGCATAGATCAATGATTTATGATGGAATTTGGGATGAAAGGGAAAAGAAACCCCATCTTTTCAAACCCATTCCGAAATCATGACGTGTCACTAAACACGTTCCACTCGCAGTCTTGCACAGTCTACCATTACCAACAATGTCATTTCAATTTGATGATGATGTGACACAATGAGTTAATGGGACCCATGGGGCCACCACACCACTCACCAAATAGTGACTAACAATGACATTTTGACCATTGGATGATTGTATATCAACAACCGAAGTTGTATTTCAGGCCAAATGGGAAAAGAAACCCCATCTTTTCCAACCCGTTTCAGAATCATGACATGTGTCACTAAATATGTTTCACTCACAGTCTTGCATGGTCTACCAACAATGATGACATGACATGTCTAACTGGTGAGGTGAGTCATCCATCAGGTTACTAGGTGAGTTAGTGGGACCCACGTTAATGTGACTAACAATGAGTCATGACATTATGACCATTGGATGATTTTAGATCAGTGACCGAAGCTGTATTTCTGGCTGAAAGAGAAAAGAAAACTCATTTTTGCAAACCCATTCTGGATTCATGACGCATGTCCACTCACACAATCAGTGACTCAATGACAAGTGTGATGGCTATAGATTGTATATTTTTTGCACTTAAAGTTTCCAATCTAATTTTTCATTCATAAGTATAAGTAGTTTGCAGATTTAGAAAGGGGTTATGGATTCTAAATTTCTAGGTTGAGGATTGATGTCTGAGGAAAGCAACAAAGTCTCTCAACTCTCTTCCTAGTCATAGTCTACAAAAATTGAAACTAAGGGTAATAGGTAACTACTAATCCTGAACACCTACGTCCCACATTTTAAATTTTTCAAATCTCTTAATTTACAACTTTACTGTTTATATTATATTAAAAAAATTAGCCTATTAGGGTTTAATCAAATCAACTTTACTATTTATATTTTACAAAAAAAATTAGCTTGTTAGGGTTTAATTTTGAATCACCCCTATAAATTGTAAGCTTGTAGCTATGTATAAATATTTGAATTTTCCTATGAGTAAATAGTGATACTAGTTACCAACTTACCACGATGGGAAAAATAAATATCAATAATTCCAAACCAAGTATGAGTAAAAGGCCAAGTCAAATAATAGAATTCTACAATCTGCTTAAAACACCAGGTTTCAATGATTTATTCCATGATATTTGTGATCCTGTTATTCATGGAAATAAGGGAATGGAAATTAGATTTGCACTTGAAAACAAGTGGAATGATCCAAATAAGGGTTCAAAATTTTATTCATTTAACCCTATGATAAATGCAACAGCAAATAAAATTGGAGCATGGCTTGCTAGGTCGGCACGATTGGCGTACCTCAAGTATTCCCTTGCCCAAAAATTGTCATGGTCTACACTAAAAATTATGATGAAAATAGAAAAGCAATTGTGAATAAAAATACTCAGGAGGAAATTTTGTCCATAACCAAGAGTGAATTTTCTAGTCTGTTGAACCTAGGGTTTGAACAACAAAACTCAAATGTTCACATTGACCTGGGAAAGCTGGCAGAGGATTATGAAAAATTAGATGCAACACAAAGAGATTTTATATTATAGGAATAACAAGCAATTCTAGTATGAGTCTAGATCATAAGCCTCCTTAGGATTATGAAATTTTTGTGCCATGGGCATAGGACAATATTTCCTTGCTAGCATTTTGTTTGGGATTGGATAGTAACAAACAGTGGGTGCCAACATTCTTGAGTGCCAACATTCTTGAAATGCTTTTTCATATTCATTTTGAAAAAGAACTTGTAAAATATTGTTTTATTGAGCACATTTTTTGTTGCATGAAAGATTAATTACTAATGATTAAAAGAGGTTCACAGAAGACATTTAGATTCATAACCTCCTTGTGCTATCTTCTCTTAGCAAAGCATCATGTAATATTTCAAAAAAACAAGCTTTGCAGTCAGGGCCAAAATCCAATATATGAGTGTGTTGGAAAGTTGTCTATACTGAAGTATATGACTATAGATAGTGTTTTCATTATGGAAACAAAGTCATATAGCAGCTTGGAGTGAGCGCACTAAGTGTAGAGATCAAAATTTGGTTAAGTGTTTAAGACTGGATAGCATACAGAGCACGAGAGAATTAGAGCATCAGTGCATGTGTGTACAGATGAATTAAGGTATGTACCCTAGAATTTAAGGTTGTTAGACTATACTTATGCTTAGTCTATGATAAAATAAGTAGATATGAAAATATGTGGAAGTTATAGTCAGTTGAAGATGCACAGCCAGTGTGTGCCAGCAGCAAACAAAGCATAGAGCTGACAGTGACTATTTTGGTTTACGATTGTAAATTAATGTTGTAGAGGCTATGCACCCATTGTATTTAGGTTGCTGACATATGTACATGTATAATTTTAAGCATGCTTAAGCCAATTCATTTGGAAGCATTGTTTGTAATTAGTTATAGGGCCGACCTAATTGTTTTGTTTGTATGAGCATATAAATATAAGATGAGCCCATTGTAATTAGTATGGAAGTTGTAATAAAGTTGTGATAAGAAGAGAAAAGGTATTAAAAGCTAGCATATGATGTATTAGAGATTTCCTAGAGGTCAAATCATGAGCGCACCAAGGAACTGATCTGACAAGCAGTGTCACAGTGACAATTCACCTAGCATATATAGTGTGTATCTGATAGTAGAAGGTTGTAGCCTTCATCATTTGAGTAGTGAGCTCTAGGAAAATGAGTCCACTCCCATAATAGGGATCATTGTAAAAGACTCCTAATAAGGTCTAACCCTTAACTAGGTCTACTGTACTAAAAGCATTGTAAAGCTACTCCTAACAGGGTAAAGGATCTCCTAGAAAGGATCACAAAACACTAGTTCAGAATATTAGTGGGTGTCAATTCCCACCAGGGTTTTTACCTATTTGGGTTTCCCCATAACCATATTGGTGTCTTGTGTTATTCTTATGTTTGATGTTTTATATGAATGTTTAATTTAGTACTTAAGCATTTAAGTTAAGCATAAAGATTAGAAGGAAAAGTTAAAGTTCAGTGAACACTGATTCACCCCCCCCCTCTCAGTGTTCCCATTCCTAACAATTGGTATCAAAGCTCTGGTCCTCAGCATAGAAGTTTAACCACTTGAGGAGATCATGGACAAGATAGAAATGAAACATCTGAAGAAGAATCTTGAAGCTGCTCTTGAAGACCTGGACAATTCAGAAAGAGAAATTGAAGAAATAAAAGAAAAAGTCAGTGATACTTAATTACTTATCAAAAGACTAAGAAAGGATTTGAAAGGTCACTCTAACAATGATCTTGAAGAAAAAATCAAGAAGCTAAATGAAGAAAATGCATCTCTATTGAGCCAGCTTGAAGAGTTTGATGACAAACTAATGAACAATCAAGATGTCTACAATGAGCAAGTCAAGGAGAACCTTCAACTCAATGATGAATTAAGGGAAGCCAATTTGGAAATCTTGGATCTAAGGAATTGCAAAGAAAGATTGGAGTCTAAATTAAAAGAAGCAAAGAATCACATTGACAAATTACACACCAGTTTAGATTTGATAGAATCTTAGTTGTATGCAAGAAGAGTCAAAGGAGACACTAGTTGTATTGGATACAATGAAGCACGGAATCAAATTGATAATATGCGAGCAAGAAAGGAGACACAATAGGAGTCTACTGATACTAAGAAAACTAAAGATCAAACCAAAGATAATGATGGTCCTCCTAAGAATGAGTGCAAGCCTGGAGAATGCACCTATTTTGCATGTAACAAGCATGGACATATTGCAAGGAATTGTATAGAGATAAAGCCTTTTAATGGTTACTGTTATACATGTAATAGATTTGGTCATAGAGCAATAATTTGCAAGACTAGTAAGAAGAATAGGTTTCAGCATGATCAAAGAAATCAGAATCAGACAAATTCAAGAAGTTCTTAGAATGTTACATGTCAGATATGTAATTAAAATGGTCACACAGTCAGAACATGTAAAATGGTGATGCATGTCAATGCACCTAGGAATAATAGACCTCTAGTGATTTTTCACACTTGTAAAAAGGCTGGACATATCTCAAAGTTTTGTACATCAAGGATGCAAGGTTAGGAAAGCCCTAAAAAGGTCGAAGAACCAGTATTGGATCCTGAAGTAGAAGTCAAGTTTGTGAAAGCCTCAGAAGATGCAAGCTTGATTTGGTCAGAAAAGAAGAAGGACCAAACTGATGAGAATGTATTGGATGTATCCCTAGTGGACACACCCTCTACATCTACATGAATGGCCCTCAGGGTCATAGGGGGAGCTAATTTAGCTCTAGACCCCTACGTGGCTGGTATACTCATCCTCAGAGTATGCATCTTTGGACTTAAGCTTTTGGAGTATATTGGAACCTTTGTGCAAGAGCACACATGTTGATTGTAAGTAGAGCTCAAGTTTGAAAATTTTAAGTGACAACCTAGTTTACATGAGTTGCATTAATGGCAGAATTCCTACTTTAAGTACACAAAAAGTTGTTTGTTCACTCATTCCATTCATATTCAGAGCGATTGGAGTGTAGATTGAGCCTTGGAAGTTCTTGTGAAGATTTGGAGATTGAGTTATCAAATTTGCAATGCATTTGATCAGTTGCAGGAAACCCTAGCTTGTTGCACCAATTCAGAAGCCGTCAGAACATCTCAGAGATCATTTGGAAAGAAAATATCAAGTAAGTCATGGCCACTCCTATTGTTTTTTATTTTGCTGAGAAGAAGCGGTATGTTTTCAAGAGGCACCCATTTAAATCAACCCTAGATGATTTAGAGGGAGCATTTTCCTGAATGTCGATGGGCATTATGCATGTAGAAGACATAAGGGCTTACATCTATTGTAAGAAGGAACCTATTGGACTAGATAGGTTAAGGGTGCACATGGACACAATGTTAAAACTAGACAAAATGTTCATGGATGAATACACCAAATGGAATGATCACCCCATTATTGAATATGCCACAGCATATGAATTCTATGAAGAAGAATGGATAAAGATATTGTTGAGAAAAATCCATGATGATTTGTTTTGGATTGGAGATGTACCAATAAGAATCATAGGAGACTTGATTCATGAGATAATAGGCCTCTCTAAGATAGGCATTATCCTTCCAGTAGGTAAGGATGTCAGGAAAATGGTGGAGCAAGTGTGTAAATCAAGGAGTGATAAGCACGGCATGACCATTGAGCCTATAGAGAAACTAGACATTAAGTTGATGTCAATGATACTTGGTTATAGGTTTCATCAAACCAGTAGGGTGAATAGTGTGTCTGCGGGCACTATTCTAGCAGTCATTCATCTTAGACAAGAAGATGGAGAGCTCAACTTGTGTGAGATCTTGCACACATAGATGATAGACAATATCAAAGCTATCAAACATGAAAAAACTAAGGTATTCAGGTTTGGGTCCCTAATCATCTATATGTACCTTCATATAATTGGTAAAGTGTCAGACTTGTATCTAGACAAGTCCATTCCTACCATGCCTCAGATATCATACAAGGCATCCACAGAAAGTACTCTTAGAGATTTCATTACTTTGGAATTGAAGACCTTCAGAGCAAGGATGCAGATGACGTACAGAATGCTTAAGAGTATTGTGGATAAGTATAAAGATTCAATATGCTTCATGGTGGAGATTGATACTACTTGTATGGAAGCTATTGAGCCTAGAACTAAGTGGATTCATCCACTTGGGTATGAGGTTGAGGAACAAGTTCTTGAAGCTTATGCATAGGTATTGTTATCAGTCCCTAAAGATGATAATGAACCTAGATGGGGAACCTATGAAGAGAAAACTAGAGAAGTCGATGCTAAGCTAAACAGTACTGCAACAAAAAGAAAGGTTGCAAAAGTTACATCAAAAATCTTAAGGATACATGGTGTATCACATGAAAATATTGACAAGGCAAGGGAAGAGAATATTGCCCTAGAATTGAAGAGTGCAACAGCAGAGGAAGAACAGGAAGATCCTAAGATGAAGAAGATTAAGATTGAAAAAGATGATGACATTCCTTCTACGCCCAAAGAATCTAGTGATCCTATTGCTCCTCTGAAGTATGAACTAATGATCACAAGGAAGAAAGAAGTAAGCACTAGTCATCCATCCTCACTAGTTATAAGAAGTAAGAGAAACATTCAAGCACCTCCTAAGGCAAGATTCAGACCAAGTCTCAAAACTTTGAGCACAAGAATTATTGATGAGGGAAGAATTGATCAAGTAGAAAAGTTCTACGAGACATGCAGTGAAATTGATAAGTCAAAAATTCATAATATGATTATCAAACACATGATCAAGTTCAAGAAAATAGTTCTTGAAATGCATACCTCTATTCCTGATAAAGTGTGGAATATTTAAGAACACTTAAAGAGACAAGCTAATGAATAGGATATTAGGATAAGAGAAAAAATCTTACAAGATACTATGCCAGTATGTTCCAAAGAAGAAGAAGCACTGATATTAAAATTAGTGAAGCTGCACTTGAGAAAAAAAATAAGAACTTTGCACATTATGAACAAAGACTATGACCTGATAACTTAGGAAACAAAGAAATCTTTTGAGAAGGTACTCTTGGAGAAACATATAAGACTACCTACTGCACCCATCACTCATGCATCAAATATGAAAGGCAAAGCAGCAGAGACCTCCTATACGCCAGTGACAGGTCCTCGGGACTCAACGCCCATAGCAAAAGCTCAATTAGAAGCAGATCACTCTACGCCCATGTCAAAATCACCTAAAGACAACACAATTATCATAGATAATGTGGAAATAGCCATGGCAGCTACTGATAAGGACTTGGACAAGTTTGGGGAAGCATTTGTCCGTACTAAGGAAGAAAAAATTTTATACAACAATACACCTCCCACTCAGCAAGAAGAAGTACTCATAGAAGACATATCTGATGAGAAAAGAGAAGAAAAGAAAGAAGTAAAGGAAAAAGAAAAAGAAACTCTGTTGAAATATTCAAGGTGAAACAAGAGGTGATGGATAGCACTCCCATCACTCCCTCTTCATTGTTGTAAAGTTTGACACCTAACACTAGCAGTTTGGATTCTTGGAAGGAAGAATACCTGATTAAGTTCATCATCCTAGCTATGGAGAAGGCTAAGGAGAACCAAGTAATGAGAAATCCTCTCCTGGTAGAAGCAGTAAATATTTTGAATAGTTTTCTACCAGAAGACAAGAAAGTGTTAAATGTACATTTGGTTGATGATGTGAGCATAGTCATCTCACAATTCAAGGTCAATTTTTCAAGCCTAGAAGAATATGTGGCCATAGTGGCAGAAAATAAATACTTAAAGAAGAGACTCAATGAAGTGATGAGAAATTTTACACTAGACTTGAACTCTCTTAAGTCTAGTCAGGCATCATTGAAGGAGTTTTCAAATCAAGGAAGGAAATTCATTGCAAAATCCATGGATTAGGATAAGCTAACTGATGCCCATCTCAAGAAGATCAAAGATGTAGAAGCAATGATTAAGAAGGTGAAGGATTCAGTACTAGACACATCCACTAATGTGAATATATGTAACAATGTCTATCAAGGTCAGTTAGACATAATTGAGAAGGCTAAGAAATAAATGGAGAAGATAAGGTCTAGACAAACTCAGTTGAGGAATGCTCTTGCGCCCTCACTAGACATTCTCAGTCAGAACATAAAGGAGATTGATGTGACTATGATTACCTATGACCAAGGTCTAAGAATAGAATTGGAGAAGATGGAGAAGCTTCAAGATGCATTATGCACCCATCTATAGATTGTCAATTCTCTGAAAACCTTTTGGAAGAAGGAGATCCAAAAACTCAAGATTGCATTTCTGGATGTTTTTCCTTAGTAAGTGTATGTAGATAAAGTTTTTGATATACCTTTTTCATTAATGTCAAAGGGGGAGTTTTATATAATATGGAGTATATAAGATGTATAGGGAGATATAAGTTTATGTATAAAAATGTATAGAAGACAAAATGTTTTGTGTAAAGGGACAGTTAGAAACTTGGCCATATTCCTTTGTTGCCATCAATGAAAAAGGGGGAGATTGTTGGCAAGTTGTCTATACTGAAGTATATGACTATAGATAGTGTTGTTGTTATGGAAAAAAAATCATATAGCAGTTTGGAGTCAGTGCACTAAGTGTAGAGATCAGAATTCAATTAAGTGTTGAAGACTGGATAGCATACAAAGTACCAGAGACTCAGAGCATCAGCGCACGTGTGTATGAATGAATTAAATTATGTGCCCTAGAAGTTAAGGTTTTTAGACTATACTTATGCTTATTTTATGAGCGCATAAGTAGATATGCAAAGATGTGGAAGTTACAGTCAGTTGAAGATGCACAGCCAGTGTGTGCCAGCAGTAAACAGAGCATAGAGCCAACAGTGACTATTTTAGTTTACGATTGTAAATTAATGTTGTATAGGCTATGTGCCCATTATATTTAGGTTTCTAACATATGTACATGTATAATTGTAAGCATGCTTAAGCCAATTCTTTTGGAAGCATTGTTTGTAATTAGTTATAGGGCCGACCTAATTGTTTTGTTTGTATGAGCATATAAATATAAGATGTGCCCATTGTAATTAGTATGGAAGTTGTAATAAAGTTGTGATAAGAAGAGAAGAGGTATGTGAAGCCATCATATGATGTATTAGATCTTTTCTAGAGGTCAAAGCATGAGCGCACCAAGGAACTAATCTGACAAGCAGTGTCACAGTGACAATTCACCCAGCAGATATAGTGTGTATCTGATAGCAGAAGGTTGTAGCCTTCATCATTTGAGTAGTGATCTCTAGGATAGTGATTCCACTCCCCTAACAAGGATCATTGTAAAAGACTCCTAACAGGGTCTGACCCTTAACCAAGTCTACTGTACTAAAAGCATTGTAAAGCTACTCCTAACAGGGTAAAGGATCTTCTAGCAAGGATCACAAAATACTAGTGTAGAATATTAGTGGGTGTCAATTCTCATCAGGGTTTTTACCTATTTCTATTTCCCCATAACCATATTGGTGTCATGTGTTATTCTTATGTTTCATGTTTTATGTGAATGTTTAATTCAGTACTTAAGCATTTAAGCTAAGCATAAAGATTAGAAGGAACAGTTAAAGTTTAGTGAACCTCTCAATGTTCTCATTCCTAATAGAGTGGACACCTTAGATAAGGTTGATTGGTAACAGAAGGAACTACAACAATTTTGTAGACTTATTTTTGGCACCAATATACCATAAAATTACAAGCACTCCAATGCCTAGATTTCCTGTTACTTGTAGAGATTGCATTCAACTCAGAAGTAAAATACAATTGGATGACTGGTACTTAATGGAAGAGTACATTGTGTTAAGGTTTTACGGTTCAGTGGTAGAACCATAGAAACTTCCAATATATGTAATAGATAGGGTATTGGCATTGGAATATGTACGGAAGATGGAGAGCACCAAAAGATCAACCTTTTAATGCTCGATACAACTACTAGACTTATAAAAGACATAGGAGGTGGTTAAGCCATGTCACGAATCCCGAGGGGAGCACTGACCATTTTTTTCAATAATCTCCCCCTCAGCATTACCCAAGGGGATTCGAACTTGTGACCAAGCTCTGATACCACTTGTTACAAGTAGCAGTTATTGTTGCACCAAAATATTGACCTTTTAATGCTCGATACAACTACTAAACTTATAGAAGACATAGGAGGCAGTTAAGCCATGTCATGAATCCCGAGGGGAGCGCTGACCATTTTTTTCAACAATGGCTACAAACACAAAACCATATAATTCAAGTAATACTTTAGCTTAAATTCAAGCACTAATTGAACAATCCTTTAATTAAAAACACAAAAAAAATAGAAATAATTAATAAATTTTTAAAAAAAATTAAAACTCTATAAAAAATGATTTTATTTAAAAAATCATTTATTCTTAATGGATTTTATCAATTTGTCAAATTTTTTAATTCAAAAAACAATTCTTCCTCAAAAAAAATCAAAAATAATATTAATAAGTTCATAATTCAAACATATTAATTGAAGAATCTTTTAATTAAGAAAAAAATTTGAAATAATTAATAAATTTGAAAAAACTATTAAAACCCTATAAAAAATGATTTTATTTAAAAAACCATTTATTCCTGGCCGAATTTTATAAAATTCCCAATTATTTTAACTTAAAAAACCATATTTAAAAATATGAGATAGTGGCATGGTCATCCACGGGATCCTGTTTGGTCGCCCATGGGTTCGGTCGAACCCATGTGGAATCCCATGTGGCAGCCAAATAAGCAAAAAAATGTGACTATCAGAACTTCTCACTTATGGATCTCAATTCTCTATCAAAATTAAACTTTCTTGAAAATCTAAAAATATTTTTTTGTAGAGTTCGGAGTCAAGATTATGGTCATATAATTTTTATTACATTTTGATTTCATATAATATATTATAAGTTGAAAATACTTCAAGTAAGTATTTTAATATTTAAGAACACACTTGTTTGAAAAAAAAAAATAGCAAATCATGTCAGAAAAATTTAAACCTTATATTTAACAGTAGAGGAGAGAGTCATCTTCAAGAATATATAAATTTTTTTGAAAATGGTGTAGTTTAGATAGGGAAAATTTAGTGGGAACAAAAAACTATAAATTTCGGATAACACCGACTTTGGATAGTTATAACAAACAAATATATACCGAAATCCAATTTTATTTTTTTTATGCACTAGCTATACATGTCATCTAAAACATATTTTGAAATAAAAGAAAAAAAATATTATTTGCATATAGTTTTTCTGTGGGAACTAGACCCTAGATTTTCAGCATATTTCAGCAGTAAAAAAATGGACTTCAAAAATTAAAAAACTATGTCAATTTTTGTTCAAATGTTTTTGAAAAAATTATAAGCATAAACTTCATCAAATTTTACACATTTAATTAGTTTACATCATCTTCAAATTCTAAACACAAATGCCACTTTTATGTCATTAAAGTTGAAAAATTTTAATGTTGTTGACCTTTTCCTTTATAAAAGTGTGATATGAGTTTGTACTTTTACCATGACAAAAGTTGGCTTCTCAATAGAGGAATATTTAAGCTCATAATTTTTTAGCAGAGTACTCATAAAGGAAATTGGTGCTTCATTTTCAGAATCAACCTTTTGAGTCAATATCCCTAACAATGAGTGGTCAAAGGCATAATAATAATAAATAATAAAATCTTTCTTATAATCTAGGTAAACTTGTTAGGAATGGGAACACTGAGAGGGGGGGTGAATGAGTGTTCGCTGTATTTTAACTTTTCACTTTAATCTTTATGCTGAACTTAAATGCTTAAGTATTGAATTAAATATTCACATAAACATGAAATGTGAAATCAACACATGACACCAATATGGTTACGGGGAAACCCAAATAGGTAAAAACCCCAATGGGAATTGACACCCACTAATATTCTGCACTAGTGTTTTGTGATCCTTGTTAGAAGATCGTTTACCTTGTTAGGAGTAGCTTTACAATGCTTTAAGTATAGTAAACCTTGTTAAGGTTCGAACCCTGTTAGGAGTCTTTTACAATAATCCTTGTTAGGGGAGTGGACTCACTATCCTAGAGCTCACTGCTCAAATGGTGAAGGTTACAACCTTCTGATCTCAGATACACACTATATCTACAGGATGAACTGTCACTGTGACACTGCTTGTTAGATTAGTTCCTTTGATGCACTGATGCTTTGACCTCTTGAAAATCTCTAATACATCTTTTTGACTCTTTGCATACTTCTACTATGTTTATCATAACTCTATATCAACATTGATAATGAATACAATGGGCGCATCTTATATTTATATGCTCATACAAAATAAACAATTAGGTTGGCCCTATAACTAATTACAAACAACACTTCCAAATGAATTGGCTTAAGCATGCTTACAATTATACATATAAACATGTCGGCAACCTAAATACAATGGGCGCATAGCCTTTACAACATTATATTATAATCGCAAACCAAAATGTTAACTGTCAACTTCATGCTCTGTTCTTTGTTGGCACACACTGGCTATGCAACTTCAACTGATTGTAACTTTCTCATCTTTTCACATCTGCTTATGCGCCCATAGACTAAGCATGAGTATAGTCTAACAAACTTAACTTCCAAGCTGCATACCATAATTCATCTATACACATGTGCGCTGATGCTCTGAGCTGTAGGAACTCTAAATACTATCCAGTCTTCAACACTTAGCTGATTTCTGATCTTCTCATCAGGTGCATTGACTCAAAACTGCTATATGACTTTATTTCCATAATGAAAACACTATATCAAGTCATATACCTTAGTATAGACAACTTTCTAACAATCTCCCCCTTTTTCATTGATGGAAACAAAGGAATATGGCCAGGTTGCTAAATGTCCCTTAACAAAAAAACTTTTGTCTTCTATACATTTTTTATACATAATCTTATATCACCCTATACATCTTATGCTCCATATTCTATACACAACTCCCCCTTTGACATTAATGACAAAGGTGTACCAAAAAACTATATCTACATATACTCACTGAGGAAAAACATCTGGATATGCTACCTTAAGATTATGGATCTCCTTCTTCCAAAAAGTTATCAAAGAGTTAACTATCTGGAGATGGGTGCATAAAGCATACTGGAGCTTCTCCATCTTCTTCAAATCTATGCTAAGACCTTGATCATAGGTTATCATGGTGGAATCAATCTCCTTTATGTTCTGATTGAGGATGTCTAGTGAGGGCGCAAGAGCATTCCTCAACTCAGTCTGTCTAGTCCTTATCTTTTCCATCTCTTTCTCTACCTTCTCAATTTTGTCCAACTAACCTTGGTAGACATTGTTACACATGTTCACATCAGTGGATGTGTCTTTCACTGAACTCATCACCCACTCTATCATAGCTTTTTCCTCTTTTATTTTCTTAATATGAGCATTAGTAAGCTTATCCTGATCCATGCAGTCTACAATGAATTTCCTTCCTTGATCAGCAAATTCTTTTAAGGATGCTTATCCTGTCTTGAGTGAATTCAAATCTAGAGCAAAGTTTCTCATCAACTCATCCAATCTCTTCTTTAGGTATTTCTCTTATGCAACTTTGGATGTAGATTCTTCAAGGCTTGAAAAATTACTTTTGAACTGAGAAATGATTGTACTTACATCATCCATAGAGTTTACCTTAGACACTTTCTTGTCCATAGGAAACAAACTATTCAGTATGTTCACTGATTCCACAAGGAGAGAATTTCTCATTACTTTTTTCTCCTTTTCCTTCTCCATAGCTAGGATGTTGAACTTAATCAGGTCTTTGTCTCTCCATGAATCCAAACTAGATGTGTCAAGTGTCAAACTTGACAACAATACTGAGGAGGTAGTGATGGGAGTGGTATCCACCACTTCTAGTTTTACCTTGGCTAGATCAACAGAAGTTTCATCTTTCTCTTGTTCTTTTTCTTCCATCTTATCTTCTTCTTTCTCATCAAATATATCTTCAATGTGTACTTCTTCTTGATGAGTGGTAGGTGAGTTGCTGCATAGATTTTTAGCTTCTTGTGTGCTCACAAAAGCTTCCTCAAACTTGTCCAATTTTGTATTAGTGGTCACCATGGCTATCTCCACAATATCAATGATAATGGTGTTGTCTTTGAGTGATTCTGACATGGGCATAGACTTATCTACCTCTGTTTGAACTTCCACTATAGGTGCTGAATCTTGAGGACCTATAGGTTGTACCTTGATGGTCTTTTGACCCTTTGGTAACTGATATGGGTACATTAGCTATGGGTGCAGTAGGTGGATACATGTTTCTATTCATAAAAACCTTCTCAAAGGCTTTCTCTGTTTCCTTTGCAATTAACTCATAGTTCTTATCCATTATGTTCAGAGTTCTTGTTTTTGTTCTGAGGTGAGGCTTCACCAGATCTAACAACAATTTCTTCTCTTCTAGCTCACAAACAGGAAGGGTATCATCAAGAATTGTTTCCCTTATCTGCTGATCTTCCTCAATGGCCTGTCTCTTTTGGAATTCAAGGATATTCCATAATTTTTCAGGAATCATGGTTTTTAGTTCCAAGACTATTTTCTTGAACTTTAACATGTGCTTGACCAACATACCATGAATCTTAGATTTTTCTATCTTATTGTACTTGTCATAGAATTTCCCTACTTGGTCAATTCTTCCCTCATCAACAATGTTGGCACTTAGCACACTGAGACTGGGTTTGAAGCTTACTTCAAGAGGTTCTTGGGTGTTCCTTATGTTCCTTGTGACTCTTAGGGATGAAAGACTAGTGCCAACCTCTTTCTTCCTCTTTGGCATTGCCTTATACTCAGGAGGAGCAGTAAGGTCAATGGTTTCCTCAGGCGTAGAAGAAGTATCATCTTCTTTACCCTTCTGACTATCATCTTTTTCAATTTTTATCTTCTTCATCTTAGGATCATGTGATTCAACCTTAGCTCCATCTGCGCTCTTCAGTTCCAAAGCAATATTTTCATCCCTTGCTTTATCAAGGTCTACTTGAGACACACCATGTATTCTCAAGATTTCAGATGTGACTTTAGCAACCTTTCTTTTAGTTGTTGCACTATTAAGTTTTGCATCAACTTCTATGGTCTTTTCTTCATATGTTCCCCATCTAGGTTCATTAGGATCTTTGGGTGCTGATAGAAGTACCTGTGTATATGCTTCAAGGACTTGTTCCTCTAACTCATACCCAAGTGGATGAATCCACTTAGTTCTTGGCTCAACAGCTTCCATACAAGTTGTATCAGTTTCAACCATAAAGCATATTGAATCCTTATACTTTTCCACAATACTCTCTGGAATCATGTACCTCATTTGCATCTTAACCCTAAAGGTCTTCAATTCCAATGTGATATAATCTCTTAATGTGCTTTCAGTAGATTCCTTGTTGGATATATGTGGCATGGTTGGAATGGACTTGTCCAAATACAAACTTGAAACTCTTCCAACTATATGAAGATACATGTAGATGATTAATGACCCAAACCTGAATATCTTTGTCTTATCATGCTTGATGGCCTTGAAGTTATCAATCAACTGTGTGTGCAAGATCTCACACAAGTTGAACTCTCCATATTCCTTCACAAGTTTGATGGCTGCTAGAATGGTGCTTGCTAACACACTATTCACCCTGTTGGTGTGATGAAACTGGTAACCCAGTATCATAGACATCAATTTGATGTCTACTTGCTCAATAGGCTCAATTGTCATGCCACACCTATCACTCCTTGACTTAAATTTTTGTTCAACCATCTTTCTGACATCCTTACCCACAAGAAGGATGACACCTATCCTAGAGAGGCCTGTCATCTCATAAATCAAGTCACTAGTGATCCTTACTGGTACATCTCCTATCTAGAACAAATCATCATGAATTCTGCTCAATAATATCTTAATCCATTCAATCTCATAGAATTCATATGCCATAGCATACTCAACAATAGGGTGATCATTCCATTTAACATATTCATCCAGGAAATTTTTTTCTAGTTTCAACATGGTGTCCATGTGTGCTCTTAGCCTATCTAATCCAACTGGTTCCTTCTTGCAGTAGATGTAAGCCCTAATGTCTTCCACATGCATGATGCCCACAGGTGTGCAGGAGAAAGCTCCCTCTAAATCATCTAGGGTTGATTTAAATGGATGCCTCTTGAAAACATATCTCTTCTCAAAAACATCATAAACTATGGGAGTGGCCATGACTTACTTGTTAATCACTTTCCAACTAAACTCTGAGATAATCTGATGACTTTCAAATTGGCACAATGAGCTAGGATTTTTGCAACTAATCAAATGCACTACAAACACTGATAGATCAATCTCCAAGTCTTCACAACAACTTCCAAGGCTCTTTCTGCTCTTCAATCACTCTGAATTTGAATGAAATGAGTAATCAAACAACTTTTTGTGTACTTAAAGTGAGAAATCTTCCATTAATGCAAGTCACATAAACCAAGCTATCACTTCAAAATTTCCAACTTGAGTTCTGCTAACAATCAGCATGTGCACTCTTTCACAAAGGTTCCTTTACACTCCAAAAGCTTAAGTTCAAAGGAACATACTCTGAGAATGAGTATACCAGCCACACAGGGGTCTAGAGCTAAATTAGCTCCCCCTATGACCCTGAGGGTCATTCATCTAGATGTAGAAAGTGCGTCCACTAGGGATTCATCCAATACATTCTCATCGGTCTTGTCTGTCTTCCTCTCTAACCAAATCAAGCTTGCATCATTTGAGGCTTTCACAAAATTGACTTCTCCTTCAGGATTCAATATTGGTTCTTTGGCCTTTTTAGGGCTTTCCTGACCTTGTGTCCTTGATCTACAAAATCTTGAGATATTTCCAGCCTTGTTACAAGAGTGACAAATGACTAGAGGTCTTATATTCCTCAGCGCATTGACATGAGTCACCATTTTACATGTTCTGGCTAAGTGACCATTATAGTTACATATCTAACATGTAACATTCTGAGAACTTCTTTCATTTGTCTAATTTTGATTTCTCTGATTATGTTGAATCTTGTTCTTCTTACTAATCTTGCAATTCATAGCTCTATGACCAAATTTATTGCATGAATAACATTAACCATTAAAGGGTCTTACCTCTATGTAGTTCCTTGCAATGTGTCCATGTTTGTTACATGCAAAAATAAGTGTGTTCAATAGGCTTGCGCTCATTCTTAGGTGGTTCACCATTGTCTTTGGTTTGATCTTCGGTCTTCTTAGTATTAGTAGAGTCTTTTTGTGTCTCCTTTCTTGCTTGCATATTGTCAATCTGATTTTGTGCTTCATTGTATCCAATATAGCTAGTGTCTCCTTTGGCTCTTCTTTCATACAACTAAGATTGTATCAAATCAGAACTGGTGTGTAACTTGTCAATATGATTCTTTGCTTCTTTCAATTTAGACTCCAATCTTTCTTTGCAATTCCTTAGCTCCAAGATTTCCAAATTGGCTTCCCTTAATTCCTCATTGAGTTGAAGGTTCTCCTTGACTTGTTCATTGTAGACTTCCTAATTTTTTATCATCTTATCATCAAGTTCTTCAAGTAGTTCTTTCATAGATGCATTGTCTTCATTCAGTTTCTTAACCTTTTCTCCTAGATCACTATTAGAGCATTCTTTCAGATCCCTTCTTATCTTTTTGATAACTAATTGAGTATCAATGACTTTCTCTTTTAGTTCTTCAATTTCTCTTTCAGATTTGTCCAAGTCTTCAAGAGCGGCTTCAATATTTTTCTTTAGATGTTTCATTTCTACTTTTTCCATGATCTCCTCAAGTGGTTAAACTTCTTTGCTGAGGACCAAATCTCTAATACCAATTGTTAGGAATGGGAACACTGAGAGGGGGGGTGAATCAGTGCTCACTATATTTTAAATTTTCACTTTAATCTTTATGTTGAACTTAAATGCTTAAGTACTGAATTAAACATTCACAGAAACATGAAACATGAAATCAACACATGACACCAATATGGTTACGAGGAAACCCAAATAGGTTAAAACCTCAATGGGAATTGACACCCACTAATATTCTACACTAGTTTTTTGTGATCCTTGTTAGAAGATCCTTTACCCTGTTTGGAGTAGCTTTACAATGCTTTAAGTACAGTAGACCTTGTTAAGGGTTGGACCCTATTATGATTTTTTTACAATAATCCCTGTTAGGGGAGTGGACTCATTGTCCTAGAGCTCACTTCTCAAATGGTGAAGGCTACAACCTTTTGATCTCAGATACACACTATATCTACAGGATGAACTATCACTGTGACACTGCTTGTCAGATCAGTTCCTTTGATGCGTTGATGATTTGACCTCTTAAAAATATCTAATACATCTTCTTGACTCTTTGTATACTTCTTCTCTATTTATCACAACTCTATATCAACTTCCATAGCGAATACAATGGGCGCATCTTATATTTATATGCTCATACAAAATAAACAATTAGGTCAGCCCTATAACTAATTAAAAATAATGCTTCCAAATGAATTGGCTTAAGTGTGCTTACAATTATACATATAAACATGTCAAAAACCTAAATACAATGGGCACATAGCCTTTACAACATTATATTATAATTTCAAACCAAAATGCTAACTATCAGCTCCATGCTTTGTTCTCTACTGGCACACACTGGTTGTGCAACTTCAACTGACTGTAACTTTCTCATCTTTGCACATATACTTATGCGCTCATAGAATAAGCATGAGTATAGTCTAAAAAACTTAACTTATAGGGTGCATACCATAATTCATCTGTACACACGTGCACTAATACTTTGAGCTGTAGGAACTCTAAATATTGTCCAATCTTCAACACTTAGCTGAAATATGATCTTCTCATCAAGTGCGCTAACTTCAAACTATGATATGACTTTGTTGCCATAATGACAACACTATATCAAGTCATATACCTTAGTATAGACAACTTTCCAACAAAACTAAGGCAGGAGTGGATGCCACAATAGTTTTAATTTCATTGTGTAAGAATTTCCAATGAATTCACCTTGATACATGATTACATAATAGGCCTCCTTATATAGGAAAGGTGATAAGAGAGAATGATAAGGAGCTAACAAGATATCACCTATGCTAGGTGTAATCACATGTCCACCAAATGTGGATCATCCTCCATTATGAAATAAAGTATGTGCAATGGGATTAGGATGATAATGTGATAAGATCACTAAAGGTGGATCTCACACCAAAAGTGAAATTTCTCCTACACCATGTGCTTAATAAAATGTGAACTCCTAGGTGTCTCAATCAAAAACTACTATGAAATGCATTAACCTAAGTAAGATTAAGTAAAGTGTAATTATGAATATTTAATTACACCAACACCCCCCCTTACGTACAACTTAGGGGAATGCACTTAAACTCATAATGCAAGATGGGTCCCTACTACTAGGACATGTTAGGTACCCATGTACAAAATGAAATAACTCTCATAAAGTGGAGAAAGAGGGAAAACATCATGGGAAAAACCCTCCCCCAAAAAGAGAGAAGAAAACAAGATACATGGATGGAGTACTCAGGACCACCCAAGAACTACATACATCATGTATATACAAATAATTATCCCCCCCATAAGAAGGATAGTTGGAGACATGATATCCCCCCCCATAATGTAGAAGCTCCCATGTTGATGAAGAGTGCCTACAAATAATAGATCAACCAATGCTTACAAGAAACATGTCTCCCTTTGGAAAGAAGTAGATACATCAAATGATGATGAAGCCAATCATTGTGCAAATGGAAGGAGGAAGAAGATGAAGGTCTCCATGTCTAAATCTCTAAAGACTGAATAGGAATCTCCAAGCTCAAAGAATCTATCACCTCATATGAAAAATCAAGTGGAGAAGGAGAAGAATCAAGAGTGCCAATCTCTAAAGAAGGTGAAGAAGTATCCCCAACTATGATGCTATTATCAAAGGAAAGAGAAACCCCCTCATGTATGTCTCTCAAATCTTCATCATGAGGATCAAAAAATGTTGAAGAGGCATCCAAGTAGTCATCACATTCTGCAAGATCTGAAACACAATGATCATCCTACTGAATAGTAGAGCCCATGTCTGAAGAAGGAGGTGGAGTAGGAAGATCAACAGTTGTCTCAACAAAAAAATGATTCAAGTGCCCAAAGTTCTCCTCATATACATAATTATCCCTTGGAAAAGGGATGTGTACATCATGCATATTATCATCATCATCAAAATAATGTGAAAAATAATACAAGCGTAATGTATGATCAACAACTCCCATAACTATGACATCTCCAATATCCATGTCCCTAATGTAGACAAAATCAGGAGTGACCTCAACAATTTTACCTTGTTCCCATGTGTAATTTGGTAAATGGAAAGGAGATTAGTGGTCAAGGATGGTACACAAAGAACTTCATTAAATGTCCCCTCTCCCATAGGAATAGAACCTTTCCCACAAACTCTCATGAATGTGTTTTTACCCATCAAAATATTAGGAGAATTACAAGGCTCAATAGAAGAAAACATATCCATAGAAGATTCCATATGATGTGATGCACCTGAATCAAGAAGCCATTTACCTTTATTAGGATGTGTGGAAGCCAAGAGTGTTTTTCCTTTACCTTTATCTTTGGATGATGATAGAGATGTAGAAGCTACCAAATGTGTAGAAGGAGTAGACAATAATGAGGGAAACTTAATGTTGTGCTTCTAAATAATGTGAGTTATCTCATCAATCTTCTTTTGAATTTACACTAATGCTCATCATCTCCTATCTTTTTACAATACACACACTTATCCCTCTTTCTTTTAGATGATTCCTCTCTTGAAGAGGACTTGGATTTAGTAGGATTTTGTGAAGGAGATTCATTACCTTTGTCATTAGGCTTAGGATCCTTATGTTGTTTCTTTCCTTTGCTATTAGAAGCCTTTGATGTGGACTCACTTGCAACCAATGGATGATATGTGGAAGGCTTCAATTGACCAATGTGTGTTGTAGTACCTCACACCTAATCCAATTTTATAGATGATATGCTTACTATAGGATGATAGATTACATGTTAGGAAATCACTGAGACATATGATTTTACTAACCCCATACTTGCATGTGTATGGTTGATGTGTTTGTTTTATATTTCTGTTTGACGTACCTGATGTGGTTGAGGGACGGAGTCGTGGTTACTTGCTTGCAAGATCCACACGATCGACCAATCCCCACCATTGTCTGTTATATTTATATATGTGTGTACATGCTTCATCTTGTGATGATAGGTTTGTAGGTACAGGGTATCATCTTCCCTGAATTGGCAGGAGTGAGCATTCCCATAAACATTCATCTCAATGGTAAAGAGGGGAGATAATACACAGACCCAAAACCCTAACCTAAGCTTAATTGTCCTAGGATTAGACAAGTGTCAGTTTGACTACCTTGCCTGAATTCACCTGGTTGGCATGAATTCATGGATCTCGTTCTTGAGTGTGTGATTGGGTTTGTTCAGTTTTCTTGATTTTATTGTGCTTGATTTAGTTGATTTATGATTTTATAGGTGATTTTATATGATTATTAATCTTAGGATCATAGTTGAATTTTATGATTAATTATGTTCCTATGTTTAATTTGGAAAAATTATCTAAAGTCAATTATTTAATTAATTGGAATTAATTGATTATTAAATTAAAAATTAGGATTAATTATGCTTGAGTGTATTATTAAATAATTGACTATTTATTTGCATGCTCTAGGATGTAATAAATATTTAATTTATTTAATTTGGGTTTTAATTATTAAACATGTGTTTAATTGGAAAAAGATTTGAATTATGCTTGCATATTTTATTAAATGATTAAATAATTAATTGCATGAATTTATGATGTATTAAGTATTTAATTTATTTAATTTGAATTTTAATTATAACATGTGCAAAATTGGAAAGGAGTTTGTTTTCAAAAAGATAACAACTAGCTTTCAAAAGTCAAGTTGAGTTGTGCATTTAAAAGATATTTTAATTAATTAATTGTATTTACTTTCAATTTTGGAATTAGAGTTGGATCAGGAGTTGTCTTATGAGTCATTTCTGATTTGGAGTTGAACTTTGAGTTAGCTTTTGAGTTGTCTTTAGGAATTGCATGAATTTGGGAATTGAATTCCTATTAGGAGAAATTTCATTCATTTTTGGGGGAGGAGACAAGTTTTGGGAGGAGAATTTTTGGAGAGCTTATGCTTGGATTTTGGAGGAATTTTACTTGTTGATTTGGGTTTCATTTTGCATCTAAAATTTGGGTGTTGTGTGTTTCGTGAATTCAGATCTGCAAGTGGAATTAATTTTTAGAGCAATCCTGGTCTTCAGATCATCACAGGTTTTATGTTTTAGTTTTATGGCATTGGATCTGAGGTAGGCTTGAAATCTTGCCTGTTAGTTTGGTTTTGCATCTATCTGGCTTTCTGTGTTGTGCAAATTTTAGCTTGATTCAATAGTTAGATCTGGGCATTTTGAGAATTTGGGTTATTAGAAAACCCTAGCTTATGTTGATTTTGTGTTTTTATTGAATTTAATATTGTATTGTTATGCTGGCAAAATTTTGTCAAAAGTTTGTTCATAGTTTTCCTATAAAATGAAAAATCAATTCTGGTCTATAGTTCAACTATAGGGTTTAAAGTAATTAACTTCCCATTGTTAGAAAATCAAATTTGTATTAAAAAAAACCAATTATGGTACAAAGTTGGCTTGCTGGAAAAATATACAGTCATAAGTATTAACCAGTTAGAAAAGAATAAAATAAAAATAATAAGGACAAATGCATGTCTAAGTTATTTTCCTTTATAAATTGGAAAGATTCTTAATATTTCCATTTTCAGAAATAAAATAAAATATATTTATTATTGTAAAATGTGCAAGCTTCAAAAAGTGCTAAGTTATTTTAATATAAAAAAAATGCCTTGGTTTTTTTATTAAAAAGTAATATTTGTTTTTTTTTTTAAATGAATTTTTAAATGAAAAAAAAATATAATAAAGGATGATTGGTGGGGAGGGCACGGTAATCAATCGTACCCCACCCACACCGCTTGGTGGCAATCCCTGTGCTGCCGACGGTACCCTAAGGTACCGTGCGGTAGGCAAGACTCGTCGGCGGTATTGTAATGTACCGTGCGGCAGGGGGGTGTGGGGACCAGCCCCCACCCCAACGCACTTTTTGATATTTGATTTTTTTTTTTAATTTATTTATTTATTAAAACAACATTTTTTAAAAAAAATGTTATCTTATTTTGTTAATTTATTTTGTAATTAGATTTTTATAAATTTTAAAATTAGTTTATTTTAAATTATTATTAATTTAGTTTAATGTAATTTAATTTACTAATTTTATTTCTTTCTATTAACTAATAACTTATTTTAATATAAAGTTTTAAATTTTAGGTGTATGGTTATTTCTTTTGGAAACTTATTTATTTAATTATTTCTTTAAACGTAGAATAAAATTTATCTACATTATTTAATGAATATCGGTTTAAATTGTAAGTTTATTGTTGAAAAGGAATAGAAAAGTTTATGCTTTAGACTATATGGATATTTTTTATTAATAAATTACTTTACTTTTAAACTGATATTTTATATTGATCTAAATGTTTATTTCTTGTAGTGATTTGGGGTAATTTAGTTGCTAATAGATTAATTTTAATTAAAATATTTATTTTTCATTCTATGTACCAAATTATCATTGTTGAATGATAATATATCTTGTTGCCTGTGTATTAGATTTGGAAGTTGTTCTAAATGTTCTAGTTGATAACATGTATCTAGTGCTTAGTTTTATGCTAAAATTGGGCATTTTTGCTCTACTGAATTTATGGAACGTAAATAGGGAGTACTCTTTCATTTATGACAATATTGTAATGTTTTAGTTCAGACTTTTCCTAGTAGGACTATGTTTTCATACGTGGATTCATTTATGCTCAAAATAGAATATTAAATACTTATAGATCAATTTCAGATCTCTATGGTGTGAGTGTTGTTTTCTTTGTTCCTAATGTGTCTTCTTAAGCAATTTGTGTGTTATTGGGTTCTAGATGACCTAAGGGGAGAACAGAGGCCGGGTGTGTGTCTGTTGTTCATGTTTTCAACGTTATGTTTTGTTGTGTGCATATATTTTGATCATCACCTGATTTGATCTTATGGTCTCATATTGCTTTGAACTCTGTTATTGATATCTTTGTAATTATTTCTAGTTCTTGTGAGTGAGACTGGATCTAAGATTACTTGGTTGTATACCTGATTGTTCTTTTTAAGATTTGTGAGCCTAGGAGAGGTTAAATAGGTGCATCTTAGGGGAGTGGCTTACAATAAGGATTCGGGGCTCAAAAGGGGCCAGTACCAGGGTAACCTATCATAAGTTATTTTTAATAAGTGATAACCTAATAATAAAACTTGGGGAATAACATTAAATACAAGATTAATTTTCTTGTTCTACATGGATTATGTTGAGGGTCTGAGGTCTAGAGTGACTAGTCCAGGGTAACTCAACATGATAGACGCTTGAGGGTCCGGGGTCAAGAGACCAAACTTGCATGTGTATGGTTGATGTGTTTGTTTTATATTTTTGTTTGACATACCTAATGTGGTTGAGGGACGGAGTCATAGTTACTTTCTTGCAAGATCCACACGATCGACCGATCCACGCCATTGTCTATTATATTTATATATGTATGTACATGCTTCATCTTGTGATGACAGGTTTGTAGGTACAAGGCATCATCTTCCCTGAATTGGCAGGAGTGAGTGTGCCCATAAACATTCATCTCAATGGTAAAGAGGGGAGATAATACACAAACCCAAAACCCTAACTTAAGCCTAATTGTCCTAGGATTGGACAAGTGTCAGTCTGACTACCTTACCCGAATTCACCTAGTTAGCATGAATTTGTGGATCCTGTTCTTGAGTGTGTGATTGGGTTTGTTCAGTTTTCTTGATTTTATTGTGCTTGATTCAGTTGATTTATGATTTTATAGGTGATTTTATATGATTATTAATCTTAGGATCATAGTTGAATTTTATGATTAATTATGTTCCTATGTTTAATTTGGAAAAATTATTTAATTAATTGAAATTAATTGATTATTAAATTGAAAATTAGGATTAATTATGCTCGAGTGTATTATTAAATAATTGAATATTTATTTGCATGCTCTAGGATGTAATAAATATTTAATTTATTTAATTTAGGTTTTAACTATTAAACATGTGTTTAATTGGAAAAATATTTGAATTATGCTTGCATATTTTATTAAATGATTAAATAATTAATTGCATGAATTTATGCTGCATTAAGTATTTAATTTATTTAATTTTAATTATAATTATAAAATGTGCAAAATTGGAAAGGAGTTTGTTTTCAAAAAGATAACAACTAGCTTTCAAAAGTCAAGTGGAGTTGTGCATTTAAAAGATATTTTAATTAATTAATTGTATTTACTTTCAATTTTGGAATTAGAGTTGGATCAGGAGTTGTCTTATGAGTCATTTTTTATTTGGAGTTGAACTATGAGTTAGCTTTTGAGTTGTCTTTAGGAATTGCATTAATTTGGTAATTGAATTCCTATTAGGAGAAATTTCATTCATTTTTGGGGGAGGAGACAGGTTTTGGGAGGAGAATTTTTGGAGAGCTTGTGCTTGGATTTTGGAGGAATTTTACTTGTTGATTTGGGTTTCATTTTGCATTTGAAATTTGGGTGTTGTGTGCTTCATGGATTCAGATCTACAGGTGGAATTAATTTTCAAAGCAATCCTCGTCTTCAGATCATCATAGGTTTTATGTTTTAGTTTTCTGGCATTGGATCCAAGGTAGGCTTGAAATCTTGCCTGTTAGTTTGGCTTTGCATCTATCTGGCTTTCTGTGTTGTGCAAATTTTAGCTTGATTCAATAGTTAGATCTAGGCATTTTGAGAATTTGGGTTGTTCAAAAACCCTAGCTTATGTTGATTTTATGTTTTTATTGAATTTAATATTGTACTGTTATGCTAGCAAAATTTTGTCAAAAGTTTGTTCATAGTTTTCCTATAAAATGAAAAATCAATTCTGGTCTATAGTTCAACTATAGGGTTTTAAGTAATTAACTTCCCATTGTTAGAAAATTAAATTTGTATTAAAAAAAACCAATTCTGGTACAAAGTTGGCTTGCTGGAAAAATATACAGTCATAAGTATTAACCAGTTAGAAAAGAATAAAATAAAAATAATAAGGACAAATGCATGTCTAAGTTATTTTCCTTTATAAATTGGAAAGATTCTTAATATTTCCATTTTTAGAAATAAAATAAAATATATTTATTATTGTAAAATGTGCAAGCTTCAAAAAGTGCTAAGTTATTTTAATATAAAAAAAATGCCTTGGTTTTTTTATTAAAAAGTAATATTTGCTTTTTTTTTTAAATTGAATTTTTAAATGAAAAAAATATATAATAAAGGGTGATTGGTGGGGAGGGCACAGTAATCAATCGTACCCCACCCCCACCACTCGGTGGCAGTCCCTACGCTGCTGGTGGTACCCTGAGGTATCGTGCTGCAGGCAGGACCTGTCGGCGGTACTGCAATGTACCGTGCGGTAGGGAGGTGTGGGGACCAGCCCCTCCCCCTCCCGCACCCCCCCTCCAACGCACTTTTTCATATTTGATTTTTTATTTATTTTTATTTATTTATTAAAACAACATTTTTTTTAAATGTTATCTTGTTTTGTTAATTTATTTTGTAATTAAATTTTTATAAATTTTAAAATTAGTTTATTTTAAATTATTATTAATTTAGTTTAATGTAATTTAATTTACTAATTTTATTTCTTTCTATTAATTAATAACTTATTTTAATATAAAGTTTTAAATTTTAGGTGTATGGTTATTTCTTTTGAAAACTTATTTATTTAATTATTTCTTTAAACGTAGAATAAAATTTATCTACATTATTTAAAGAATGTCGGTTTAAATTGTAAGTTTATTGTTGAAAAGGAATAGAAAAGTTTATGCTTTAGACTATATGGATATTTTTTATTAATAAATTACTTTACTTTTAAACTAATATTTTATATTGATCTAAATGTTTATTTCTTGTAGTGATTTGGGGTAATTTAGTTTCTAATGGATTAATTTTAATTAAGATATTTATTTTTCATTCTATGTACCAAATTATCATTGTTGAATGATAATATATCTTGTTGCCTGTGTATTAAATATGGAAGTTGTTTTAAATATTCTAATTGATAACATGTATTTTGACTAGTGCTTAGTTTTATGCTAAAATTGGGCATTTTTGCTCTACGGAATTTATGGAACGTAAATAGGGAACACTCTTTCATTTATGACAATATTGTAATGTTTAAGTTCAGACTTTTCCTAGTAGGCCTATGTTTTCATACATGGATTCATTTATGCTCAAAATAGAATATTAAATACTTATAGATCAATTTCAGATCTCTATGATGTGAGTGTTGTTTTCTTTGTTCCTAATGTGTCTTCTTAAGCAATTTGTGGGTTATTGGGTTCTAGATGACCTAAGGGGAGTGTTAGTCCCTAGAAAATTTTCATGGCTTTGAATTTTTCCTAGTCTCTACAAATGTTTTTCCATCTCCCTGGCTTCAAACCCTTGTTAAAAATTCAAAAAATCTACCCATTGGGGGAAATAGACCCTAAGTCATTTGGCCCTGTTCTATTTTAACCTTACCTTTTTCAGGCCATTTAAAATCTGAATTACCCATGTGCTTAAAGACCTTGGCCGCTTCGCATGTTATTTCCTTAGGCTTTTTTTTTTTTACGTCGGGGTCCCCTTTAATTTTCCTAAGTTCCTAAGTCCCTAGCACTTTTAATTTTTCCCTAAGTCCCAGCACTTTAATATTTCTAAGTATTAGACCTTTTAAAAAATGTGTGGTTGTCGCATGATCTCATGAGCCTTTTTCAGGCTATGCCATCATGCGACAAGGTGCCACCTGTCCTGATGGGCCCATCTTTGGTGTCACTTGTTGCTGAGGTGGTAGTTTTTTTAAATTGGTCGGGAGCAATGAGTTCGACATTCTATCAGCGAGGCCCGGTATCTCAGTCTAAAGATTCAAGATCTAACAGCTGGTGCATGTCCACATGGAATATTCTCACCCCATGCGATCATGTGCCCACCATCCGATTAGATGTTGATATGCAGGTGGGTCCACTAACAAGTAATCACATTTGGCGATCCCTGGTTGGTCCAGAGAAATGGTGATATGGCAGGTTGTCAGAGGGACCTATGCATGAAGGAAAATTTGTATGGCCACTTGTCAGTTCTTTGCAACATGGCAACCTGTGATTCCCTGCAAAGGCTTATGTAGCAGGGTGGGGTCAGGTTGTCAGGTGCTTGAAGATCTTGTGGTTGTCACATGATCACATAGAATATTCTTCTCCTATGCGGTCATGTGATTGACCGTTGATTTGGAATCTCACCGTAAGGGCTGTCAGTGGGTCTGTTGCCAAGGTGGAAGGAGTTGGCATCTTTTGATTGGTTGATGGAGTGACATGTTGGATGGCATTGGTGGGTCCGTAGTCTTCTGAAGGAGTTAAAGCATGGATAGATCTGGTGGTTGTCATTATACCGCTGAGCAGAGATGCTCAATTTTTAACATCGCAGTATAGCGACAGCCATCGATTCTACTTTATGTGGAGACTACCCCGTGGACCTATTTGTCAGAGGATGCTGGCATGTAAGGTTTTTTATTGGTCGAGGGATTAATGAGATGACTGGGTGGTATTCAGTGAATGGATACTTGACAGGTGTACCAAGTGAGACCGTAACTTAAAGGCAGGCAGTAGGGTGAATGCTGGCGGTTTGTCGCATGTTCGCATAGGTCATTTTCATGTTATGCGATCATGCAACTAATGTTTTGTGTTGACTCTATGCCACAAGGTGGGTCCAATGTACTACGCATCGTTGATGTGCTCGATTTTCATTGGTTGTTGATTGATGACGGGGCTGTGGACTTTTTCAAAGGGTTCATGACTATTGCAGAATTAAATGTTGATCGCCTGATTTTTCAGGAAGGAAATGAATCGATGGCCATGTTTTAAAATTTTTTGACTAGCCATTGCTACCAAAATTTAAATTTGCAGAGGGTTTCCAGTGATAGGAAGTACCAAAATTTATGGTTTCAATGGTGATTTTTTATTTGTTTGGTGGCGTCAGTTGTTGCAGTGTGATCTAGAGACTTGCTAATTGATTGCAGAGACTTTTATGCCATGTTGAAGTCTGGTTTTGTGCTCGAGGAATGTTTGTAGGTGGATGGTTAGACTGGTTTTCATGGAAATCTCCTGGTTTTCTATCCTGATCTCAATGATGCTCATAATTGCAAATCTATCTAAGATCTTTTCTCTCTGAGTTGCCTATATTTCTTCCCCTACAATAAATTTTGATGTAATTACAAGTGGTTGAGTAGTTGAAAACTCTAACCCTAGTTGTTCGAAGCTTATTGCATCCTATTCTTGGGATTCCAAGGTAGCTCATGGTATATATGGCAGGTGGTTTAACTTTGTAAGGGTTCCTTCTTCTGCAAATTTTTGGAGGAGAATTGGTTCCGTGAAGGGTCCTTTTCCTGTAGATATTTCTCCTTTTCTTTGCATATAGGGTGTTCTTTCTTCCCTTGCTAGTTTTAAGAATATAATACATGTTGTAATGGCTTGTCTTATGTATGAGGACTCAATTTATTCTTACTATTACCAAGCTATCTCCATTTGAATTCTGAATTCATTAATCATACATCAAGGGTGTTTGATTTTTCTGTTTGCATTGCTTATGTGTTTGCAAGTAGAGTTGTCTTCATAGGGATAACTATTTTAGAATTAGTGTTCAAGTATGTATGAGCTGAGGTATCAAATATATGTCATGCTTGTCTTCCAGTGGATGCTGGTTAATGTATTATCTATTTATAGGTCTCTTCTAAGGGGAGGGTTAAAATCCTTTGAATGGGTAATAACATACTTGGATACACAAGTGGGTTGTTGAAGTGGGGTTTGGTCATGGTGTGTGAGTGATGTTAGACATCAGCACATTGAATATATTGTTTTCTTATTTCATAACTTTCTCTTGCAATAGGGTATTTGACTCTTTGGCCCATTGGATAAGGCACTGGTCTATGAGAGACTTAGGGTATCTTAGGGGTCCCTTCAATCCATCTAAAATTATTTAAATTCAGTTCCACCCTTTCCCTTTTATGTTGTTAGGATAGGTCTCTAGTTTTCATACTCACTCCATGCAAGTAGGGCTACTGCATGATATATTGGTTTCATTTGAGGTACAAGATACCTATATGAGTTTGAGAACCATTCCACAATCAGTTGCCTACAAGCTTATAGTGTGACACAAGTTGTATGTGTGTGTAGATGAGGTATACCTGCTTGATTGATGTGGAGCTCAAAGTGTAGAAGGATCTCTCTTTGATCCTTGTCAGTTGACCCTTTTCCTTGTCATATTTGGAGTGTTGAGTGAATGTGACACTAGCCCTATCAATCCTTATGTCAATCTGACCTTTGGGGAAAAAGAACACCAACAAGATGGCAACTTTGCTGGGGAGAGTCTAGAATAGAGTCAGATATAAAAAAAACATTTGTAACATCTTCTCACTGCATGCTGAGTGGTGACTCTGAAGTCTTTGTTTGATCAGTGCAGTCCCTAATAAACAGTGTATAAATCCTGGTGTGGTTTTGGTTGATTGGAAGAAGAAACAAAGAGCAAGTATAAAAAATATCCTCTTCAAGGAGGTGGTGACTCTATAAAGTAATGAACTTGATGGAGCTTCTAGGTGAGCTCTAGATCTGCCTTGCCTTCTAGTTAACAAGGTCTCTACTGCATAAGTTCCAAGTATTTTGGTTTTCATATGCTCTGTTCTTTATGAAAATCATTTGTAAAAAAAATGTTTCCCGATCAAGTGTTTAGCACTAGCATAAAGGGATAGGTTGTAGTGGGCAGTTCCTTATGGAGGAATATAGGCCCTTTTATTTTGATGGCATTGAAGGTGCCCTACATGAGTTCTCTGCTAAGGATGGGAAGTGTTTGCCTAGATTCATGGTTGATGAATCTATTTTGGTAGGACAGCATGTGTTTATTGTCATGGGTCTTTTTGGAGATATGGATATTGAACATGAAGATATTGCTATGAGGCTTTTTGTGTAGACATTTTCTGATAGTGCAAGGAAATGGTTCCTATCCTTGCCTTCATGTTCAATCCCTTCTTGGGATGTGTTGAGAGCTAAGTTTGTTAAGCATTTTGATAAAGTTTCTGCTCTCAAGAAAAAATTAGCAAAGATAAAAATGGAGAACTGGCAATTGGAGAGGGATATAAGATTGCTAAGACTGGTGGTTCCTAATGATGAGCATGAGGAGGCCAATGTTTATGATGTTGAGTCTCATTATGCTGAAAGTGTTGATTATGAAGCTGATATTGAGGTTAGTGCATATGAGAGTGTTGAAGATGAATCTGAGGTTGATAACATTTCCCTTTTATCTGTAGATTTTTCTTCTTTTCAGTATCAAGATTCTTGCTTCTTGTCCCAGTTTGATGATGTTTTGTGTGAGAGGCAAGAAAATGGTTATGATGTAGATGATGATTCCTGCATTGATTTCTTCACACAAGATGATCTAAGGCTAGAGGTCTCCATTCTTGTCTTGGACAAGGAAGGTGTTTGCAGTAGGGATGAAGTTGAGGAAGGTGATGTCAAGGCCCAAAGTCCATTGAGCAGTGAAATGATTTCAACACTCTTGGCTGAAGAATTCCAAAGGTATGCACCTATTTTGGACTTTGATTTGTAGCTCCCCTATGATATATCCTTTGACACTGATAATGAGGCCAGTGTTCAAAGTGATCTGGATGACCTGTGTGTACCAAAGCTCCCCTCATGTAGTGACTCTGCAAGAGAAGAGGTAGAAGGACATGACAGTGTATTTTCCTGTCACAAAAATTGTAGTGATGAACAAGTTTCTTGTTCACATCCTTTTCCTTCTTTTGATGAATATGACAATGAGTGTGGCAGTATTAAGGACTTTGTCTTCAATGATTGGGACAAAAATTCTTTTGATGAAAACAATGATGCAGATCAGTTGTCCCCCTATCACAAAGTTTTTGAAGATAACCTTCACTTGGTTCATGATCTAATTCATGAAGACATCATGGAGGAACCAAGTTTCTTAGTGGCTGAGGTAGTGCATGAAGGTAAATCAGAGGATCCAAGTCCTTTTCAGCTAGGTAATTTTGTGGTAATGCATGATGATCAGTATACTTTGTTTTCTGATACATTACTAGATGAAATTTTCATTTCCAGTCATCAGGAAGAAGTGAGTGATGACCCATACTTCTTGGAGTATGAAAGTGGTTATGACTGGAAAAGCATGGGTAGTGATCATTACAGTTTCATTTTTTAGCCCATGATTATTCACATATGTTGGCAGAAAGGTGATCATGAAATTTGTAGGTGTTTGGTCACATATGTGGATGAAAATCAGATTTTTGATTCAGGAGGGCTCTGATTTTCCTTTTGGTGGCCTGGGCCTACCAAGTAAAGTTTCAAAGCTTGTAAATATATGTAAATATTTCCCTTTTCTATTGTGTGTTTCCCTTAATATTTCCCTAGTTCAGTTGCCTGTTTTTGAGGTCCCTAATTTTTGTCCTGTGGGTGGTCTGCTTCTCCTAGAGATCTGAATTCTTGCCATGCTTGCAAGAGGCATGCATCCCCAACCAGAGCCACTGTTATTCCCTGCAAAATTTTTATGGCTTTGAATTTTTCCTCATCTCTGCAAATGTTTTTCCATCTCCCTAGCTTCAAACCCTTGTTAAAAATTCAAAAAATCTAGCCGTTGGTGTAAATAGACCCTAAGTCGTTTGGCCCTGTTCTATTTTAACGTTACCTTTTTTAGGCCACTTAAAATTTGAATTACCCATGTGCTTAAAGACCTTGGCCACTTTGCTTGTTATTTCCTTAGGTCTTTTTTTTTTTACATCGAGGTCCCCTTTAATTTTCCTAAGTTCCTAAGTCCCTAGCACTTTTAATTTTTCCCTAAGTCCCAGGACTTTAATATTTCTAAGTATCAGACCTTTTAAAAAATGTGTGGTTGTCCCATGATCTCATGAGCCTTTTTCAGGCTATGCGATCATGTGAAAAGGTGCCACCTATCCCAGCGGGCCTGTCTTTGGTGTCGCTTGTTGCTGAGGTGGTAGCTTTTTCTAATTGGTTAGGAGCAGTGAGTTGGACATTCTGTCAGTGGGGCCTGGTATCTCAGTCTAAAGATTCAAGATCTAACGGCTGGAGCATGTCCGCATGGAATATTCTCACCTCATGTGATCATGCACCCACCGTTCGATTAGATGTTGATATGAAGGTGGGTCCACTGACAAGTAAGCACAATTGGTGATACCTGGTTGGTCCACAGAAATGGTGATATGGCAGGTTGTCAGAGGGACCTATGCATGAAGGAAAATTTGTATACCCACTTGTCAGTTCTTTGCAATGTGGTAGCTTGTGATTCACTACAAAGGCTTGTGCGGTAGGGTGGGGTCAGGTTTTCAGGTGCTTGAAGAGCTTGTGGTTGTTGCATGATCGCATGGAATATTCTTCCCCTATGTGATCATGCGACTAACCGTTGATTTGGAATCTCACCGTAAGGGCTGTCAGTGGGTCCATTGCTAGGGTGGAAGGAGTTGGCATCTTCTGATTGGTTGACAGAGTGACATGTTGGATGGTGTTGGTGGGTTTGTAGTCTTCTGAAGGATTTAAAGCATGGACATATCTGGTGGTTGTCGTTATACCGCTGAGTGGAGATGCTCAATTTTTAACATCGCAGTATAGCGACAGCCGTCGATTCTACTTTATGTGGAGACTGCCTCATGGACCTATTTGTTAGAGGATGCCAGCGTGTAAGGTTTTTTATTGGTGGATGGATTAATGAGATGACTGAGCGGTATTCAATGAATGGATACTTGACAGGTGTACCAAGTGGGACCATAACTTAAAGGCAGGCGGCAGGGTGAATGCTGGTGGTTTGTCGCATGTTCGCATAGGTCATTTTCATGTTATGTGATCATGCGACTAATTTTTTGTGTTGACTCTATGCGGAAAGGTGGGTCCGATGTGCTACACATTGCTGATGTGCTCAATTTTCATTGGTTGTTGACTGATGACAAGGCTGTGGACTTTTTCAAAGGGTTTGTGACTATTGCAGAATTAAATGTTGATCACCCCGATTTGTTGGGAAGGAAATGAATCGGTGGCCATGTTTTAAAATTTTCTAACTAGCCGTTGCTACTAGAATTTAAATTTGTAGAGGGTTTCCAGTGACAGGAAGTACCAAAATTTATGGTTTCAATGGCGGTTTTTGATTTGTTTGGTGGCGCCAGTTGTTGTAGTGTGATCCAAAGACCTGCTAATTAATGGTAGAGACTTTTGTGCCGTGTTGAAGTCTAGTTTTGTGCTCGAGGAATGTTTGCAGGTGGATGATTAGACTAGTTTTCATGGCAATCTCCTCATTTTTTGTCCTGATCTCAATGATGCTCATAATTGTAGATCTATCTAAGATCTTTTCTCTCTGAGTTGCCTATATTTCTTCCCCTACAATAAATTTTGATGTAATTACAAGTGGTTGAGTAGTTGAAAACCCTAACCCTAGCTATCTGAAGCTTATTGCGTCCTATTCTTGGGATTCCAGGGTAGCTAGTGGTATATATGGTAGGTGGTTTGACTTTGTAAGGGTTCCTTCTTCTGCAAATTTTTGGAGGAGAATAGTTTCCGTGAAAGGTCATTTTCCTGTAGATATTTCTCCTTTTCTCTACATATAAGGTGTTCTTTCTTCCCTTGCTAGTTTTGAGAATATAATACATGTTGTAATGGCTTGTCTTATGTATGAGGACTCAATTTATTCTTACTGTTACCAAGCCATCTCCATTTGAATTCTGAATTCATTAATCATACATCAAGGGTGTTTGATTTTTCTATTTGCATTGCCTATGTGTTTGCAAGTAGAGTTGTCTTCGCAGGGATAACTATTTCAGAATTAGTGTTCATGTATGTATGAGCTGAGGTATCAAAGATATGTCATGCTTGTCTTCCAGTGGATGCTGGTTAATGTATTATCTATTTATAGGTCTCTTCTAAGGGGAGGGTTAAAATCCTTTGAATGGGTAATAAAATACTTGGATACACAGGTGGGTTGTTGAAGTGAGGTTTGGTCATGGTGTGTGAGTGATGTTAGGCATCAACACATTGAATATATTGTTTTCTTGTTTCATAGCTTTCTCTTGCAATAGGGTATTTGACTCTGTGGCCCATTGGATAAGGCACTGGTCTATGAGAGACTTAGGGTATCTCAGGGGTCCCTTCAATCCATCTAAAATTATTTAAATTCAGTTCCACCCTTTCCCTTTTATGTTGTTAGGATAGGTCTCTGGTTTTCATACTCACTCCATGCAAGTAGGGCTATTGCATGATATATTGGTTTCATTTGAGGTAAAAGATACCTATATGGGTTTGAGAACCATTCCATAGTCAGTTTCCTGCAAGCCTGTAGTGTGACACAAGTTGTATGTGTGTGCAGATGAGGTATACCCACCTGAGTGATGTGGAGCTCAAAGTGTAGAAGGATCTCTCTTTGATCCTTGTCAATTGGCCTTTTTCCTTGTCAAATTTAGAGTGTTGAGTGAATCTAACACTAGCCCTATCAATCCTTATGTCAATCTAACCTTTGGGGAAAAAGAACACCAATAGGGAGAACAGAGGTCATGTGTGTGTCTGTTGTTCATGTTTTCAACGTTATGTTTTGTTGTGTGTGTATATTCCAATCATCACCTAATTTGATCTTATGGGCTCATATTGCTTTGAATTCTATTATTGATATCTTTGTATTCATTTCTAGTTCTTGTGAGTGAGACTGGATCTGAGATTACTTGGTTGTATACCTAATTGTTCTTTTTGAGATTTGTGAGCTTAGGAGAGGTTAAATAGGTGCATCTTTGGGGAGTGGCTTACAATAGGGGTTCAAGGCTCAAAAGGGGCCAGTACCAGGGTAACTTATCATAAGTTATTTTTAATAAGTGATAACCTAATAATAAAACTTGGGGAATAACATTAAATACAAGATTGATTTTCTAGTTCCGCATGGATAATATTGAGGGTCTGGGGTCCAGAGTGACCAGTCCAGGGTAACTCAAGTAGTTGTCCATGTGATGACACTCCCATAGCATGTAGCCTCACTAGTACATTTGACCTTATTTTTCCACCAAAAGTTTTGACCAAAAAATAAAATATTCTACCATTTTTTCATCGAAAATAGGTACCAATTGTACCAGTGCCTAAGCCTCTTCCATATTTATTCATCATGTTTCAGATGCCTCTGGATGTGAGTCTTACCTATCATTGTCATTTGTATACCTTGAGTCAGAGATCTTTCAAGATTCCTTGCTCAATGGTTTTACCCTTGTTTGGTTTTGGATATCCGATTGGGGTTTGTGGTTATCTCCTCAGCATGGTGGGGTAGACCTTTGTGGTTCTACATAGACGGGTGGTAGTGATTCTATACCATTTTGGATTTGACGTCTTGGTGTCGGTGCTGTTGATACTTCTATAGTTGGTTGCCTTCTTGATTCTTCATTGTTTCCTCATTGTTGGTTTCTTATCATATCTTCATTATTGTGATCCTATATTGGTGTATCGCATGTGATACCTAATCTTATCCTTGTACTTTTATGTTAGTTTTATTATTATATACCTTGTGACATGTGTAGTGGATGTCAGTTTATTAGTTCTCATGGATGTCCATGAGGTTTGTAATTATTGATGTAAGTTGTAAATTGTATCACTTATGATATGGAATCTTTTGTTATCTTTCTTTAGTTGTGTTTTGTTCTTAAGTAATTCTACTTCATGGGACCCTTGAGATTTGTAATCTATTTTGGTTGTTGGTTCAATGTGAGTAAATGGTAATTGCTTACACACTGTCATTTATCTTGAATGTTAACTTTTAAAAAAAATGTTCGCCAAACTTAGTAGCTTGTTTTAGGTTTACTTCTCTTGGGTTCCCTGGCGGGGTGTTACATGTGTCAACTTTGTTTGTTCCCTAGTGAGTTACGTTGCAAATTCATCAAGAGAGGGAAATTTATATGTGTGTCATCTTAAAATGGAAGCACTTCCATCTTGGTAGGTTTAGCACCCTCATTTAGTGCATTTTTATGATAGATTTGCATTTAGGATGCATCTGCACTTGATTCTTCATTTTTAGTTGAACTTAGGGTTAGAATCCTAAGTATTCTCCTTGATTTCATTCTTTGTGGCTCTATTTTCTAGGTAGGACCTATGTACTGGTCCACATAGAAAAGGCCTATGTGCCCTTTTCTGGCATTCTATCATATTTTCCCATCATTTTAAGTCTCTGGTCAACCCAGAAACTTCTCTATTTTCTATGTTAACTGGCCTGAAACCTTGGGTTAGGGTCGAGGTCGACCCTAACCTTTGTCGGGTTTTTGTCCCCACTTCCAAATTTAGATCATAGCGGGGCTCGAAATTAAAAATGGGCCTCTAGATCTGAATGCGAAAGGGTTTTTATTCAAAATTCATTTATTACTTTTCCCTCCTTAGTTGGATATTGTGATTGGACCATAATTCAAGTTGAAATTTGAATTAGGAGCCCTTACATTTCTCGAGGAGCCTTGCCTTTAAATCTCTATATAAGCACTCTCTTTTGCTTTCATTTTTTTCCATCCAGTATATATCAAGCGACAAGCAAGAATCTATGAGGAGATGATGATGTAAGAGTGCAAGAGGATGCTATAGGAGAACAAGATATGATGATGCCTTGATGCAAGAAAGCTTTTTGTGGACAAGTTATTATGGACATTCATTTGGAGCAAGAAAGATTCCTTCTTCCTTGATCTACCATTTTCAATATTCAAGCATTCAAAAGATACAATCATGGGGTAGAAACTACAGATTGTGAGTTTGGTAGGAGTACTTTAGCCTTTGAGGCTTAGTATTCTTTCTTTATCATATTCAAATATATGCATTGCTCACTCATTTCAATTCATGCTAGGGTTTTAATCTAGAGGATTAGATCTTGGCATTGCACATTCAAAGCTCTTCCTACGAGCAACACACACATAGCCTATTACATCTGGCTATTTGTGGAGGTGGAGATCACCAAAATGGGGGTTTGACTAAGGCAAAACCCTATATAGCCACCCCAAAGCACCATTTTCAGATATCTATAGTCGCAGTTTCAGGAGTTGTAGAGCAGATCTGAGTACCCTTTTCAGAAAACTTCTAGGATCCGCGAATAGAATTTCCATCAGAGCAGTATAGGTCAAGGTCGACATAAGGGGATCAAGGTTGACCTTCATTTGGGTCAAGGTCGACCTGACTCAGAAAAGGAAAATATTTTTGGGTTTTCTCCATCTCTATGTTTCTGTTCCAGATCTAATTGTAGAATTTCCAAAAACTCAATACAGACACTAGATAATAGGTATTTCTAGATCAGCTATGTTATGAGGTATGTATTTTATTTTATCTAATTTCAGTATTCTTTGCAAGCATTTTCAGATGTATATTCATTATCATTAGATTTATATATATATGTGTGTGTGTGTGTGTGTGTGTGTGTGTGTGTGTGTGTGTGTGTGTGTGTGTGTGTGTGTGTGTTAAATATTGGGTTAGGGTCTCTTTTATGTGCAAACCCCTATTGTTCTAAACCCTATCCACATTTTCCACATTACAGTATGCACTACCAAGAGTATCCATAGCAGCATAGAATGTAGAAACAAAGATAGAATAATCAAGACCAAGCTTGGAAAGAATAGAAAAGATCAATTGTTCATCCCCTTTAACAATGCCACATGTAGAAAGCTCCAATCTAATAGAAGGGTGGCTGCAAGAAGTTGAGTCCCACTTTTGGGCAAAAAGTGGAAGTGTTTTCCCTTTTTTTCAAATTTCCTGTCAATTCATGTCTAAATTTGAGACTCTTAGAGATTGAATCTCAAAAAAATTTAGTAATAGAAAATGTAGTTCTTAGAGTCTACTTTTCAAATATGTAATTTATTTAAATACCCACATGGTATAAATTGTTTTTTAGTAGGAATGTTTAAAAACTATGTTTTCAAAATGTTTGTTTCAGGACCATACCGTAGCTATGTACGAACACCATATTTTGACGTAAATAAATGAATTTTTCTAAATCCTTCTGGGGAAATATACCTAAGACACCAAATATTGGTCAGTATATTTTTCCTTATTTTTTTATTGAATATATATTTTTTTATTAATTTTTAATTGACTATAAAATACATTTTCAAAACCTCTAGGGTACGGACACCATAATTTGATGAGAATTTCATATTTTTTCAAAATTCTTTTTTTTATCTTCAAAAGAATTGTATCTAGATTGGTCTCATATAATTTATTTTTCAAGAAACCTAAAAACAAAAAAATTATTAACGTTTTAGTGAACCTTGCTATTTTACATTTAGGTACCACTTTTAACTAATAAATAATGCAAAAATAGTAAAAATAATCACATCACTATGAAATTTACATTTTTGAAATTAGAAGAGTGAGAACTCTAATGGGTTTTTTTCATAAAATGATACAATCGGGAAGGCTCTCAAAAAATTATGGCAAGGTAGAAATCTAGCATTCCAGTGCCTTAACCAAATTTTTGGAGGTCAAAGCATAGGCTTGGTTCTACCAAGCCTAAACCAAACTGAATTTGAAATGAAATTCAAGGCGGATGTGTGCTTCCCACTCATGTCTTAAGAAACGGGCGCCTGTTTCTTAAAAAAAATTCAAAGTGTTAAAATGCATTTTTAAATCTAAAAAAAAAAAAAAACATTTTAGAAACGGGCACTCATTTTTTGAATTAAAAAATAGGCACCCGTTTTGAATTCAAAAACAGGCACCCATTTTTTGAATTTAGGATCGGGTGCCCGAATCGAAAATGGACGCCCATTTTTTAAAAATGGGTGCCCGTTTCGAGCGACATCTCTCATTTCTAAAAGACTTCCACGGAATTGTCCCCCAACTTCAAACTCTTACCCAGAATTGAACTTACAGAACGAGTCTTGAATATTATCAAAATCACTAGGATTTAGATCTATGAGCTCATTCTTTAATCTGAATTTTCACATTCTATCAAGTTTATCAAAGATTCCTTCCAATATGACCCAAGCATCATGAGGATGTGTGCAAGATATAATATAAAAGTGCAAATCATGAGAGATGGATGATCTAAGAGAGCCAAGTGCTTTATCCGTTCAATCAAACCATTTTCACATTTCTGCAACACCTGTTTGAGGTTCTTGATCCTGCCCAGGAGTCATTCTAAGCAATCAAATACTCAAAAAATGATCACTTAAAGATACTTTACATTCATGGTAGTTATATGGAGTGGCAATTTTGACCTTTGAATTATCCATGATACAACCAAATAATGATTGATAATTACAGATAACTCCTTTAAATGACTGATGCAAATCAGAAAATTGAAATCCAAAGATTAACCAAGTGCAAATATAGCCCCAAAATGACCTATTTTTTAAAGTGATATATCTACCCCAAATCATTGAAAACTAATCACAGATCTAGAAAGTAGACAAAAAATCATGCACTTTAAAAAAAAATTCACCTCAAAATGTTACCATATGTGCCCAAATGAAGCCCTGAAAGTTGCAGAAATTAGGAACAGTCAACAAAATCTACAATTTCTGATAAATATGGCCACCCAATTACAAAAATAATACCACCACTAGATTCTTCAAGAAATTTTACCTAATTTAAAAAATAATTGCTTGAAAAAAGGAGCAAAAATGGGCAAGATATGGCCCTCTAAAGTTGGATTGCAAAATAAAAAATGTCAATGGTGAAAGCTAAGAAAATTCAAACACTGATGACATTAGAAATTCATAATGTGAAATTTGATGGTCGTATGAACATCACAAAATACCTAATTTTGCCTATTTTGATTATTGTATGGCCGTCAAATTTAGGCTTCTCAAAAGATGATGTTAGCAAACATTTTAGCCCCCCTTAGTTGATGTGGCGTTGACGCAACAAGATGACTATGATGTCTATACGAATGATGGCATTAGTGTCTATACTGTTGATGTGGCTTATGATGGGTGCAGGATTGTTGACTATGCATGTATGGAGAAAGTGGCGTGGCATGTCTGGTGTCTGACATGGTGTATGCCACATGGCACGATCTATGTGGGCTGCATTAGCAGCTGGGAGCACCGCATGGTGCAGTCTCTAGTGTATGTCATGTGGTGGCTGAGAGGGTGCTGACTGGGGCACCTACTAGGCATGGGTAGTAATAACTAAGCACCATGGGTTTTAGTCCCATATTTGTTGTGGAAATAGCTTTCAAGCCATTTTTATATGCAAACACTCGATGCCAATGTAAATAAGAAAGCCCATAGTTGAGCAAAGGTTGGTGCTTCATCTTGGCCTTGTACTTGTCTATTGATAGTTTACTTAGGCTTGGTGTGAGTGATAGTTGATTACATCAATGTTGTCATAGATGATGCAAATGATAGTTAACTTGAATCCTGTTAGAGAAATAAATAGGTTTGTACCACCTCACCCGAAATAGTTTTTTTGGTAGATGAAAAATTCTAAAAAAGACCAAATTAAAAAATATATAATTTTTTCAAAATCATACCGCAGAGGTGCAGATTGGGTTGTACGGCTTGATTTGTACAAAACAATTGCCTTGATTTGGACTTTCACCGAATATGGGTGAGTTTATAGTCAATTTTAACCAAAACAGCCTCCCAAAAGCAATGGTGAGGTCAAATGTGCTCCAAGACTCTTCTACAACACACTGCTCTTTAGATCTAAGATATGGACCTTCAAAGCTTGCAACTTCATCTCTCCAAATCGGCTAATCAAAAGGCTACAATGGCTCTGATACCATGTAATAATTTGTAAATAGCAAAGATTGAACCAATGATCTAGAGGTTAAAGAAAAGCACAAGAGAGATGATATTAATGCAATCAATTCACCTTGATACATGACTACATAATAGACCTCCTTATATAGGAAAGGCGATAAGAGAGAATGATAAGGAGTTAATAAGCTATCACCTATGCTAGGTGTAATCACATGTCCACCAAATGTGGATCATCCTCCATTATGAAATAAAGTATGTGCAATGGGATTAGGATGATAATGTGATAAGAGCACTAAAGGTGGATCTCACACCAAAAATCAAATTTCACCTACACCATGTGCTTAATGAAATGCAAACTCCTATGTG
This sequence comes from Chamaecyparis obtusa, assembly GCA_027943335.1. NCBI lineage: Eukaryota > Viridiplantae > Streptophyta > Pinopsida > Cupressales > Cupressaceae > Chamaecyparis > Chamaecyparis obtusa. The sequence goes on along the minus strand of BSBK01000351.1, from coordinate 79,375 downwards.
TCTCAATCACAAACTACTATGCAATGCATTAACCTAAGTAAGATTAAGTAAAGTGTAATTAGGAATATTTAATTACACCAACACATTGAATGCCCTTTTACCATCTTATGTCCACTTGAAAGGTTTCTTTTTGCTCATCATCCCTACAATATGTCTAGTCAACTCAGATTAATCTGGTACAAAAGCTCTAAAAAAGTTGATTTGTCCAAAAAAAGATTTAACCCCTGTCCTAGTTGATGGAAGACCAATCTGTTGAATAGATCTCACTCTCTTAGGATTAATCTCGATTCCTTCCTTGGATACAATATGACCTACAAGTTTACCCTCTATCACACAAAAAACATACTTTTTGAGGTTGATAGATATACCATGACTTCTACACCTTTGAAGAACTGACTCGAGGTCTCTAAGGTGGTGTTTTCTTCTCCTAGAATAAACCATTAATTCATCAATATAAATCATGATTATTATTTTCTTCATGTCAACAAAGGAAGAGTCCATATCCCTTTGGAAAGTAGTCCCCACGTTGATCAAATCGAATGGTATTTTGTTATATGCAAATATTCCCCAAGGTGTAGTGAAAGTAGTTTTGTGTTTATCATCTTCAGCTACACTAACTTGATTGTAGCTTGAAAATCCATCAAGTGTGGACATCATTTCAGAACCAGCTATAGTTTGTAGGACATGCTCCATCTTCAGCAAGGCATAATTATACTTCAGGCTAGCTTGATTTAAATTCTGGAAATCAATGCAAATCCCTATTTCTCCATTTTTCTTCCTTAGTGAGATGATATTTTCAATCCATGTCAAGTGATGAATAAGATATATGATTCTTTCCTTTAACATTTTATCCCCCTTACGTAGTATGGCCTCTGATACCTTGGGGTTATAACTACAGAGCTTTTTCCTGAAAGGTTTAGATTATGATTTGAGGGGTATATGATGACTAAACTTTTCTTTACTGAAATCCTTTAGATCATCATAATTCCAAGAAAATACATCCATATAGGCAGACAACAAGAGTTATAGATTTTTATTTTCTTGAGTGGATAGATTCTTGCCTACAGATATCCATTTTGGTTCTGTTTTACTTCCAATATTAATTTTATTGTATTCTTTCAATACCTCAAAATGCAGACTTCTCTTTGGGATGTGACTATCATCTTTTTTGGAAAACAAACTTTTGAGAGAGATCAACCCCTTAGGGATCTTATTACCTTTTAACTAAACTATGTCTTCCAATAGTGGTGACCCAAAACTAGGTGCTTCACATGCTTCATTCATTCCTTTAAAATGAGTGGATGCAAAGACTTCAACACATGTCATGAAGTTATTTATATGAGCATCATCTTCAAATACTTGCAAATGCTTAATGTTATCAGGAACAACAGGTCTGTATATCATCTTAATTCTATATGTATCTATTTTAAAATCTGGATGAGGAAGCAATAAGGATGTCAATACTGCTAGAGAATCAGCACATGAATTCAAAATTCTTGGGATGGATTCTATAGAGAAAGCTTCAAAAGATTCAATCTTGTTCCAAATAAAATTTATATAATGCTTCAAGCATTCGATCTTAATTATGAACTAACCCTTCACTTGTTTAACTATCATCTCAACATCACCTTTCACAACAAGTATTTTAATTCCATGTGCTCTTGTTTCTTGTAATCCTAATAATAGAGCCTCATATTTAGTAGTGTTGTTAGTGTTCTTAAAATCCAACTTGAAAGAAAAGGGAAGGTATTCTCCATTCAGACTCTTAAGCACCATATCATCCCCAGACCCAACATTAGAACAACTACCATCAAATTTCATAGACCAAATCTGCACAATCTCATCACATGATACAGAAGCTAGAGAAACCTCATCTGGGAAGATTCGATAATTGTTGAATTCACACTCTTGAAAAAGAGTCTGAGCCTTTGGATTATCAGACAGGAAGACTGTATACTTGTTTTTTTCTTTAGGCTCCATTTTAACTTTCTTCTTCCCTACAGGGATGACTACCTCCAACCAATCCATTTTTAATTCTCTACCCATATCCCTACAAAAATTTATACTCAAGAGCATTTTGTAACTTACAGGTATATCCACAACTAGAATTATCAATTTTAATCTTTTATCTAGGTAAGTTGCTAGAACAACTTAGGCATCCTTTACGTGACCTATTAAAGGCACTTGTTTATCATCCATTGAATAACATTTCTCAAAGGTTTTATTCAAGGTAAAGTCTAAGGCCTTTGCAATAGAGGATGGCATAATGTTGTTTGAAGCACCTGATTCTACAATACAATTACTTAAGTTTTAACTTAAGGCCATTAAGGAGAAAAGAAATGTAGAAAGGCTCAAGCTTTCTTATTTTATCTATGTGACAATTTTCTTCTGAGGTAGAAGTAATGGATGAATTATTTTGATTTATAACATAAGGAAATACAATTATAGGATACTGAGTAAGACCACCAATTTGATTGACAGTACAGTGATTATATTGGGATGGGTGTGAAGAATCACCCTTGACATATTTAACTAATTTGTCAAGCTCTTTAGGATTCAATCTTAAATACTCTGCATATGAGATTTGAATAGCAGATGATTTGCAAAATTTGACAATATCAAATGAAGAAATACTAGCATCTCTTTGTAAAACCTTAAAATCAAAGGCTTTAGAACTAGAGGGAACAACATTACTCAGAGGCTCCTTATTCTTTTTAATAGTAACTGATGTCGGTGGGGCATACTTAGATGATTTTAGGTTGTGAGTAAGCATGGCACATGTTGGATCTTCAAGAGTGACTAAAATATCTCCTCTTTCAAAGTTGGATTCATATTCTAGGTAAAACAAGCCGAAGTTGCCAAGCCACTCTTGAGCCATCTCCTCTACTATTAATTCTCTCAATACATCCTTTGTTTCTTCCATCTAGACATGTCTTAACATGTGCAGACAAGAGTTTCCATCATGATCTATTTTCAGGTGAAAAGAGAACATGACTCCCTCTCTAGGTGGAGCCTCAAGAGATAATATTGGCTAACTTGAAGGTAAAAGAGGAGTTTTGCAATATCATTGGTCAAGTTTTTTCTGACTAGTATCTTTTTACACAAGAGGATAGGAAGATCCTTGTTTTGGCAAGTGCCTCTTCAAGGAAATCACATCATTCATTAACCTTTGAATGAAAGGGTCTAAGGAAGAAGTAGAGGCTTGAGTGTGTGGTGTTTGAGTGTCTTTCCTCTACTTTCCTATTGTAATTAGATCATCCTCCACTTCAATTTCTTTAGTTTGAGGAGTAACTAAATCTACGGGTCTACTTCTTCTCAGGTGAAAACCAATATTTGGAGGCGTGTAGTTCATGAAAAAGGATTGTTGATTTTTAGGAGTTGGCCTTTTAGTAGTAGGAATCTTTTGAATAACCTTATTGTATCTGGCCACATAATCCCTAATTGGTTCATGAATTTCCTTCTTCATTTGTGTAAATTGTCCAACAAATAATGTTCATCATCAAAACTTTTAAAAAAAATTTCAAAAGTAGCCTTCATGGTCTTCCAATTTTTTATTGACCCAACAGGAAAATGGCCAAACCATTATGTTGCTCCTTCTATTAGAGTTTGTGTAAAAAGCCTAACAATGTCTTCATGTTACACTACCAATATACCAGTAGATAAATTAAATGAATTAATTTTTTCCTCCATCGAAGCCTTAACATCTCCAGAGAGCTTAGGAAGAACATCCTTAACACCTTTTTGAAGGGCATTATGACCAACAAGGGAAAGAGGACCAACTGCAACACCCCATGGTTGTGCCATAATTAGAGCTGGAAAGATTTTTACGAGAGGAGGAGCTTGAATATGAGATAAAGTTAGTGGCTACCACATCCTAGTAGATGAAGAAGTATTTGATGGGGTTTTGGATGGAGAAGGAGGCCTGCTCCTCACTTTTGTCTTTGGGATGTAGGTAGTTATAAATTCGAGGTTTTGTAATCCTTCATAGAAAGCATCAAAAATTCCCTCCCTCCTTTGAGACTTGGTATATGGTCGGGAATCCATTATTTTGGTTTTTATGGTCTTTGGGAAGCTCTATTCACAATCTCGGCTTCTTGAACTATTGGGTGACCTCTCAACCATTCACCTATATCCTCTTCTTATTTTAGAACCAAAAGAACTTGTTGATATTACTAATTGCTAGTCTTTACTATCCAAGAAATAGCATTCAAATTGCCAATGATATCTTCTTGGGTGTCTTGGAAGTTCAAATTTGGTTGAATAACATGAGGGATTTCTTGCTTATTAGGTAGTACAACTATAGGTAGTACCATGATTATTCATCAAGAAAAGCATTAAAAATTAATCTACACTATTTTGCGCTCCCTAATAGAGTCACCAAAAATCTGATAGTAAATAGATTTTTCCTTCGATATATCTTTATTATATGCTCACTCTACTACCCACTTGAAAGATAAACAATTACTAATATTTGGTTAAGTGTTCTTTAACCACTTCCCTCCGAATTTTATCTTAGGTACAACTCCCTAGGATTGATCTTCAATAAATTTCTAGTACTAATTTATGATTTTATCTTTTAACCAAAAATCCTAAAAAGGTTTCTTTATCATTCGTATATGACAAGTCTTCTAAGTGAGGAATGGGAAACATATGTGACCTAAGCCCTAGACTCCCACCGACATAAATTTTGTTACCAAAGCTTTCTCTCTTAGTGTAGAATTTGAAGTCAAAGTGTTGAAGGTCACTCCCTATAATTATTGCATATTCCATGCATCCACATGAAATCTTAACCTAATTTAATAGGGAAGGCCTTTTCCCATTCCTCTTCAAGGAGAAATCTTTTTAGAACAATGGAAAGTTGTCTACAAACTTTAGCTAGAACAAAATAGTCAAAAGCATATCTGGGTATCCTCATAGGTGAATCTTTGAAACCCCCAACCTTGATGTAGGTAAATTTAGTAAATTGAATATAGAAACTTCCATACTTAGTCACAAATTCTTGGGCTTCTAGGCTGATGCTTTTAGCAAAGATCTCATTCAACTCAAAATAAAGTTTTACCATGAATGCATCAATCATGTACCCTTCTATAATTTTTAATTATATTACTCTTCTGTAAGATGGGATAATATTCATAAACACATATGCCATCAACCTAGGGTTCATGAGGCATTACATATGATTGTCTACTACAAGTTAGACAATACAGAAGCTAAGAAGACATAAAGAAACTGACCCTTGTTAATTTGGACATATTAACCTGCTCCCTCATAGAACTGGTAATCAACTCATCCCAATCTAAAGTTTCTTCCCTTCTAAGATAATCTGACCATAAAAGGACATCCAATCAAAGAAAAGAGAGGCTTCTGGTGATCCTCTTACTCTATGTGAATTATCATGACATCACTGATATAAGAGTGCATATGATCCTTTTTCAACTTCTTGGGTAATCATGAACCTCCCCTCTATGGATTTAATAACCAGCTTTTAGCTATGGAAGTTTGATCCCCATCTCTATTTTCATTAAACTTAGTAATGGATTGTGCAGGAGAAAAGGCAAAAAAGGTTTTTTCTAGGATTTGAAGAGCTAAAGACACAATTTCACTATTAATAGACATCAAGATGCTACCATCTCTTTTTCTAATTGTTTCAGTCTGTGTATCATAATTTTTAATACATTCAAGAATCATTTTCAGGCATATGACAATGGGAATGAATGTTGCAATTGCGCACAACCCACTATGCAAAATTTGTAAGGCTGGTGTACCCTCGAGAGAATTGAGAAGGTGGTCTAGTAAACCTTCTAAACTATAATTTTCTAGGTTAGTGTCTATCACTATAGGACCATCGCAAACCAGACTTGATACATTTCTGAACAAATGAAAAGAATATTTCATGACTTTAGCAACTTATATTTCCTACAGGATCTTATGTTCTTCTATTAAATTTTAAAATACCATTGAAAGGGAAGCCAAACTCAACTTTCTTTATAGATTTCCATGACTATTGGAGCTCTAATGCCCTTACATCCATCTGATTGTTTGTCAATACTATTGTTATTTAAAACTTTGAGCGAAATGACCAACTTAAATAGAGGGCTCATGAGAAACTTGATCATTAATTGCAAATCTTTACAGAGGTAAAGGAAAAAAGATATGATTTGACATCTCATGCATGCAATTCATAATTAATATTTATGCATATCCCCATGTTATAAAATTTAATAATTTTTTGGACACCTCAAACATGCCAACTTACCCCACTATCTTTTAGCATTAAATGCACACCTTCTTGTAGGATCCACTACCGAGATGTTAAAATATTAACCTTTTAGTCATTATGTCTTCCTTTGAATATCTTTGAACATGAGTGAACAATGCTCATGATGGTTTAAATGTGTTCAATATAGTTCATTCCCTCATACTGCCAGGTTTACCATTTTGATGATTCATCTACGCTGACATGTCATAATCCCATGACTAATGCCTCAGCATTTCTCCTGACTTGTTGGTACATTAATCATCTCTTCCATCCTTGTATACCAGCCAAATTTCTTTAAAATGATGAACTAAATTGAACTACCTTTAACCGACTTGAATGAAGTTCAAGCATGTTCAAGGGTGTTCAAGAGTGTTAAAAACTTTTCAAACAACTTGCTAGCAAGAAACTTGACACCTTTTCAAATCAAGGTAAGACTCTAGAGACTAAAGGTTTTGATAACTAGCTGAACTTGAGGGAAAATCAAAAGACTAGGGGAAAAATAAGGTGACTAAATCATACAAGGTCGACTCAGAAAACAAGAAGGTACAAGTGTCAAACTTGGACAAACAATCCTCAATAAAATCAATATATCATATAATAACACTATCACAAATTAATCCATGAAAATAAAAAAATACTAGGTATTCATTGAGTTCATGAGCACTATTGGGGAATTTGTCAACAAACATATATTTTCTTTTTGGTTCTATGTTTTTACTTAAGAAAAGTTAGTTTTTCTTTTTGTGGTGTGGATAAATAGGGTTTACTATCATGTATGGATAAACTAGGAATATTAGGCCTATTTCTACTTTAATTACCTTAGAAGGAAAATGACCCACTTAGGTCAAGGATACTTATACACAAAGTGGATTTAGTTTTCCTTTGTGGAGATTTGAAAGATGGCTCTATGATTGTGGAATGAGAATGAAAGATATAGGGTGAAATATGGTGAAATTGTGACTTTTAGCATGCATAGGAAAATAGTAAATTGATAGAAAAAATTTAAAGGAAGATCTCAGATGTACATAGTATAACTAACCTATGATCTAAATATTGTGTGAAATCAAGGGGACTTTGTCATAGTTGGAAAAAAATTTCTTGGTTACATGTCACAATGTGACTTGCTCCTTATAGTTTTTTATCAACAATCTAGCAATTTATATATCTTTAGATGCTCAATCTATACCTTTATCCCTGTGTCTACCACCTTTTTTTGTATAGGAAAAATTCAGTGTTGATAGGGGTTTTCCTAGGTTATACCCTAGTTTTAAAATTAACTATGAAATTGAAATGTAATTGAAAGTGTGGTGATATGTAACAAAGGCTAAATCTAATAATTGAACTTTCTTAGACCCTTTTGATGCAATTCTCTTTGTTCATGTGATCACAAGTGGTGATGTAATAAAATGACTAATTACCTAAAAGGAAAATAATGATAACATGTTTGCATGAAGGATGTTTAGTCTTTCCACAATGATATATCTAAAGAAACTTATGGGATAAAATTTATTGGATGCTTGATGCTTTTACTTGAGTACTTGATTGAATCTTGTGTGTATATTTGATTGAGAGATAGATTCAATTGGATGTCTTAATGAGGGAGGGTAACCTGGTTTTATAACTCTTGCTATAATTTTGTGATGTTAATTTTAGAGCATGGTTCAAGAAAAGTATTCTTATGTTTCCAACTCCCAAAAGGTAACCATTGATTGATTTGAATTTGGGGCTAGGCTAAAAGGAATTAGTCACCCATGGAAACCTTCTCGACCCAAGGTTGGTACAGATTTGGTCTTGGGACCCAAAATGTTGAAGCAATGGTAGAATTTAATGTGGAATTGAGTTAGACTTTCATGATCATTAAATGATTCCATGCATGCTAAATAGGACCTAGGAGAGAAATAAGTTGTCCTGCCCAAAAATTAGGGCAAAACACAAATAATTTTTTTAAGGCATAAAACATCAACTAGGTTACACACTAAGGAATACTCAACTCAAAAATAAAACACATTGACCAACACTTATCAACTCACAAGAGGTATCATGGCATGCGCTGGCATGCCAACATCCCTCAAGTTCGTCAAACTGTATTAATCAAACAAAACTCTAGCTAGGTTAAACATAAATTAATAGAAGGGAATTAACAATCCAAATTTAGAAAAATAAGAATAGTCAATGATTAGTTCAACAAACCCCAAGTGGTTCAATTCGAAGAAGTGCAATTCCAACAAAATCAATTCGTAACCCTAATGGTCCCTAACGGATATCAGGTTGCCAATTAGGATCAAAATGCAGAAAAATGATTAAGAGAATAAAAGATGAAATATAATCGTGATAATAACCCCAATGTGATATCTAGGGTTAACAAACTATTCCTAATTAAAATATAATAATAATCGATTAAATTGGAATTAAATTATTAGTACCTTTAATTAAAATATATATTTACCCAAAGTTCAATAATCAAATTAAGGGGTTGCAACCATTTAAAATTATAATTATTAAATAAAAATAAAAAATATTATTACTAGGGTGAAATAATTTACCTAGGTGCCACTTAGGACTTATAAATTAATTTTCCCCCAATAGTCTAATTATTAATAGAAAATAATAAATAACAAATAATTTCCCCAAAACTAAAATAAAACATTAATAAAGTACAATAATAATTAAATATATTAAATCAAAATCTGGAAATCTCAAATCTGTAGAATAATAATAAAATATTAAAAGGGTCCATTAAATATAATCCAAACATTAAAATTTGAAAATAAATTAATAGGCATTAATGACCAAATATTTGAAAATCCAATAGAGTAAATTTTAAGAAATCTTGAAATTATATTTTAAAAATCAAATTTTCAAAAAGTGACAAGAAAAAGTCAACTATCATTAAATATTGATAACCAGTAATTAAAAAGATTAGCTAGAATTAAATATAATTACTAATTAAAATTTAAAAATGATTTTTGCTCCAAAGGCCAAACCTAACCCTAATTTTGAAATTAGGTTTTCTCCCTGAAATAAAACATGGCCAAAACCCTAATTTCTCCATTTGGGGTTTTGCAGGTTTGGCCTTGAGCATGGTTGAAGAGTGCACAAGGAAGTATACACACAAGTATACAAGGGTGTATATATAGACATAAGAGTGTGTGTATATACACTCATATATACTTGTATATATCTATCAAATAATTTCATCAATGGAAGAAAATGAACATATTCCTACAAGTCTTCTACTTGGCATCATCAAGCCATAAGCATGTAAAAAAATTTATTAGATAAAAAAAATTTATACAAAAGATATATTACCCTTCCATAGTTCCATTAGTTTCAAATTTACATTCTTTGTTTTAAGAAGAGTTATTCTCTGTGCAACACAGTCATTATCTTTTTATTTGAATCTCATTGTTATTACCACAGAATATTATTCTGGCATTTCCTCTGATTATGCCCAGAATAATATTTTGGCATTATCTGCCCTTAACAACATATTTTGTCTACAAATTGTTTTAATTTCTTTATGCTCCATTTACAATTCTAACATATTAATACTTTTCTTTTTATACATGAAAATAAGCTATGTCTTTTCTATTGCTTTAGATAGTATACATAAAAATTAAAAAAAAATTAAAAGGAAATTTGATTGGCGGACATACGGTTGTTGGGCACAGTCCGACAACCTCTTTGCAAATGGTCTCTGTGGGGGCTGAGCCCTTCCATTGTTATCCCTATTGAGCATTAATGATTGTCATTAGTATCAAAGACATCGGTCAGTTACTTATGTTAACCTAGTTGGTAAAAGCAAGATCACAAGCTAGTCAGTTAAGTCTTTACACTGAGCATACAATAGTTTTACCGAGCATCAGATGCCAATACTGAGTGGTAGTAAACACCAAGAACCAATGTAATCACCAAGTAGTATTTACAATGTTTATCGAGGATCACAAGAAATGGCATAGGAATCAGTAATGACACATCTATCTATGCAAACAGTTACAATAGAATCAGAAAATGTTTTACCAAGATCGAGGATAATTTATTGTTAAGATATTCATTAAATATGATGAAGATCATATGCTATTGTTTTTCTCTAGGTTATTTTTGTACCATTGATCTTAGGGTTTTCTCTAAGATATTGTAACCTAATTGTTAAAGCGGCATAAATCAGTATGCTATATAATTGTATTTTTTTACATCATTTTGATGTAACTAATGTATGAATGAAGAAGCACTTGAAGCACCATCCAAACTTCAATATTATCAGTTGATAGTCAAAGTAGAACAATATTTAGAGGTAATCAGATTAAATCTAAATCAGAATCAGGCTAACCGAGCAGTTCAGAGTAGAGATCTTCATAGAATAAGGTGATATCTATTCAATACTTTATTGATCTGTATCAGACAAGCTAATTTGTCATTAGAAAATAGATACCTATTTCTTTCTAATCATTGTAATAGAGTTTTGGCAAGATCTCTAAACAGAGTAGACCTAACGGTCTTTTTGTAAATCTCTTAACCGAGTGCACACTCAAGAAATGTTGTTTGAATCCTATCACTAGGTAGATCTAGCTAATCTAATATGTTACTCCTAATAGGGTAAGATCACCAAAAGTGATCAACACTTGTAGCCCTAACAAGAAAACCTTTTCTATCTATAGTACAGTAAAGAATTTGTGGGTGTCATCCCCACCGCAATTTTTACCTTCTAATAAGGGTTTTTGCGTTACCAAAATACTTGTGTTATGGGACTGTTATATTTTTGAATTCATGTTATTTACTTTTACAAGTTGAATGGATGAATGATACATGCATTGGATACAATTTATTTTGCAAGGTTATTATTGTTTTTTGTTTAAGGTCAGAAAGGTTTTTGAGTTAAAGTTTTTATGGTCACTGATTCACCCCTCCCCTCTCAGTACCCTATCTCTCTAATCTAAAAATTGGTATCAGAGTGTAGTTCTCTTATTGGATATCTTAACACTTAGGAATGAATGCTAAATGTTTGGTAGTCATTCTGTAGCAGTTGTTGTTGCATTCATGACTATGATTGTCATTGATGTCAACGTAGTGATCTTCTATAAACTTGCAGAGAAGCAGATAGTGTTTTGGTTAGCATACGTGGTATATTGCAATTAGAGCTATGTGACATTGAGGATATACTCTTTGATATGTAATATGTTTATGGTTAAGAGCATAGATAGTAATTCATTTATTCATAGAAGTTATGAGCATTTTGGTGGAAGTAGTATTCAAGCAGTGTTCCTAAGTAGTGGTTTGTGGAAATCGGATGATATCTCCTAATCGGGATGGAATCTGGTTTTGCGAAGTTAAAGGGAAGTTAAAGACACATTGATAGTGACATGGATGATAGCATAGACTTTAAGGTCACATGAGTGAAGATTTATTGTATTTGGAAGCTGACAATTTTTTTGTAATTTTGATGTAGCGTGTGGAAACTTCTATTTTGTAATTGTATGCCAACTCATTTGTAAATATTTGAGTGTGGTATAAAGGAAGGAATTTTTTTCCTTATTTCAATGTAGTAATGAGCATGGTTGATTATGGTTTAATGTGAATGTATGCATGAAGTGAAGAAAAGAGCCAATGAAGTTGTGAAAGCGAAACTGTGAAGGAAGACATGTGAAGTACAGAGATCTGAAATTGAGATCTGGTGTAACAGTGAGTGCAGTTTGGCATAGTGAGGAGGTAACATATTTGATATTATTCTATTGAATAATCTTAAGGTCAATTAGATAGTGTGTTCAGTGATCTTTCCATTGAAGTTGTTTGGGCAGTGGGTCCTTCTGTCTTCCATAACTCCTAACAGGGTTAGAATCTTTTAACAGGGATTCAAAATCTCCTAATAGGGATTCATATGTACTGAATGTATTTCACAAGACTCCTAACAGGGTCCATCCTTTCACAAGGAATATTCATATTAGTGCATCTTTTGTGGGCATCATTCCCACCGGGGTTTACTCTTTGATCAAGAGGTTCCCTAGTCAACATATCTTGTGTTATTGTGTCATTGTGTATGAATATATTTCTATGGTTGGTAATTATATTGCTTACATGGTTAAATGTTGTTAAATTTGATCAAATTTATAATTATCTAATAACTTATTCACCCCCCCCCCCCCCCTCTTAGTTATCTTGGTGGACTTTACTTTCTAACATTAACCACTGAAGGGTAAAGATCTAGTCATGGAGATGTATAAGTTAGATAAAACAATTGAGAATCAGAAGATTCAAATGTAGATGTTTGTAGAGTAGTATAAGAAACCTAAGGATGGACTGAAGAAACTACTAATTAAAAGGAATAATCTTGCTATTATGTAGAATGAGATTGGTTACCATGAAGAAGAGATTGATGATTTATTTGATCACATTGGATCTAGTTCAGGGAGTATTTCTGATGGATCTGAAAGCATAATCTCTGATATGTCTGAAAAGAATCTTCACTTAACCAAACAAGTGAAAGCACAACAAATCAGTCAGGAATCTCAGATGGTGAGAATGGTAGAAGTAATGAATAATGCTAGACAGGTTGAGGAAGAAATAAATCTAGCTATTCAAGACCGAAGACAGATAACTGAAAAACTTCAAGAAAAAGAAAGTGAGATACATAGACTCGCCGAGCACCATTTCAAAATTTCAAATTAGATGATGACTATGAATCAAGAAGTCAACCGAGTAAATGGAGAATTATCAAGAAGACTTGAACATGTAGCAATACTCAGAGAAGAGAATGAGAAGTTGAGAAATAAGTGAAAACTCAACAGCAACACAATGAAATGATGAAATTGGTTGAAGATAGTTCTAAAAGGATTGATGATTTTTTGATTAATCAAAGAAGATTTGGAAGCAAAGCTGGATTAGGCTATACCAACGAAGGAGAATCATCACAGCAAGCTGAACAAGTCAACAATAATCAAAATCAAAGACCTAAAGTGTTGACATGTTATCATTGTTTCAAACCGGGACATTCTTCTAATGTTTTTAGAAGCAAAGCATAAGGTAAACCTCCTGTCACTCCTAAGTTTAATGGTTATTGCTATTATTGTGGAAAGTATGGTCACCAAGCTTATGAGTGTAGAGCTAAACTGAATAATAATGCTACCAATCCTACCATGGAGAAATTATGTTACACTTGTACTGAACATGGACATACTGCATGAGAGTGTAAGGAAAAAATGAAGCAATTATGGACTCCAAAGTAGAAGACACAATGCAAGCTGTTGGGTATATTCTTAAATTTTTTGAGGTTTTTGTCCAATTTATTGTTTTGGTCTCCCTGAAAGTGCTTTGCCTGGTCTAGGGTTTGTAAAATTCATAAAATTTCCATAACCAAGCTTGGAAAAACCCTTACCCTAGGCTTTGTTTTTAAAAAATGTCCAATTCATGCAAAAACCCTCATGTTAGCCCTAATTCTTCTATTTCATTGTTACCTTTTTAGTCACTTAAGTGGTTAATCGTGCATGTGCTTATTTATCCCAAGTGTTTGCTGAATTGGAAAATGTCATAGCATGTCTCATATAGTATTTGGTGAATCAGTGAATGAGTCAATCTTATGTTAAGTGTCATTTTAGTCGCATGGTCTCTAAGTCTCCCAGTGGATACCTCAGCCATTCGGTGAATTGGCGAATGTGTTTGAACCTTGTTATATGTTTTTCCTTGTCACTGAGTCTCCAAATGTTTTGGTGATTATTTTACCCTTTGTGAGAACTAGCAAACAAAGGCTATCTCCAATTTGCTTAGTCCTTGGTAGTCATGTGTTAACACTCAGCGACCTAGCGAAAGAAGTATTCGCTCATTCTTTGAATCCAGTGGTCAAAGGTTATATCAATTAGAGAACTGGAGAATACTATGTATTGGTTTCAAGATCAACGGCTCTATTTTAATCTCAAGTATCTTTTGGGTCCTACATGTTTGACTTGGTGAATGAGCAACTGAGAACTTGTAATATTATCCTCTAAGTCTAGCAGTTCTGACAGTTTGACCAAATAACTTTAGCGGAGGTAAGATTTCTTGTGCTCGCTTATTCTCAGAATAAGTTAGTGATGTGCTAATTGATCTAGTGATTCAGTGAATCATGTGGTCACGTATTCTCTTAAAAGAAAGGGCAAAGGCTAGAAGCATTCAGCAAATGGGCGAATCAAAGGGTTAGCAAAATATTGTGCCTTCAGTCGCTTAATCGCGTAATGAAATATTCAATGGTTGAAGTATTATGAGAATCAACGAATGCTTTGTTCGCTGAGTCTCAGAATCAAATGATTAAAGCTCATATGTTTCAATGAATTGGTGACAATTGTTGATTTGTGTCAAGATCAACGGTTGATCTAGAATCTCAGTATGTAAGAGGGCGGTTAAAGAAAGATTTAGTGATTCAGAGAATAAAGACATCACTAGTTCTCTAGATCATCAAGTGGTTAAGTGTATCATCTAGCGAGTGCACGAACCCTTTTTTCACTAGATCTCCAAGAAATCTGATAGTTAGTTGGGACATTAAGAGAATAGGAGATGGCCTTATTCGCTAGTTCTCCAAGTGATAACTGCAGTCAAGTGCTCAAAGGTGATTAGTTTGTTTGCTGATTTGCTAAGTGGATGAAGAGTTAAGAATTGTATTGCAAGAACCCGGGAAGGCTTTGGTCACTATTTCTTAGAGTATGAGCTAGGGTTAGCATTTTATTAAGTAATCATAAGAAGCTTTCAGTCGCTGATTCACTGAATGGGCCTAGTTGGAAAAGGTAATAAAGAAAAAGGAAAAGACCGTTGCTACATGGAATAAAGTACATTTTCAAGCTAGAGAGTAAACCAATGAGCCATCCAATCAGTTTCAAAAGGAGGATTTCATGACGTAAACTGGGTTAAAAGTACAAAGCTAAAATCATTGCATCTTTGCCTTGTTTTTGAGTTTTTTAAATTTATCTGTCACCATCATTGCATCGGCTAGCTGTGATTTGAAAATTGGTGATATGTGAAATTGAATGCGGGAGCAATTAAAGATAGATTTACAAAGATTGTGGTAGTTGTACACTTCTGATCCACATCGATAAATAGGCTGAGCTCATTGTTTTATGTGTCCAAAATCAATCGAAGAGAATTATGTTTGTCTGAAGCAATTTTTGGGTGCCAAATAGATCAAGTTTGCAGAGTATTGAGGGTAATTCTTTAGCATAAATGAATCAACTTGAGAGGAGTGCAGCATCTTCCAGTAGTGAAGCAAAGTCTAAAAGTGGTGAAGATAAGAGCAAACTGAATTATTCAAATGAATTCATGAAATTGCTGTCGGGATCCAGTCAAAACAAGAGGGCTCTTGATGATGTTTTTGAAGATTATCTAGGTCAATGCAGAGATCCTATCACTCTAGATTTTTAGGTTATACTATCTTCAACTTATTTTATGGAAATAGAAATAAGCATGTTTCTATTTGTAATGGTTGGGTTTTGGCTTAGGAAAGATGGTTGTCCCTAATGTCTTCCTGGATGTAGATTTAATTGTTGCCTTAGCTAGGAGCTATGACCCTATTTCAAAGACAATTAGAAAAGAAGACCAATCACCCTTAGTTACTCTTGATAGGGGTTCTTTTATGAAAGCTTTTGGTCTGTACACATCCTCTTCAACTGAGATTGACTTGAAGCAGGAGAGGGAAAGATACAAGAATAATATAGGGTCAGTGAAGGACCAAATGGTAAGGCATATCCAAAAGTAGGATAAGTATATAGCCCCCCTCCCTCCTAGCATGAATGCCCCTTACCAGTTAAAATCCCTCCAGCATTATATGAGCTATACTTGCTATGCATTGTGTAGAGTTTTGGGAATTGATGGGGATGCAGAATTTCTACCAGCTGACCTTTTGATGATTATCCTAGACATTCAGAATTCCTTGGTAAATACTAATTATGATTACATCCAGTATGTGATTGATAGAATGCATGAAGGGTTGATATCTATTAAGGAAAGTAAAATTCATATTAAGTTCATGCATTATTCTATCTTGATGCATTTGATTTTACATTTCAATATCAAGAGTTTTGATTTGAAAATGCTAAAGCCAAGGTTTATTTTCCAAGATCAGCATAATCCAGTACAATTATGGGTGAGGTTATGGAATTCTACTTCCAATGAGGGGGATTTTTGTGGTTTTAGAATTACATTATCTTTCCAATCATAAGGATGTTAGGTATCAATATTACCAGGATATCAACTAGGATTTTGAGGGTTTTAAGACCATTGCAATTTGTGGATAAGTGGGAGGGAAACCATAATTGGGGTGACTTCTACCTTGGAGAAAATTCTACAATTATCAAGGTTTATGGTTGTCCCCAACCCCCACATCTGTTACCAAAATTTGTGCCCCCAAGAATTTCTTGTATGGAGTTCATTTGGCAGTTGATGTGCACAAATAAGGAGCTTCTAGCCCCTCACAGGAAAGGTACCTTAACACCTAGACAATTCAAGATAGGTGATTTCCTAATTGGTAAGAGGGCATTCCCCCAAGTTACAGCATGGGTAAACCAATTCAAGATGGTATCTGGTGCCTACAGACATGTGGACCCTGAGGGTTTCATCAGGATGGCAAGACTGACATATATCCCCAATATTGGTGTGATTAAGGAACATGAAGGTTTAGATGAGGAAGATGTAATCAGAAACATTATAGAAAAGGATGAAGTCACTAAGAGATGGAACAAGTTTTTTGACTTGATGGATTTGTCTAAACAGCTGAAGGCAGCTCAAATTCCTTTTGATGACTTTTTTCCTGACCTTCCATACTTGAAGAAAATTGATAGGATGATAAAAATGTATGATACTTTGGCAAACCAAATGGAGGGACTAATTGACAAAAGTAAGCCAGAGAAGAAAAAGGATTATTCATCTTCTGATCAGGAGGAGTTTACTAATGAGTCATAAGAAGGAGATAGCCCTCCATAAGTTGGGGAGCCACCAGTTGTTGAGCTTACTCAAGATCAACCAGAAACAGAGAATCCTCCAGAGCCGCCATTGAAGAGACAGAGGCTTGAGGAAGGAGAACCTTCAAGGCAAGGAAAATAGAGAAAGATAATTGACAGAGCATCTACTCTTGTACCAGGTGATAGGGCTTACCATCACCAATTGAGAAAGATAATAAGAGTAACCAAGAAGGTGGCCACTGATGAAACAGATAAAGAACAGTCCCTGTGGGTAGAGAAAGATATTAGAGAGGTTTATCAAGAGGAATTTTTGATTGATGACCAATTTATTAAGACTGATGAGTTCAAGAGTTTTCTTATTTGGAACAAGCAATAGGAGGTAAGGAAAGCTCTGCCTGAGGGTATGGAGCCAAGTGAAGAAACCTTGAGAGCTTTAGCTTCTTATGATCCTAGTCTAGATCCTATAACTGCAGATGAAGCTAGACAAATGGTTAAGTCAAGTGGAATGCTATTGACTCCAGGATGGGATCTAACTTCTACATTCATCATAGATAAAATAAGGAAGCAACCATAGGGTAGCCGGTCATATGAGGTTCACATTGGTGACATGATAAGAGGAAGTGGCTATGACCCTAAATCTCAAGTTGTTGCAATGTGGTCTATGGCCCCTAGGACCCAAAAGCCATCTCTATTGAGTATAGAGGATAAGATGGAAGGGAATAAGATCATATGGACTATTTAAAATACAACTAACCTTGAAGTTTCCAAGGCAATGACTCATTGGGCTAACTTGAATAAAGCAAAGATAGCTCAATTGTCTGAGAGATATGCAAAATTGTTTGAAAGCTCAAACCTGGTGGCCAAGGATAGAGATTTAAAAATGATGAGGGTCAAACAGTTAGAAGATGAGTTGGCTGAGGTCAGAGTAAGGCTTGAATAAGCCTCAAAGGTAGCTCCTCCTCCCTCTTTGCAAATTGAGGCCCCTATTCAGATAGATGTGGAAGTGCCTGAGGGACCCACTGAGGACTTGGAAAAGATAAAGATAGAGGCATATTTGGACACTATGTCAAAGATACAGGTGGGACAAAATAATAGAAAGAATGGAGATAGTTTACCAATTAGTTGGTCAATTGTATCAGGCCAATGGAAAGGTGAATGAATCATTGGCTGCTCTAGAGCCACTTCATAGCATTTGGTCTGGGAGGAGTTTATTATTTAATAAACTTGATAGCCTACAAGAGCATAAGCTTGAGATCCTTGGGGTGGTGACTGAATTTTTTGAGAAGATTGGCTTAGTTAGTGTTGTTTCAAATTTTTTTAAGGGCAAGTCTAACTAGGTAAAGGCTAAATTAACTATGTTTGATAAACATTACAGCAAGTATTTACCTCCCATATGTGATGACAATGGAAATATGGTTAAATTAGAAGATTGGAAACTGGCAATGGATCAGTTGGTGATTTCACAAGATGCCTTCCTTAGTGGAAACCATACTTTGGATTTTGTGGGATGTAACAACATAATTGACAATCTTTTTAAAATTGAGAATGATTGCATATGCTTTGTGGCAGAGGCCAAAAATGTAACTGACTCCATGTGGGATAAGCAAATCAGATTGCTATAGGAATTGAAGACTTACAAATGGCCATCTGATGATGATGTAACAGCTTGGGAAAAGTTAACAATAAAGAAGAAGAAGAAGCCAGTTGTCTAGCTTATAGAGGAAGAAGAAGAATAGAGCTGTGAATGGCACCTGATCCAGAAATTGAGGGAGAGCATGTTTCAAATAGAGGATGATGTAAGTTATCCTATAATGGCAGTCATCATTCATGCAACAAACTTAGCAACTGCTCTGAAGTATCCTTAGACAAAGGTGGCCGCCTGTGAAATGGTTGAGAAATAGATGTTTGTAATCTGTTGTTGCAATCAAATGTTGTCAGTTTGTAATCTTGTCTTTAGTGCAAAATATTTTAACAGCCATCCAAAGCTTATTGCATCCTTTCGAGGATTCCAAGATGGTTGATTAGTATATATAGCAAGTGTTATTTTGTTTACAAGGGTTGTTGAATACATTTTGTAAAGAAAGTTCTTAGATATAGAACCGAGTTTTCTTGGAAGTCAAGAGAATACTGTGTCTATACATTTTGATTATTAATATAAAGATATTGGAACTCTGTTGCTACTACTTGTTGTCTTTGTGTATGGATACTTCAGTTTTCTTATGCATTTAAATTGTAAGGCTTTTTCAATGCATTGTTCACAAGGTGAATATAGGGGTTAAACTTAAGTTTCTTTCAAGGGAAGAGTAAAATCTTAAGGGAGGTGTCTGAGAATTAATTGTCCATGTATGAATTTGATAACAGTTATAGGAATCAAAAGAATGGGATGTCAGGCATGCCATTTGGGTTTTAGTGCATTTGTCTTGATAGATTTTTGTGCAGATAGGGTTTGACTCTGATGCCCAAGTAGATAAGGCATTGGTTTGAGATACATTTGCATTTGTCACCACCAAAAAATATAAATAATTAATTGATTTTACTTTATCTATACAATCTAGATCTAAATTATTCTATGATAGTTTCATAGATGTATATTGTAATGCTTTGTAGAAGCACTGAATGAGGTTAACCTTCCTTGAGTTCAACTCTAAAAAGAAGAAGGATGAATATCCTTAAGCCATTTTTTCATGTTGTTGCTTTCATGGTTTCCATCATAGTATTGTGTATCAGGATAATTTGGGCCATACTTAGAGTTTTATCATCTTACTAAGTTGAGTTTGAAAGCAATAATAAAGCAGTGAAGGAGCTAGTTCACAATTCAGGGCTCAATCAAATAGTGAATTGATATAGGTACACCCACCTGAGTATTTGTACTCGAAGTGAAGAAGGTTTTCTAACCTTAATACCTTAGTGTTTGCATTTTGCTAGATTATGTCCATTGGGATTTTATGAGTATTTGATAATCTGTAGATTTGAGCACTAACACAAGCCTTATCAACCAAAGAGACAAGGTAATTCTTATGTTTGGGATTACAACACATGGGCTAACTATATTGCATGTGGTAGATTTGGGCATACCGTAGCAAATTGTAACAAGAAAAGATGGGTTGGACAATCACAAAGTTGGTCAAGCACTGGAATGGCATGTTTGCATTGTCATAAGGTCGGTCATATGAGCAAGGATTGCAGAGACCAAGCACCAATAGAAGGTCACATATTTGAGAGTGGAAACACTATGGCAGATATCATGAGAATTAGGAACACTATGTGGAGAAAGGCATCTAATGAGAATGCTGAGTCAAGTAATGATGTCAGTGAAACCTCGTCCACTGGATTAGGTGACATTAGTACCTTCACCTAAGGTGATATAGGTATGTATGGAACTAACATTTCAAAATGATCATATTTTACATACAGCTCCTTATATATGATGAGCACATACCAAAACTACATGAATAAAGATGCATTGTGGTTTATATGTCATGAGCTAACAAAGTCACATGGTTGGTAAAAGTTAGACCAAGAAATGGTTACCTATCGGTAATCACTATTCAAGGTTAGCTGAGTATCAGTATCAACCAAGAAAAGAATTCATGTGTTAACCGAGCTGATGAAAGTTTGTAGTTGTCACCGAGTTGACAGTTTCATGAACCGGGAAGTAGGTCAAGCATTTATTGCATAAAGTTTTGAGTGGGAATATGAAAAAATTTATAAATACACGGAAGACTGAGTTCATTTTTCACATTGAAATTTTAGAGAGAAAAAATTTCATAGAGCGAGTTCAAGCAAAGAATCTTTCAAGTTAATCCAAAGAAGTTGCAGATTGAACCGAGCACATTCTTCGATACATTTCGAGTAAGTTGAAACCCTACCGAGCATACTCTTTGTACTTACCAAAAACCTAGTTTTTTGAAAAGGCATCTACTGTAAGTTCTTCTAAAGTTGTAGAGGAGGAAGTTAATCTTATAATGTCAGCAAACTATAGTGAACCCAATTACAAGTTACACCCTGAAGTAGCATCTAAAATGGATTCAACGAGTGCTTTTTCAAGCATCCCACCTAGGGTTTTATTGGTTGAAGACATACAATCATACATTCATTGTAAAATTAGGGAAATAGGAGATTTTGATATGTATGTTTCATATCAAGCACTTTGTGATGGATTAAAGTTAAAACCAAAACATAAACAGGTTGAAACACTTGGACTTGCTAATGCCCTAAATTTTCTAATGAATTTCAAGGAGTGTATTAGGATTATGTTAAGCCGTTATCATGAGGGCACATTCTAGTTAGATAAACCAATCCAAGTGACAAAGAGAATGATTAGCATGGTTATAGGTTACTCTACTACTAACAAAGCCAAAGCATTCCAAAGTTCATCACGAGCCAATGTTGAGAAAAATACTAGCGCAACATGGGCTGATAGAGCACTGAAAATTGCATCCATTGTGGATCCAGAAGTAAAGTTTGCAGTGCATATAATTGGCTATAAGTTTTTCCATTCAAGAAGATTGAACAGTGTACTAAATAGTGCAGTAGACATGGCTTACAAAATAATAAATAAGGGTCATCAGATAGACATCGCTGAGCTCCTACTAAGACAGGTTGAAGAAAACATGAAAACAATTAGGTCACAAAAGTCCAATACTTGTAAGTTTGGGTCATTGCTAGTATGTGTGTTTTTCTATCTCGAAAAATCCTTTCCTTCTATCAGTCACACTAATTGGCCTACCAACAAACCGATCACTTCACAAATTTTTGATATTATGAAAGGTCTCGGAGATAATGCAAAAAATGTTATAGACAAACATTTTGAGGATTTTAAGGTGAAAATAAATCTGAGAAGCAAAATTCTAAGTTCATTGGTTGAGAAATATGAGATGGATATTTGTTTCCTAGTGAACACCAACCACACAATGATAAAAGCTATTGAACCAAGGATAAAGTGGCTAGCACCTATGGAATATGAAATAGATCATGATTTCGGTCTGAAATCAATCAAAGCATTGCTGGCCTTACCCAAAGACAAGAAGGATGAAAGGTTTGGAACCTTTGAAGAAGCTAAATCAAGAATAAAAATAGGTCTTGTCATTGGTAAAATGACAAGAAAAGCAAATAAAATGAAGAAAGTCTTAACTCATCATTTTGGAGATGTATTTGACTCATCTGAGGAATCACCAGTTGAACCTATAACTGAAGGTCAGTTAATGGTTGGTAACAAACCATATGATAGTGAGGAAACTAAGTCTGAAGAAGAACAAGACTCTAAACCAGTTTCTCCCGCTCCAGTTCCAAAGAAGAGGCAGTTGCCAGTGTAAATACGTGCATGCATATGGTCATCAACTACAGCTTCACCACCATAGAAGAAGGGAGCTATGAAGGAAACAAACCCTAAGGAAGCTACACCAAAAAAAACATATGCAAAGAGAGGACACTAGGTTGTAGCTGAGGTACCAAAGAAAAGAAGAAGGTTAATAAGATGTAAGGAAGACATTGAGGATGAAGAAAATAAAAAAGACCAAAGTCAATTCAAGGTGGTTAGCAACAAAGAAAGATCAATTGATGAGGTTTTTGTAGACATAATGGAGAATGGAGATCTCTCTGATCTAGAACTTAAATGATTTGACAGTATGTCAAATTAGGATCAAAATAAAATTGAGGAAGTAGTCATTCAGATGATGATATGCTTCAGAAAAGTTCCATTAGAACTTGAACTTTCACTTCCCAAGGCACTTGAAGACAAAATAAACTAGAAGTGGTCATATGCCCTAGATACCGAGAGAAAAATGAGGGAACAAGTCCTAGTATCAGTTGCACCGAACTTATCTCTTGATGAAATAAAAGAACTTATGGATACTTATGTTTAGAGATTCAAAATAAAAAATTGGGCTATGCAGATTTTAGATGAGAATCTAGCAGATCTTGATGAGATCAGTCAACTCATCTAGAGTTCAATTTTAGCAATCAGAGAATAAAATGAGAAAAATGCATTTCATAATTTTTCTAAAAGGAGATAGAAGTCCAAACAAAAAGGTATATTCATTGATGATGATACAAAAAAGAACACAATAGAGTCCCTTGTATCATTTAGCGAGGTAATTGATACAAAACTTGTCCAAGAAATTAAGGATAGTTCAAAGGATGCACCAGATCTAGCAAAGATCTAGGTTGAGGAGAAAAATGACATTGATGTACTCATTGAGGACATCACAAATGGTGATCCTAATGATAGAGATGAAGATGATGATATGAACATTGCACCTGACAATACACAAGATGAAGCACAAGTTACCAAGTGTGCATTTACATCATTACCAGATGAGCTTCCTATACTTGTTGAAGTAGTTGAAATCTTATCATAGGAACAACCTGATGTCTCAAACCCCTAGCAACCAAAGGATACTATAGGGGAACAAAGTATCAAAACACCTGCAGAGACAAACAAGCGTGAATAAAAAGAGGCTACTAAAATAGAAACAAAGGAAAAAGAAGAGCCCAAGCAACTGAGGCTACCCCACCTAACACAACATCAAAGGCTCCATCTCAATCAACTGACACACAGGTTACCAAGGAGCATAAAAATGAAGATAATGTGTCAACTGGGTAGAACACACCAAGAGTAGGAGAAAAAGCTATTGTTCTAGTTGCAAAGAGTTCACCTCTAGAACCAAAGAAGAAGAAGAAGAAAAAGAAAGGAAAAGGGCCGGTCACATTAGATGAAGTCATAGTTATACCTGAGTGTAACCCAAGGACCCTTAGCCCTGAAGAACTAATAAAATATGGGGAGTTATGCACAAGGAAGGAAGCATGGGAGAAATTGAAACAAGAGAGAAAAAGAAAGGAAATATTAGAAAATATAAGAGATATCTTACAATAGGTTGTACCTGAGGTACATATAGATGAGGATACTCCAATTATGGACCAAATTGCTACACTTGCTGAAGGAATCAATGCCCCAGATGTCGATGCTGACAAGAGAATAGAAGAAAGGGAATAATCAAAGATATAGAATAAACTTACAGAAATAATCAGCCAAGAAGTGGCAATCAACAAGGTTAAATTAGTTGAGGTAATTACTGAGATCAAATATATCATTCAGTTAATGTTTCAAATCTTACTGAAGCTATGCACTGTAGAAACCTTCACTACTAAGATCAGTGAAAAGGTTAAATAGTTTGAAAATGAAATCAAAGCTAGTGCACATGTAGCTACAACTGAGCCACAAGCTTTTGCAAAGCATTTATTGAGAGTTCAAGAACTCGGGCGGTTGATAGCAAATCTCAAGAAACAAGAAGAAAGAGTTGGTGATCAGGTCACTGAATTACAAACTCAGCTCCTACCCTACCTAAAAAAAATTAAGAAACACATTGTTAAAGTGGAGATACTTGTTGCAACACCAAAAATTTCTATTTTGGAGAACATCTTTGACATGCATGCACAAGTCGGGCTTGAGCACATGGCTCTCACCAACTTGAAAGAGGAATGGGAAAACCTCTTGGAATCATTGAAGAAAACCCATTAGCACATTTTTGATAAGTTATAAGTATACATTTTTGTATTTGGCATTAATATCAAAAAGGGGGATAATAATGTATATGCCAAATATGTAAATAAATACTAAGTATACTACACATTACTGGAGCATGCACCAAGGAGGAGTATATAGAAATTTTTTTGATAAGCATATGTATATGGTAGAGATATAATTTTTGAGACATAAGGTCTATATAAATTAAGGTTTTGATACTAATGCGAAAGGGGGAGATTGTTATCCCTATTGAGCATTAATGATTTTCATTAGTATCAAAGACATCGGTCAGTTACTTATGTTAACCTAGTCGGTAAAAGCAAGCATCACAAGCTGGTCGGTTAAGTCTTTACACCGAGCATAGAATAGTTTTACCAAGCATCAAACACTGATACTGAGCAGTAGTAAACACCGAGCACCAATGGAATCACTGAGTAGTATTTAGTGTTTACCGAGGATCATAGGAAGTGGCATAGGAATCAGTAATGACACATCTATCTATGCAAATGGTTACAACAAAATTAGAAAACATTTTACCAAGATCAAGGATAATTTATTGTTGAGATATTCATTAAATGCGATGAAGATCTTATGTTATTATTTTGATCTAGGTTATTTTTGTACATCATTGATCTTAGGGTTTTCTCTAAGATATTGTAACCTAATTGTTAAAGTGGCATAAAGCAGTATGCTATATAATTGTATTTTTTTACATCATTTTGATGTAACTGGTGTATGAACAAAGAAGCACTTGAAGCACTAGCCAAACTTCAAGATTATTAGTTGACAGATAGAGAAGAACAGTATTCAGAGGTAATCAGATTAAAGATGAATCAGAATTAGGCTAACCGAGCAATTCAGAGCAGAGATCTTCATAGAATAAGGTGATATCTATTTAGTACTTTATTGATTTGTATCAGACAAGCTAATTTATCATTAGCAGATAGATACCTATTGCTTTCTAATCATTGTAATAGAGTTTTGGAAGAATCTCTTAACAGAGTAGACCTAACAGTCTTTTTGTAAATCTCTTAACTGAGTGCACACTCAAGAAGTGTTGTTTAAATCCTATCACTAGGTAGATCTAGCTGATCTAATATGTTACTCCTAACAGGGTAAGATCACCAGAAGTGATCAACACTTGTAGCCCTAATAGGCAAACCTTTTCTATCTGTAGTAGTAAAGAATTTGTGGGTGTCATCCCCACCATAGTTTTTACCTTCTAACAAGGGTTTCTGCATTACCAAAATACTTGTGTTATGGGACTGTTATATTGTTGATTTCATTTTATTTACTTTTACAAGTTGAATAGATGAATGATACATGCATTGGATACAAGTTACTTTGCAAGGTTATTATTGTATGTTGTTTAAGGTCAAAAAGGTTTATGAGCTAAAGTTTTTGTGGGCACTAATTCACCCCTCCCCTCTCAGTACCCTATCTCTCCAATCCAACATCCACACCCACTAATGGAGTGTAGGGGCTTAACCCTTCTACACCCATTAGTGGGTGGTGAGAGGCTCCCCTATCCACCACCCCCCAAGGGGGATGGTGGCAGGGACTGCACCACTACACCCATGAATGGGTGGCGGTGGGCCCAGGCCCTCTACCGAGAGGGGAAGGCTTCGGCCTAATCCTAAATGATATGCATAGGTTTTCTTTAAATAATTTTGTTGATTTATAAAGTTTTGGTAGTTTTTTAAAATTTATTTTATAAAGTTTGTTTTAATATATTAAAATATATTATATATATAGCATATATTATATAGCCATTTACATGGCCTTTTTGTTCATCTTTTTACACAAGGAATTATAGTCATTCTTAACTCAAAAAAACAAGTAGGAACAAATCAAAAGCTTTGTTTACTCTATTAAAACTAGCAAGCTAATCCTTTGTAAAATCTACAAAAAGAAGCCATAAGACCATGGAGGCTCACCTCCCAACCTAGACGATTACATGGCCACCCCCGATCTTGGGGAAACAAAGATGTATGAGGGTTAAAATCATACTTCAACACACATACACATAAAAACTAGGAAACACATAGATACACAAAATTCTCATCCTAAGGATTTTTCACACCATGGGTCACCTTGGACCCATAAAAAGGGTGAAGGTGGAAAGTACCCAAATAGGAGAAGTCATTCAAAAATAAACATCATGCCTTCAACAAGGCCTAAAATCCATAACCATTTCCTTCACAAGGAAATAATAACAAGTACCATCCCTTCCATTTTCTTTCACAAAAATATAACCCTTATGAACCCCAAAATAGTATGCAACAAAATTGGCAACATTGAGCCCATACATCCATGCATCATCCCCTTCCTCCTTAAGGAATGATTACACTAAATGGGCATTCCCAACTTAATCTCTTCACCCATCAAGGCTCTCTTCCCTCCCAATGGTGATTTTGGCCTTGCACACCCTAATAAATCAAAACACTAAAACAAAAACCAGAAAATAAACACATAACAAGAAGTCATGAAAGAAATCATGAAACTTCACAAAACCATTACAAATAACATAACAAATAAATCTACATTTTACATACAAAAAAAAAGAAATATTCTTCCATGACAAGACCACCAACCTTACTCCAAGCTATGGCAAAAGAGGGTTGAGAAGAGCTCTCTTTCCTAAAATCCTTCCTTCATTGCTAAGTCCACCAAAACCTACTAATTCCACTAGAAGTCTCCAAAGTTAGAGAGTGGTAAATCAACCTACCAAATTCCTTTTCATCCCACTAAAAATGAAAACCCTACCTAACCTCAAAGATGATTGGGCACACTATCCTAGGGTTCTCTCTCCAACAAAAGAGAAACTCAAAATTGAAAAGAGAGGAAGACTTGGCACACTTCCCAATTTCATCACCTTTCAAAAAGGCATCTTTTGAAGAGGCAAAAATGGTCTAAAATCATCGTATTGGTCAAAATTTGACCCCCAACCCAAAGTACTACACCTATGGGGTAATCTAATTTTAACCGTAACTAACCCTTTGGGTTACTCTTTGCCTCTCAAAAGTCCATTAAGAGATGACTAATGAAAATTTAAAATAAGATTCCCTCCCTTGGCTCAACAACCAAGATACCTAACCTTGGGATTCTACAAGGTGATGCAAAGGTAGAAGACAACTTATAAACAATGCACTTGTCAATGCCAACTCACAATACATGTGTCAATTGACACCATAAAAAGTAACAACATATCACTACACACATGGCATGTCAAGTAGACATTAATTTAAAAATAAAAATAAACACAATTAAATAATACAATCAAACATTACTTTACAACATTATAAATCATAACGAGGTTATTTCTCCCTTTGGAGATAACCTTGGCTTTACAAAAATTTCACATGCATCCATCTTTAATTTCTCTTGATTTAATCCATGGTCATTTCCTACACACTAGATGAAATATCAGTAGCTCATGAAAGATCAAATAACATATACATATAAATTAAGTCATAATAACCACACTCAAATACATCATAAAATTATAATCACATCTGTATTTTATCACAAGATAATTACATAATTTTAAATAATACATTTCCTACATTCAAAGCAAGTTAATCCAAGAACACAATGATATATCAATTAACCTAACATATCAACCATGATCATTTCACATAGAATTTTCTTGTATAAGCATAATATTCTAAATTAAATGATCCATAAAATACCATTAATCAAATCCTAATAATCAAAGCATGAAGATAAGTCCTAAATCATCATCCACATAATCTTAGGTCATCACATAGTTGTTGGAGATTTGCCACAAGCCAACGCTGATTGTATGTTTGTCATTGATGACAACATATGGTAAGTAGCATGCATGGAGGACTTATGTAGTAATCCTTGAGTATATGAAGCATGGACATGTTATTAGCATGATATCATGGATGCAAAGGTTAATTGTTAGTACAGACAATTATGTAGCAGCTTGTGTCAGCAATGTTCCTGATAGAGTTATAGGCAGTGTTCTGCGAATGATTGTCTATACAGTTTTCATGGAGCCTTGCGCATTTGGATATGTGATGGAGACATTTTATTGATATTACATTCATGGATACAGAGTCTTATGTTTAGTATAAGTTAAGTTATGCAATCTCTATTCACCAATTACTATTTCTTGTGCTCATTCAGAAGAGCTCATAGAGATTGTGTTGGAACGGGAGTTGTGCCTATCATTACGGTATGCACCCTTGGATTAGTGATTGTAGAAGATTTAACAATGTTTAGTTAAGAGTGCATAATGTAATTCATCTTGAGGAGAAAGTATCAGTTAATTTGGTAGAGCTGACAATGTGTAGTGTGCGCCTACACTTATTGACTTGGACAAGTCCTAGTTTGTGTTGCGTGCTTAGTAAAGCTGACTGAGATGTTGTAGAAGACTGTTGTTGTTTCTCTATTATGATTTCAAGGTGATTCTAACAGGCCAACTTGATTATTTCATTTAGAGGAAACATATTTATAGGCATTCATTTGTGATTGCCAAAGTGTGGTTCAGAGTTGATTGTGAAAAGTAGAGCAGAGTGTGTGAAGTATTGAGCCATTAGCAGAAGGTCTATGTGACCAAGTGAAGAGTTTAAGCTATACATTGGAACTGATCCAAATAGTAGGTCAAAGCACAGTTCACCAAGATCCAGATATAGTGTGTATCTATTATTCAGAAGGTTTTAGCCTTCACCCCTTTGAGCAGTCTGCTCTCAGACAGTGCATCCTCACGCCCAACAAGGTTAATTGTAAAAGACTCCTAATAGGGTCCAACCCTTGACCAGTTCACTATACTAAATGCATTATAAAGACAACTCCTAATAGGGTTAAGGATCTTCTAACAAGGTTCATAATACACTAGTGCATATTATTAGTGGGTGTTAATTCCCACCTGGGTTTTTACCTATTTAGGTTTCCCCGTAACCAAAAGATTGGTGTTATGTTCAAGTGTTCTTTCATTGTGTTTATGTTTTATGTTTAAGTATACTTAATTGGATAAAGAATTGAAACTTTTAGATAACTGATTCACCCCCCCCCCCCCCCTCTTAGTTATCTCTTGGGACTATTCCTAACAATTAGTATTAGAGCCAAGTACCTCGAAGAGAAATTTTAATAGCTTGAGGTTGATCAGATGGTATTCTTCAGAAAATAAAGTCCTAAGTTTGATGGAGAGAATTATGTTGATTGGAAGAACAAGATGGTGACACATTTACAATGCATTTCTTTTGAAGTTTTTGATGTAACTATTCTTTCAAGATCCCTACTTTAGTAAACCTTGCAAAGGATGATGCTACTGAAAAGCACAAGGAATTATTTCATTAGAATACAATATCCAAAGAGTCCCTTATCAACACCCTATCTGATAGTGAGTTTTCAGAGATAAAGAAAGTAGATACAACCCACAATATATGGAAGCACCTAGAAGACATGTTTGAAGGAGATAAACAAGAAAAGGATGTGCACAAAAAAACTTGGAAGAAAAGATACAATGCACTAGAGATGCTACCTGAAGAAAACATTAGAGCTTACAACCAAAGGATTAATGAAGTAGTTGCAAGAATCAGGAACAATGGTGGAGAGACCTCGGAAGAAGACATTATGGAATATAAGTTGATGACCACTCTCATAGTAGAGTATGAAAACAATATCAACATCCTTGATGAGACCATGCAGCTTACATCAAATTTCAAAAGAGAGACCTTGATCATCAAAATTTTAGCTTTTGAGATTTCAAGATTGAAGACAGAACCTAAAAGTGAGACAACCTTCAAAGCATCAGTCCATGGTAACAAATCTGCAAGCACTACTAGTAATTTTGATGATGATGATGAAGAAAAAGCACTAGATGATTTCATTGCTATGATTTCTAAAATAGAAAATAAAGGAGAGGGGAAATATGAAGGTCAATTACCATTTAAATTCTTTTCATATAATAAGATTGGTTACTTCGCATCTAAGTGTCCTACAAGAGCTAAAAAGTTCAAAAATGACTACACATCTAAGTATTCAAAGGAATGTTACTATGCTGGAGATGGAGTATCTGATGATGATTTGGCTGAAGATGAAATTGGATTCATTGCTATTACAGAGAAAATGAATAATGAAGATGAGAAAAAGGAAGAGAAGTTAGCATTGATCTCACAAGCAGACATAAGGATAGATTGGATCATAGATAGTGGCTATTCACATCACATGACAAGTGATAAAGAAAGGTTTGTTCATTTAGAAAAGTACAATGGTGGCATGGTTAGATTTGGAGATAACACTCCTAAACCTATCGTTGGTAGAGGAGCTATCACATTGGATGCAAAGAACAACACTGACAATGTTCTCTATGTAGATGGTTTGAAGCATTACCTTCTTAGTGTTGGATAGTTACTTGAAAAAGGTTATTAGTCAGAGTTCAAAGACAACAAGTACATCATCAACAACAAGGATTGTGTTATGATTATATTAGGCTCAAAGACTAAAGGTAATGTTTTTTAACTTAATTCTAAAGAAAGGTGTTTTGTTTCTAAAGTTGATGACAGTTGGTTGTGGCATAAAAGACTATGTCATATCAATTTTGATAACATAGTAAAGATAAGCAATGTTAAGGCAGTAAGAGATATACCTAGCATAGAAAATCCAGTTGATACTATATGTAGGGAATGTGTTATGGGAAAGCATGTGAGAAGTTCATTCAGAAGCAAGCATAATTTAGCAGAGAATAAGTTGGATTTGATTCATATAGACCTATATGGTCCAACTCAAACAAGATCATACTATGGTGAAAGGTATTTCATTTTTTTTTAGATGATTATTCTAGAATGATGTGGGTTGCATTCTTGAAAGATAAGTTAGAAGCCTTTGATAAGTTCAAAATATTCAAAGCTAAGGTTGAGAATGAATCTGGACTAAAGATGAAATGTCTAAGATCGGATAGAGGATGAGAATTCACCTTTGATAGATTCTATGAGTAATACAAAGAACATGGCATAAAGAGATAGTTGAGTGCACCTAAAACCCCTCATTAGAATGGGATTGCAGAGAGAAGGAATAGGATCATCCTTGACATAGTGCACACCATCATGATTGAAGGAAAAATTTATCATACTTATTGGAGAGATGTAGTCAATACAATAGTCTACACCATTAATAGAATACAATTGAGACCAAGCATGGACAAGATATCTTATGAGCTATGGTTTGGTAATGTTCCCATAGTAAAATACTTTAGAATCTTTCGAAGAAAGTGCTACATCAAGAGGGATGAAGCAATAGGAAAGTTTGATGTAAGAAGCGATGAAGGTATTTTCCTTGGTTACTCTACTAAGAGAAAAGCTTATAGATGTTTTAATCTAAGATTTGAAGAAGATCATTGAAAGTGCTCATGTTAAGATTGATGAAAATTTTATGGTCCAAGAAAGATATCATGATTATTCACCCATGATTGAAGAAGAACCCAGACCCTCCACTAGTGAGATAGTTGTTGAAGAGATGTTTGATAGTATTGATGTATTGTTCAATGACCCTCAAACAAGTGAAGAAGAAACTCAGAAGGTGGATGAGACAATATCACCTAAAGCTCCAAAGTTCACATCTAGATATCATTCTAAGGATGACATCATTGGAGATCAGAGCAGCAAAGTCACAACAAGATCAAAAGCAAAGAGTTTAGCAAGCAACGAGGCAGTATGTTTACTATCTCAGATTGAACCTTTACATGTTGAAGATGCATGTAATGATTCAGATTGGCATGATGCTATGATAGAAGAACTAGATCAGATTATCAAGAATGATACTTGGGAACTGGTCCCAAGACCTAGTGATAAGAATGTGATTGGAACAAAATAGATATTCAGAAACAAGATGAATGAAGATGGTACAGTAGTAAGAAACAAGGCAAGGTTAGTATGTAAGGGATATGCATAGAGAGAAGGTATTGATTACTCGGACACATTTGCACCTATGAGCAGATTAGAAGCTATTAAGTTGTTTCTTTCTTATGCAATAGTCAAAAACTTCAAAGTCTATCAGATGGATGTCAAGTCAGCATTCTTGAATGGAGAGTTAAAAGAAGAAGTATATATTGACCAACCAGAAGGATTCACCCTATGAGAGAGACTTGATATGGTATGCAGATTGAAGAAGGCCCTCTATCAACTTAAGAAAGCCCCTAGAGCTTGGTATGAGAGACTCGATGGATATCTAACAAAAATTGGATTCAAGAAAGGAGTAGTAGATTGTAATCTATTCAAAAGAGAGACATCTGAAGGACTACTGCTTGTAGCTATATTTGTTGATGACATTATCTTTGGAGGTAATGATAAAATTAGTGTTGAATTTGCTAAGGAGATGCTAAGTGAATTTGAGATGAGCATGATTGGACCTATCAAATACTTTTTAGGATTAAATGTACAGCAGACAGAGAAATGTATTTTCATTAATCGGTCCAAGTATGTGAAAGAAATATTAAATAAATTCAAGATGAATGATTCCAAGCCAGTAGGAACACCTATGATAACTAGATGCAAGCTTAAAAAAGAAGATGACTCACCAGTAGTAGATATAATATTATAAAAATCTATGATTGGAAAACTCATTTATCTTACTCAAACTAGACCTGATATTTCCAATGTAGTCAGCATAATTGGAAGATTTGTAGCAGAGCCTAAACAAAGTCACCTTATGGTAGTAAAAATAATATTTAGATACTTGCAAGGCACTATAGAATATGGTCTATGGTGTCCTAATTCAAAAAATGTTGAGCTTCATGTGTATACTCATGCAGATTGGGCAGGATGCATTGATGATAGAAAGAGTACATCATGAGGAGTAGTGTTTCTTGGTGACAGACTTGTCACTTGGACAAGAAAGAAGTAAAATTGTATCTCTTAGTCAATAAAAAAAGTGGAGTATGTTGCAGCAGCCCTAAATTGTTCTACAATTGTCTGGATCAAGAAAATGATAAAGGATTTTGGAATTTAGATTGATTATCCTATTGTTATATGTCAAAGAACCATGTGATGCATGCAAAGACAAAACACATTGAGATCAAGTATCACTTCTTAAGAGAGAAAGTGGTAGAGAAAGAAGTTAAGTTAGATTATGTGAGTACTAAAGATCATTTAGCAGATATATTTACAAAGCCCTTGCCAAAGGATACTTTTGAGTATCTCAGGGAGAGGTTGAGAGTAATTCCCTTCCCTAATTCTACTTAGAAGAAAGAGAAAGAGCATCATTCCTCAGGGACTAATGGAGGTTGACTACTCTACCTTAGGAGTAGTACCAGTGCTTAAAGTGATTGGAGCCCTTTTCCATTGATGTCAAAGGGGGAATAATATATTGAGTCATGAAAAATAGAAGCAAAGAAGGAGTAATATAATAAGGGGGAGTAGTATTCAATCATGAAAGCAGTTCAGTTGAGGAAATGGAGAATATTGAAGAATATTGTGGCAGATGGAGGATTCATCCTTTGGGGAGTTTTGATGAGGAAATGGAGAATTTTATAAAAGAATTTCTCATTTGGGTTGGTGGTGTTTTTCATTCCAAATGTTGCCAACAATGCCAAAGGGGGAGATTGTTGGAGATTTGCCAACAAGCCAGTGTTGATTGTATGTTTTTCATTGATGATAATGGTAAGTAGCATGTGTGGAGGACTTATGTAGTAAGCCTTGAGTATATGAAGCATGGACATGTTACTAGCATGATAGCATGGATGTAGAGGTTAATTTTTAGTACAGATAGTTATATATTAGCTTGTGTCAGCAGTGTTCCTGACAGAGTTATAGGCAGTCTTCTGTGAATGATTGTCTATAAATTTTCATGGAGCCTTGCGCATTTGGATATGTGATGGAGACATGTTAGTGATATTACATTCATGGACGTAGAGTCTTATGTTTAGTAGAAGTGAAGTTATGCAATTGCTATTCACCAGTTATAGTTTATTGTGCTCATCCAGAAGAGCCGATGAAGATTGTGTTGGAACAGGAGTTGCACCTATCATTACAGTATGCACCCTTGGATTAGTGATTGGAGAAGAATTAATAATGTTTAGTTAAGAGAACATGATTTAATTCATCTTGAGGAGAAAGTATCAGTTAATTTGGTAGAGATGATAGTGTGTAGCGTGTGCCTATACTTATTAATTTGGACAGGTCTCAGTTTGTGTTGCATGCTTAGTAGAGCTGACTAAGATGTTGTAGAGGATTTTTGTTTTTTCTCTATTATGATTTCAAGGTGATTATAATAGGCCAACTTGATTATTTCATTTAGAGGAAAGATATTTATAGGCAATCATTTATGATTGCTAAAGTGTAGTTCAGAGTTGATTGTGAAAAGCAGAGTAGAGTGTGCGAAGTATTGAGCCATCAGCAGAAGGTCTAAGTGACCAAGTGAAGAGTTTAAGCTATACATTGGAACTGATCCAGAGAGCATGTCAAAGTTCAGTTCACCAAGATCCATATATGGTGTGTATTTTTTATTCAAAAGGTTTTAGCCTTCACCCCTTTGAGCAATGTGCTCTCAGACAGTGTGTCCTCACCCCTAACAGGGTTAATTGTAAAAGAATCCTAACAGGGTCTAACCCTTGACCAAGTCACTGTATTAAGTGCATTCTAAAGACAACTCATAATAGGGTTAAGGATCTTCTAACAAGGATCATAATACACTAGTTCATATTATTAGTGGGTGTCAATTCCCACTGGGGTTTTTACCTATTTGGGTTTCCCCGTAACCAAAATATTGGTGTTGTGTTCAAGTGTTCTTTCATTGTGTTTATGTTTTATGTTTAAGTATACTTAATTGGATAAAGAATTGAAAATTTTGGATAACTGATTCACCCCCCCCCCCCCTCTCAGTTATCTCTTGGGACTATTCCTAACAATAGTATCAAAAATATAAAGTCTCTATCTAAATAGTCCAACATGACAAAATAATGTATCAACGTGATATTCATAAGATGAAAATAGACTTCTATGAAATGATGGTACGGGGTGAAGCCTCATAGAAGTTATATAGGGATATAATTTATGATGTTATATTTATCTCCCACAGAGAGAGAGAGAGAGAGAGAGAGAGAGAGATTACATGGGCTAGAAAGCTAGGTTATGCTATGAGATCTATGAAAGAGAATAGATTCTACTATTTAACAAGTTATGCTATGCTATTTGATATATGAGACAAAAGACAACCTAATGAGTAAAAAATAGTATATAAAATTGTGTTATGCTACTTCCACTTAACCCAAGATATTTTGGTGCAAAGGAAGAGTTGATAGTGTAGCAAGTTATGTTATTCTAGTCAACCTATCTCAAGTTTAACCAAGGAAAGCATCATATCTAAGGAAATATACTAATAATGTTACAAAGGATAACTAAGGAAAGTATGGAATCTAAGGAAATATGCTAAACATGATGCAAAGGATAACCACGAAAAGTATTATATCCAAGGAAATATGATTAAAAAAAGGTAAAGGATAACCATAGAAAGTATTTTATTCATAGAAATATACTCAAATGGTATGAAAGGATAACAAAGGAAAACATTATTTCCAACAAAATCCATTAGAAATGATATAAAGGATGACCAATAAAATTACTATATTCAAGTAAATTCACTAAAATGGTTCAAAAGGATGACTGGGTTTCAAGCATTATATCCAAGGAAATCTACTATATTTAAGGAAAGGAGGCTACATATATGCCCCCATTCTTATGATGAAAACATAGAACTATGGTGGAATCTTAAGAAAAAGAACAATAATCTTTACCTTTAACAAAAAGGAGATATCCTTTTAGCAAAAATGTACATGCAATCTTGGCATAAATATTCCTTTCAAGAAAGGAAGAGAGTAATAAGAAGATATCATGAAAATTTTGTAAAGGGGTCCTTTTAAAGGATGTGCTTGAGGAGATGAGGAAGAAATACTCACTCAAATACATCTACCTTAAAGTTGATCTCTTTAAAAATAATAACATTATTGACACAATTAGGGGACCAAGAATAAGAACTCACACCTCTACCCATTGCTAAGTAATTTAGGAATTGTTCATGAAGGATAACACACTTTGGGTCCCAAGGTAGGGATTTATTTATTATAGATGTATGCTTTCAAGGAAGAGGATGTAGCTTTCAAGGAAGGAAGAGGATGTAATTTAGGATACACACATCTTTTAAAAAGAGATAAGCCCTAATCTAAATAAATAATTCAATGCAAGAAATCAAATCATCTGATAAACAAATACCACTTTGTAATGCCCCCACTAGGGAACCTGAGAGGACAACATGAAAATAATAAGAACATGAAATTTTATGTTTTCTTTAACGATTAGAACTATCATTTATACTCACCTATTGTTACAACAAGGTAGAACAATAAAAAAAAGACATCCTCTAAGGTTCCCTGACGTTGCTACTTAATAATGCATAAACATATAAATAATTGAACCACAAAAGAAACGTCATATTTATAATATCACTTTCAATCATTTATTGAATCTATAAACCCATATGAAACCAACTCATTCCATAATTATAATAATCAAATACATAATCACTCTATCCAATTCTAAATATTACATCTAAATGAAACATCAATACATGAGTATAGCATATTTACAATCATTTAATAAGAGTATATGTTTACGATGCAAAAATCCAATTTACATCATATGATACAAATTACAATATGTAGACAATAAAAATTGGTTAACACCTATGATTTCATTTTTGTATTACAATTGAAACATCATTTTACAAACCCTAATTTTTATTCTATGTTGCATGTATGGTCTTTATGATGTGTTGACATCATGTCATTCTTCATTAATTAAGTATTAAAATTTAATTAATTAATTACTAACATTTCTCTGTGATTTTCATCTTAACCCTAATCTATTTGACCCAATTAGTCATGTCAAAATAAATTATATATATCAAATTCAATCCTTTGTCTTGTCCATTTCATCAAAATTGATTGAAGTCAACTAATATTCCCTCTTTAGGGGTAAATGACCATTATTTCTCTCTAAGTCCTAGCTTTGATAAATAAATATCATTTATCTATCCCCTCTCCCTAAGTTTCACAATTAATTAATTGGCCATTTTTCATTTTTTATGGAATTTTCTAATTCATAAAATACTAACTAGTAATTTGTGAGGATAAATTAATTTTCAAATTCAAATATTCCCTCACTTTTCCATGTACAATCCAATCCCTACTAGTTTTCCTTCACTCCCTACTTTCTAGCCACCACCTTACCTTTCCATTTTCCCACTAATTTATCCTATCCAAATTCCCTTCATTTATGCATACCAAAATGCATTTCAATCATCTCATAATTTGTCATAAATTATGAAAAAAATCATAGTTTTCCTTAATTTATAAATTTGATGCTTTACCCTCAAGTCTATATAAATTGATCTATTTTTCTCTCAAATTTAGAAAAAAAACATCTTTTGAATCTTCTCACTATCATGTCATTTTTCTTTCATAATTAAGTGCAAGTTGTCATTATAAGAGATTCATCAAATCTTTTGAGAAGAAAGAAATGCATTGGACCATGTTGAAAGGAGTTGTTTTAATTTGTTTCAATATTTTATTCTTTTTCTTCATAGCTTTAATGTTGGGATAGGTTGATTTTTTGTATTATTTAGGATTTTTGGTTGTCTTAGCATGCAATGGTTTCATTTTTAATAACCTACATTTAATGAAATCAATGTGAACATGAAAAACCTAACTTGTTTAGTGTCTTTTGATGTGTTTTTTCAAGAACAGGAGGAGTTTTGTGGACTTAGTCTCTAATATGCACACTTGGTCATCTATTTTTTGGACTTTTTCATCTCTTATATGTAGTCAAGAAGTCCTTCTAGGAAATTCAACCCATATCTGCACACTTAGGCAAATGATTTGTGTAGTTGGGAAGGGTATTT
This sequence comes from Chamaecyparis obtusa, assembly GCA_027943335.1. Taxonomy (NCBI): domain Eukaryota; kingdom Viridiplantae; phylum Streptophyta; class Pinopsida; order Cupressales; family Cupressaceae; genus Chamaecyparis; species Chamaecyparis obtusa. Next base: position 40,758 of record BSBK01000351.1, on the reverse strand, counting down.
TGTTTCTAGGGTTTAGGGTGTAGTTTACTTTCTACATGCATTAAAATATCAATATAATTGTTAAATATAGATAAAATGGGCAATATCCATAAAAGGGGGAATATGATCTTGAGATTGAGAGGCGAGGTGTTCTCTGAGAAGGTACATTACATCAGCCTCTCTTCGTGCACACTTGCAACTTCTCCCATGGCATCTTTTTTTCTCTTGTCTCTAATTGATGTGATTGGTGTCATTGCTTAGGTTTCTTGGATTTTTCAATTTTTCTATTTATTCCTTTTGTGTTTTTGGTCCTTTATTGCTCTTGCATGCGGGTTTATCTTCTAGCCTTTTTTTATCCCCCCAACTTGGTGGATTCTGTCCTTTAAGTCTCAGTCTCATTAACTATGCTTGTGTATGGAGGCTATTAATGATGTTGAGGACAATGGGGTTCCAAAATTTGAGCATAATACCACAAAATATTGTGATAGTTTTGGTAATTTGGATAAAGAGAAACTATCTTACAACTTTGTGCTCTCTGCAAAAGAAGGAATAATTGTGTGTCCCCCATCTAAAGTGTTCAATGGAGGAGTCATGGCCCTCAATGGACTGGGATCAGAAATACTATCAAGGGAGATAGAGATTGATTATGAGATGGAGACAACATCACTAATAAAGACCACAAAGGTAGAGAAGGGGGTAAGAATTATCCTTCAACTATGAAAGTTCTCTCTTACTCTGAAAAATGAAATGTTAAAATCTATTATGAGTGAAAAAAATAGGCTTAAGAATTTTTATTTTTTTTTCTTGTATGGACATTAACACTTTTGATCAAGGAATTTTTTTTATTAATGGATTAATAATGTCTAGGGTAAAATTTTGGGTATATACGTGAGTTTCTATAGAATGTTGCACAATAGCCTCTTCATTGTGGTGTTTAAAATCTGAAATATGCAAGATGGGATTTTAAGGAAAGATTTTTGGAATGTTGGTCAATCTTTATCCTATTCCTTCCCATGGTAACTCAAAGTGGACATGGAGAAAAAAAATTTAGGTCTACCCTAACTAGCTCGAAATCAAAAATATTTCTACAAAGTTTTGGTCTTTCTTGCCCCATATTTTAAAACCATTGGGGAATGTTCTTCAAATTTAAGCATCGATGTTTACCCTCCCCCATTTAAAATCTAGGTTTCTTATTTCTCTTAACCTAGAGATTGATATCCCAAAGAAAATTTCTCTAAATTTTAAAGATGATGTTTTTTGTTGTGATATTGATGTGTTGGAAAATTGTAATGCTTATTTTCATTGTAAGAGAAATGGTCATAATAGAAGAGATTGTCCTTTTCTTAACAAAAAAATGAGACTAAATCCTTTAATATTATTAAAACTAATGAACCCTCTAATGATTCATCACATAATTTTGAGAATTAATACATGGATATTTAGAATAATCAAAAGTCAGGAGAGGAAGTCACATAAGATAGTAACAGTTCTTGTGAGGGAGAGGTAAATTTTAAAAATTATAAATTTTAATCATAGACCCCCTATTTGATGATGGTTTTGATGTTATACTCACATATGGTCAATCTATGAACCAAGTTGGCATGGATATGGAGATCCCCAAGAGAAGAGAGACGCAAGTAAGGATAAATACTCAACAATTGGCTTTAAATACCATTAAAGAAAGAGAAGAACAACTCAAAAAATATAAGCTAATGAATTATAATGATAATATCCCCAATGGAGATACCCCAGTCCTAGATGAGAGTGTTGGTAAAGAATTAGCTGGTTATGAAGTTGATATGGAAGAAGCCTAGAAAAAGTTGATTTTCCACCATTTAAGGATGTCACAAAAAAGAAAAAGAGGAAAAAATTCGATAGATAATCTCTTTCTTAGTCTAGTATAGATAAAAATTCCCTAAAGGAAATTGGGGAAATGAAAAAATAATTTAATAGGATTTACAAGAACTATAAAAATATCACCCATCCTTCCAAATGAGTTTGAACATTTCCAATTGGAATATTATAGGTCTTGAAATGAAGGATATGAAGTTAGTTATCAGGGATTGGTGAAAAAAAATATCTAGAATATAACCTCCCTTCAAGAGCTAGAAGTGGTAGGATTTAATGCCTCCAATTGTTATAAGTGTGGTTGTCATTGCACCAAAAGATTGACTTATCAATTCCATATACAATCACTAGACTTATAGAGTCCACAGAAGGAAGTTAGTCCCTTTTCATGAATCCCAAGGGGAGTGCTAACCATTTCTCCAAAAATATCCCCCTCCACATTATCCAATGGGATTTTAACATGTGACCAAGATCTGATACCACTTGTTACAGGTGTGGTTGTCATTGATCCAAAAGATCAACCTATCAATTCTGAATACAACCACTAGACTTAAAGAATCTACAGGAGGTGGTTAGTCCCTTATCACAAATCTGAGGGGAGTAGTGACCATTTTCCCAACACCAATGTCCTGAAGTTTATATGAAATCAAAAAATAAATTTCTATTATGATCATGTTTGTGGTAAAGGTAAGGTTTTTATTTTGGTAGGACCTAGATGTGCTGATAAATTTTCAGTAATGGTGTATCCCCTATAAAAGAGTGTGTTGGATCACTTTGAGAGACCAAGGAATTTATGTTGGTACATGTAATATTTACTCCCCTAATGATTATAGGGAAACAACTTCTCTCTTGGATTAGATCTCATTTCCCTCCCTAACGTGCATTGTATTCCGATTAGTGATTTTAATATAATTGAAAATAGAGAGGATAAAGTGGCTTTTATGAAACATGATTGGAAAGGGAATGATTAGTATTTTTGGGCTAAATATAAAAGAGGACTTAATTTTATTGACCCCCTTGAAAGAAATAACGATGATTCAAAAGGGATATGGTTTGAATGGTGTAATAATCAAGCATATAGGAAAAGGATCTATTGCATGCTTGATAGGATTTATGTGGATGCCTCTTCTTTCTCTTACTCTAAAAAATGAAATGTTAAAATATATTAAGAGTGAAAAAAATAGGCTTAAGAAAGTTTTTTTTTATTTTCTTGTATGGACATTAACACTTTCCATCAAGGAAATTTTTTTATTAACGAATTAATAATGTCTAGGGTAAAATTATGGGTATATTCTGGAGTTTCTATAGAATGTTGCACAAAGGCCTCTTCATTGTGGTGTTTCAAACCTGAAGTATGGAAGATAGGATTTTAAGTCCAAAGGTTTTTGGAATGTTGGTCAATACTTATCCTATTCCTTCCTATGGTCACTCAAAGTGGACATGGAGAAATTGTTTGTTAGGTCTACCCCTAACTGGCTCGAAATAAAAAATATTTCTATAGGATTTTCATCTTTCTTGCCCCATATTTTGAAACTGTTGGGGAATGTTCTTCAAATTTAAGGATTGAGGGTTACCCTCCCCCATTTAAAATCTAGGTTTCTTATTTCTCTTAACCTAGATATTGATATCCCAAAGAAAATTTCTCTAAATTTTAAAGATGATGTTTTTTGTTGGGATATTGAGGTGTTGGGAAATTTGAATGTTTATTTCCATTGTAAGAGGAATGGTCATAATAGAAGAGATTGTCCTTTTCTTAAGAAAAAAAATGAGACTGGATACTTTAATTTTATTAAAACTAATGAAACCTTTAATGATTTGTCACATAATGTTGAGAATTTATATATGGATATTCAGAATAATAAGAAGCTAGGACCAGGGATAACTTTAAGAAACCCCCTCTTAGGAAAAAGTGTAAAATCATGGCGAATCGTACATTATTTTAGGGGGAGAATTTTTCTTAATGAAGGTGATTTTTTTTTTCAAATCCATGATTTTTCATGGTTTGTATTGGATTTTTTCCCTGCTGATTGAAAATTCCATAAATTTCTTGCGAATTATATAGTCGTGTGGGGGAGATTATATATTTTATGAGACAAATTTTTTTCTTTTGAAGTAAAAAAATTATAATATATGAGGCGAATGATTTTCTTTGGAAGGGGAAAAAGATAATTATAATGGAAAATTTTATGTACCATTTGAAAATTTATTTATGTTATTGGCTAATCATTCGTTAATTATGGGGAAAAAAACATTTTATTGGCGATTTTCAAAAGATGGGATGCAATTTTATTGCAGATTAGGATTTTATTGCAAACACAATCTTATAATGTTAAATGTATTATTTGATATCGTCTGATGATCTAAGATCAATGGATGAAGTTTAAATTTGGCCCCAATTTCTTGAAGGAAATAAAGTTCTCTAGGAAGTCACTGAAATATTGACACATATCAAAGTAGGGTTGTCAACTTATCTGTAGACTCATCACTCAACATGTTGGTATCGATAATCACAGCACGTATCAAACCTTAACCTAAACCATAACCATGATTTTTGATTACAACAGCACATGTGGAGGGTGGATGATGTTGCAACTTGTAGGGTAACTCTTAAATCAGTAAGAAATAAATGTGTAACTTATCAGTGTCAAGTGACATTCTTTAACTATCATCCATTCAACATGCACCAATTTTTGACATGTATGCATTTATGGGAAAGATTTACAAGTAGATAAGAAAAACTAAGGACAATGGATTTAAATTTCTCACACACATGCATTTATGGGAAAGATTTATGTGAAATATTTATAGGTATATATGAAAGATTAAGGACAATGGATTTAACATGATTAAAGAAAAAATAAGTAATTGCTAAGTATTGATCAAGTGCTATTTATCACTAGTACATTTGAGGCCAAATTCTGACGGCCATTTGTCAGATTTCCAACATCTATTTGTTGGCATTTCGACACATGCTCATCACCATTTTTGCGTTGGAAATGGCAATGGGAGTGAAAACTATTGCTATTCTGACATACGTACCTATCAAAATTGGGCACATAAAAACCAATTTTACTATGTGACCGATCTGTCAAAAAATATTTTTTGCAATAGTTTTTTAGTCAGCATTCTGACAAAGTGGCAGTATATTCCAACAGGACATTCTATCAGAGGTATAGCAGTCATGTCAAATAGATCTGTCGGAGTGGTGTCATGTCTAACGGTTACCGATTAGATTTTTGATGATTTGTAATATACTATCGACAAACCAACCTATTGGACATATAGCACATCTGTCAAAAATGCTTTACTAAGTGTCGAAAAAATGACGGATTAGCATAATAAAGAAAATAAAGCTCAAGAGACCATCATAGTTGGTCTCCGTCCTTGGTCCATATACTCAAAAAACATTTTACATTTTGTTAGCTCATCAAATGAAGGGATTTGAAACAATTTAATAGAATATTTTCATGATAACGTATATTATTAAGTTGACATTGCATGAATTTATTGACTCCGCACACTTGTAGACATCAAACACAGTGACAAAGAAGTATCTCCTCCCATGGCCTACATTACTCAAGCCATGGGAGGGGATTCTTATTTATGGTTGTGTTCGATGTCTACAAGTGCATGAAGTAGATAAATTCATTCAACATTAAACTAAAATAATGTACGTTATACATGAAAATATCATCCATTAAATTCTTTCAAATCACTACATTTGATGAGCTAACGAAATGTAAAATATTTTGTGAGTATATGGACCAAGGACGGAGACCAACTATGATGGTCTCTTGAGCTTTTCTATCTTGTCCTAGCTACTGGGTAAGGATTGGAAGACTTATACCTATCGATTGTTGAGAATAATCACCGCCTTGCCTTTATGTACAGTGCACAGTATCCAATATATGAGGAGGCCAAAAATATGAATCGATAAAAGAAATGAAAGATACAATAAAATTATCAAGTGTTGTATACCTTCTCATAATTGATCTCAATCTCGCAAAAGTAATTCAATACGATCACTAGCACATTTCATGCATGGATGAGAAATAATATCCAAAGTTTCTAGATTCTGAGAAGAGGTATGAGTGGAGGCCAAAAAAGGGATATTTGTGAAGGTTTTATAGATGTAGCACTGAATCATCATCTCTGCACTGGAACTCAATCTGGAAACCCTCTCTATAAAATCTCCACATCTAGTAAATCTCCACAAAAAATCCCTTCTGGCATCCATTGCATATACGTCTTCTTAGTATCTAAAAACTCTCCATCATTGATTCCCGTCATTTTTCACCATCTTCATGGACTAAGACTTTAAATTATTGAGCTTCTCTTTGTTTCAAGAATAGTTTAACATTCTCTACTTAACAAGGCTAACCACATGAAGGTGGAAGCTCATCTGGCCCCTCCTAGGAGCCTCTTATGACCCTTTATGACATTTTAAGACCTCTAAGATGTGTATTATTAGGGGTCATAAATGGTCATAAAGGGTCATAAGGGGTCATGGGACACAACAGTTGAGAAACATAAATGTAGGCATCATGGTCACAAGTTTTTGGAGACAACATAATTAAGTGGTATACCCAAACAATGCAAAGCAACTACTACTCAATTATGTTGTATACCCAAATGATGGAGAGAAACTCCTGCACCTCTGATTCCAAGTTGACTACATTTGTTGCTCATGAATACAAGGTCCTCCAACAAATGTATTCAATTTGGAATTGGAGGTGCAGAAGTTTCTCTCCATCTCTTGGGTATACAACTCAATTACGTTGTCTCCAAAAAATTGTGACCATGATGCCTACAATTATGTTTCTCAGCTATTGTGAAATCTACATTTGTGTTTCTCAGCTATCATGTTTATGTGCATATTTTATGTGTTTGGGAAGACATATTTCTAGCCTGGGTTTGGATATTTTATCCACAAAGACCAAACTTCAAAGGATCTGAGCCCAAGCTAGAAAGATTTCTTCCCATTCTGTTTAAGCCATATTCCTTGTTCTTGTCAAAATTTCTTGGTACAATAGGCGTGCTCTTTGCAATACTCTTCTTCAATTTGTGTTCGATGATAAGCATCTTCTTCTTCTTCTTCCTAATTGCAGCCAGAGGTTCCTTTTCATCAGGATTCATCTCCACTTCCCCCATATCATCATCCTCATCACCCTCAATTGCCATCCTAAGCCATTCTTCCCTCTCTAGTTCTTCAAGCCTCTGCAAGATATCTGGATCAATAAAGTCTGCAACATTGTGTCCATCCATAATCTCAGAAATATCATCTTCTTTCCACTCTTCATTTGCCAAAATATACCACAATCTTAAGACTTGTGACTCTTCAAATTCTCTTTTTTCCTTCAGACCTCCAAACATGTGAACTATGAGATTTCCTCCAACAAATGTACTTGTGATGATTTTCACAATAGTACATGTGTTGTTGGGAAGGAAAGCTCAAAGTACTACTTAGGCCAATCTGAATGTTCATCACCTATGCATATAAGATTTGATCATAGAAGGTATATGCACAGGTGAAAAACATGCATATTTGACCAAGCAATACTAGGAGCTAGACCCAACAGCAAATAGATTTGTGGTGATTTTCACAATAGTACATGTGTTGTTGGGTAAGCTCCCAATAGCGCTCAGGAAAACATGCATGTTCATCACATGTGCATATGAAGTGGCTCTAATGGAAGATACAATCACAAAATTTTGCATACTCCTTATTTTGTTCTAGGTTGATATTGTCAGACATGGTCTTTTTTGAATGGAATGACCCGTTACTTGTACATTGACTAGAATGTTGGTGGAAGAAGGATGATTTGTTTGCAACCTGCAGATACACAAACACTGGACAACCATTTTTTCAACTCTTATTTTCTCAACACAAAGGGACATTTATCATAGCCATAAAAACATGATTGTCTTAAAATGGAATACACCAAGGAGTACCATCAGAAATATTGACCATTTACAATCGTGAATAGTTAACCTAAATCAAATAGCTCATTTTTTTATCAGCATGTGTAGTCTCTGTGTATATGAAAAATGAATGAAATATATATCAAGCTGAAATAAAAGAGTGAACAAAAATTCAAATTCAAGGCCTAATTTATCAATAGCAACAAACATTAGGATGAAAGAAAAATCATTAAGACTATAGAAAAATCATTAAGACTAGAAAATCAAGTTCTAGAAAAATCATTACTACTATAGAAAAATCATTTAGACTAGAAAATCAAGTTCTAGATATGGACGGTTCTGGTGCTTTGCCATTACAACAATTGAGCATTCATCATTTGGTACTTCTTGGCATATTCCATTTAAGTTTTTCAGCAGTCATGTTTATGTGCATGTTCTTTATGTGTTTGGCTTCTCACAAGGGATACACTTATAGGTAATTGATTTGAAAGCATACTGATTTGATAGTCTTTTTTTAGGATAGGCGTAATCATCCCACCAACCTTAATTAGAAACATTTGTGATATATGTCAAGTACTTATAATTAGTATGCCCAACAAATAGAGACTTAGTAGTAAAAGCATAAGGTTGCACATCCACATCTGTCCAAGTGCAACAACCTTCAAAGATTTGCAGTGGTAAAGAGAATCCCCATATTTTATCAGCCTAAAATAGTCTTTGGCCACTTTGGCAATGAGAACCTCAAAATAGAGAAAAGAAACTTAGTAAAACCAATGTATGCCAGTGTTTGTGAGGGTACAGTCATGATAAGTGCCTCTCAAACCTCTCCAAACATGTAAGATTGTCTATAAATACTTTATTTATCTCTTCTAAACATTAACCAAATCAAACCTACATTTGAATCCACACATAATAACCCAAAATGAAGGGTTTTGTATCCTTTAATGAATCTCAGTCACTGGTAATGCATGGACAATCAAACCACTAGTCTCCAAAGCATTCAATAAGTGAATATGAATGTTTGAAAACTACTCCCAACAATTTTTAAACATACTTTAATGTTTACAAATTGTTGGGACTGGTCCTTTAGCATGTATTAAATAGAATAGAATTTTCAGCATATTATTTTTATTCTATTTCTTTGTTGTAAACATGCCATTGGTTCAGTTTTAATCTATTGGTGTCGTGCCCAATGGCATGTTTACAACAAAGAAATAGAATGATAATAATATGCTGAAAATTCTATTCTATTTAATACATGCCAAAGGACCAGTTGTATGAGTGGATTGTATTTAATACACCAAAGGACCAGTTGTATGAAATTATCAATCACATAGCATTTCCCTATTATATGAGTGGATTGTGCAAGAACAGTTAACATTAAAAAAGGATAAAACTCCTCAACACACCTTGGAAACCATTGAATTCAATAATAAATTAAACCTAACACCAGCTCTATTCCTTCCATTCACTTCTACCAAGAATAAAGCATTTAATCCATTCAACATTACATATAATCATTAGACAGTTACATTTGCTAACTGTGTAGAGGAACAGTCATGACCAAAATGATCAAAATTACTTTCACCCTTGCACAAGCTATTCCAAACTTCAATTAAAATGAGAAATATGCTATATCAAATCATTCATATTCATAGTAACCATTCAAAATCATTAAGACTAGAAAATCAAGTTCTAGAAAAATCATTTAGACTAGAAAATCAAGTTCTAGAAATGGATGGTTCTAATGCTTTGCCATTATAACAATTGAGCATTCATCATTTAGTACTTCTTGGTGTATTCCATTTAAGTTTTTGAGCTACCGTGTTTATGTGCATGTTCTTTATGTGTTTGGCTTCTCTCCCTCGCAAGGGATATGTCGATAGGTAATTGATTTGAAAGCATAATGATTTGATAGTCCTTTTTTAGGATAGCCATAATCATCCCGCCAACCTTAATTAGCAACATTTGTGATATATGTCAAGTACTTATAATTAGTATGCCCAATAAATAGAGACTTAGTAGTAAAAGCATGTCCTTTGGTTTACTAATTTACTTATAATCAGTATGTCCTTTGGTTTACTAGTTTAATCTGGTTTAAGAATGGTTTGTTTCATGTTTGAATGTACCATTGAATGAAGCTTGTCTATATTAAGTACAATATTAAGACTCGTGACTCTTCAAATTCTCTTTTTTCCTTTAGACCTAGCCTCCAAACATGTGTACTATGAGTAGCCCTCCAACAAATGGACTTGTGATGATTTTCACAATAGTACATGTGTTGGAGTACTATTCAAAGTACTGCATGCTTAGGAAAATCTGAATGTTCATCACCTGTGCATATAAGAGTTGATCATAGAAGGTATATGCACAGGTGAAAAACATGCATATTTGACCAAGCAATACTGGGAGCTAGATCCAGCCACAAATAAATTTGTGGTGATTTTCACAATAGTACATGTGTTGCTAGGTAAGCTCCCAATAGCACTCAGGCAAATATGCATGTTTATTAAGTATGCATATGAAGTGGCTCTAATGGAAGATACAATCACTAAATTTTTCATACTCCTTATTTTGTTCTAGGTTGATATTGTCAAACATGGTCTTTCTTGAATGGAATGACTCATTACTTGTACATTGAGTAGAATGTTGGTGGAAGAAGGATGATTTATTTGCAACCATTTTTTCAACTCTAATTTTCTCAACACAAATGGACATTTATCATAGCCATAGAAACATGATTATTTTAAAATGAAATACACCAAGGAGTAGCATCAGAAATATTGACTATTTACAATCATGAATAGTTAACCTTAATCAAATAGTTCATTTTTTTATCAGCATGTGTAGTCTATGTGTATATGAAAAATGAATGAAATGTCAAGCTGAAATAAAACAATGAACAAAAATTCAAATTCAAGGCCTAATTTATCAAGAGCAACAAACATTAGGATGAAAGAAAAATTATTAACACTATAGAAAAATCATTAGGACTATAGAAAAGTCATTAAGACTAAAAAATCGAGTTCTAGAAAAATCATTAAGAGTGCTATAGAAAAATCATTAGGACTATAGAAAAATCATTAAGACTAGAAAATCAAGTTCTAGAAAAATCATTATGACAATAGAAAAATCATTTAGACTATAAAATCAAGTTCTAGAAATGGATGGTTCTGATGCTTTTCCATTACAACAATTGAGCATTCATCATTTGGTACTTCTTGGTGTATTCCATTTAATTTTTTTAGTTGTCATATTTATGTGCATGTTGTTTATGTGTTTGGCTTCTCTCCCTCACAAGGGATATGTTGATAGGTAATTGATTTGAAAGCATAATTATTTGACAGTCTTTTTTCAGGATCGGCGTAATCATCCCACCAACCTTAATTAGCAACATTTGTGATATATGTCAAGTACTTATAATCAATATGCCCAAAAAATAGAGACTTAGTATTCAAAGCATAAGGTTGCACATCCACATCTGCCCTAGTAAGTATTAGAGCCTTTCAAATTTGTAAAGAACACAAGCTTTGCAAATCAAATTGATATTTCATTAAAACCTATGTTCTTGATCAAGTTCTTAAAGATTAAAACATGAAACCATCAATTTCTTCACCTATGTTCTTCATGGTTGGGGAAGTTGTGATGGAGTTATATGTAACCTTTGGAAGTCATTGTATGACAAACTTAAGCCTGGAGTGTACGGCAGGAACAAAGATTCAATAAAAATAGAAGTTTAAATATTCAAGTCCATTGTGTTATGCATTGTTGAAAGGCTTCTTTACTTATTGCTTTGGTTTCTAAATTCAAGGATGGAATAGTAAGAAATCTCCAAGCATTCATTTCATCATTGAATGTATTGTGAGCACTTTAAAATTATGTTCCTTACGTTTTGACTGGTAAAACTAGTGACTGTTCCAAGTAATGTTTTTAATCCTTTGAAGTTTCTCATGAACTTGATGTAAGTTGATTGGATTAAGAAATTTGGGGATCCAATAGGACTTTAGGCGAGTTCAATAAATGTTTTGGAAGACTTAGAGGAACTATTAGCATGACTGTTCCTTCATCTATAACGAGTTAGACTGAATTTGCTAAGTTTTTCCTTTGTTTTGAAGTGTATTTTGTAATCTATTTCCTTTCCATGGACCCAAAGACCTAGGACCCATGGAAAGAGGATACTAACAATGTATTATACAACTCTAATTTTCTTGACTTGCAGAGATTTGAGAAAGTAAAGAGAACACTGGCTATGTTTAATGTTAACTATTCTTGCACAATCTACTCATACAACAGTGAAATGTTATGTGATTGACAATTTCATACAATTGGTCCTTTGGCGTGTATTAAATAGAATATAATTTTTAGTATATTATTATCATTATATTTCTTTATTGTAAACATGCCATTGGTTCAGTTTTAATCTATTGGTGTTGTGCCCTAGCCCATGCTTTATCTCCATTATTTGATGTTATTCACTATTTTGAAATGTTGACTATGGTTATCAAATGGAAAAAATAGAAAAAAAAAAAAAATTAACACGAAAAAAAATTTACAAAATTGAACCAATGGCATGTTTACAACATAGAAATAGAATGATAATAATATGCTAAAAATTCTATTTTGTTTAATACATGCCAAAGGACCAGTTGTATGAAATTGTCAACCACATAGCATTTCACTGTTGTATGAGTGGATTGTGCAGGAACAGTTAACATTAAACAAGGAGAAAACTCCTCAACACATCTTGGAAACCATTGAATTCAATAATAAATGAAACCTAACACCAGCACTATTCCTTCCATTCACTTCTACCAAAAATTCCAGCACAAGAACAAGCTATTCCAAACTTCAAGTATAAGCTATTCCAAACTTCAAGTAAAATGAGAAATATGCTATATCAAATCATTCATATTTATAGTAACCATTCAAAGGATCATTTTGTCAATGAACCCTCTGACTATACCCCTACAACAGAGAAAGGAAACTTAGTAAAACCAATCTATGTCATTGTTTGTGAGGGTATAGTCATGATAAGTGCCTTTTAAACCTCTCTAAACATGTAAGAATGTCTTTAAATACTTTATTGATCTCTTCTAAACATTAACGCATGGATAGTCAAACCAGTAGTCTCCAAAGCATTCAATAAGTGAATTTGAATGTTTGACAACTTTCCTCTCAACTTCCCCAACCACTCCTAATCAGTTAGAGGGATTAGTTGAGTGTTTAGATACTAAAACTTCTTAAACATACTTTATCTGATATGATGAATTGTAATATCAACAAACGTGAATCCAAACATTTCAAAATAGTGAATCGATATCCTTGAGCACAAGCACCAATAACATCAAATAATAGAGATAAAGCATAGCCTAGGGCATGACACCAGTAAAATGTGGTCATTTCAGTGAGTATTCATGATCAAATAAAATGTAATGCATTTGAAATTTTCAGTCGAATATGATGTCAGAGGCTCGAAAGATGTTTCCTGTCAAAGATACCAATCAAAGATGAAGAAATCACATACCTTCTCTCGCACTCAGCTTGCACGAAGGAAGATTTGATAGCCAAATCTTCCTTGTACCAGACGAAGAACATGTCATTGGTTCAGTTTAGCATGTTATTATCATATAATATAAAGTATGTTTAAGAATTGTTGGTAAGGATAGGAATAGTGGAGATTCTAGAAATATCCCTCTAACCGATTAGGAGTGGTTGGGGAGGTTGAGAGGAAAGTTTTCAAACATTCACATTCACTTATTGAATGCTTTGGAGACTAATGGTTTGACTATCCATGCGTTAACAGTGACTCAGATTCATTAAAGGATACAAAACCCTTCATTTTGGGTTACTGTGTGTGGATTCATCCACTTTAGCCAAGAAGATCAAGAAGATGGAGATGGAGGACATAGTGGTAGAATAAGTATTTAAAGATATTTACATGTCCCTTATCCATGAAATCAAGACTATAGGTGATGAAGACCATGTTGAGGATGAGGGGGGTCATAATAAGGGAGGGGCAACAAGAAACAACAGAAAAATTTTTAGGAGTTTGGAACAACATTTTAGAATCCATGAATGGTATGGGTAAGGTGACCTTCATTCTTGGTCGTGACTTCAATGAAACATTGGCTATGGCTGATAAGAAGAAGGATCACTTTTTGATAGTGTTCCTTGAGGGGAGGGGGATTGTGAAAGACTTTTTATTATTGTATTGTGTATTTCCAATATGTTTGGATGTAGGGCAGACTAGGAGAATGAAGGATCACTCACTGATTACATGATAACCCAATTTTGAAGGGTCACTGGTTGAGGGAACAGTCAAGGTCTAGATGTTGATAGTGTTCATTGATGGAAGGGGGATTGTAAAAGAATTTTTATCATTGTATTATATATTTCCAATATGTTTGGATGCAGGGCAGAATAGGAGAATGAAGGATCACTCACTGATTGTATGATAACCTAGTTTTGAAGGGTCACTGGTTGAGGGGATAGTCAAGGTCCGGATGTTGATAGTGTTCCTTGAGGGAAGGGGGATTGTGAAAGACTTTTTATCATTGTATTTTGTATTTCCAATATGTTTGGATGCAGGGAAAGCTAGGAGAATGAAGGATCACTCACTAATTGCATGATAACCCAGTTTTGAAGGGTCACTAGTTGAGGGGACAGTCAAGGTCCGGATGTTGATAGTGTTCCTTGAGGGAAGGGGGATTTTAAAAGACTTGTTATCATTGTGTTGTGTATTTCCAATATGTTTGGATGTAGGGTAGAATAGGAGAATGGAGGATCACTCACTGATTGCATGATAACCCAATTTTGAAGGGTCACTGGTTGAGGGGACAGTCAAGGTCTGGATGTTGATAGTGTTCCTTGAGGGAAGGGGGATTGTGAAAGACTTTTTATCATTGTATTATGTATTTTCAATATGTTTAGATGCAAGGAAAACTAGGAGAATGAAGGATCACTGACTGATTGCTTGATAACCCAATTTTGAAGGGTCACTGGTTGAGGGGACAGTCAAGGTCCAGATGTTGATAGTGGTCCTTGGGGGAAATAGAATTGTAAAATACTTGTTACCATTGTATTGTGTATTTCCAATATGTTTGGATGCAAGGTAGAATAGGAGAATGAAGGATCACTGACTGATTGCATGATAACCCAATTTTGAAGGGTCACTGGTTGAGGGGACAGTCAAGGTCCAGACGTTGATAGTGTTCCTTGAGGGAAGGGGGATTGTGAAAGACTTGTTATCATTTTATTGTGTATTTCCAATATGTTTGGATGTAGGGTAGACTAGGAGAATGAAGGATCACTCATTGATTGCATGATAACCTAGTTTTGAAGGGACACTGGTTGAGGGGACAGTTAAGGTTTAGATGTTGATAGTGTTCCTTGAGGGAAGGGGGATTGTGAAAGAATTGTTATCATTGTATTGTGTATTTCCAATATGTTTGGATGCAGGACAGACCAGGAGAATGAAGGATCACTCACTAATTGCATGATAACCTAGTTTTGAAGGGTCACTTGTTGAGGGGACAGTCAAGGTCTGGATGTTGATAGTGTTCCTTGAGGGAAGGGGGATTGTGAAATGCTTTTTATCATTGTATTATGTATTTCCAATATGTTTGGATGTAGGGAAGACTAGGAGAATGAAGGATCACTCATTGATTTCATGATAACCTGGTAGTTTTAAAGGGTCACTGGTTGAGGGGACAATCAAGGTCCAGATGACTGGGCCATTCGAGGACCCTATTTCTTCGTATTAATTGCTATTAAAATTGGATGCATGGATTTCTTGTGAATTATCGGCTTTTATGTATCCTACAACTGCATCCGTAAATTTGCATATACTTCTCTAGGGTTGTAAGTCACTTAGGGATCAAAATAGAGAAACTATATCAAAATCATTCTTTGTCCTATTTCCTTTTAACAAAGTCTCAACTATCAATGATATAACAATACATTTTATGCCCTAAGCTATCAATACAAATGGCTCCTAGCTAGAAGCTCATGGGCTGTCCATTTGATAACCACAGTCAACATTTTAAAAAAATGGATATCCTTGAGCACAAGTACCAATAACATCAAATAATGGAGTTAAAGAACTAAATCAAAATCATTCTTTGTCATATTTCCTTTTAATAAAGTCTCAACTATCAATGATACAATACATTTGATACCCTAAGCTATCAATACAAATGGCACCTAGCTAGAAGCTCACAGGCTATCCATTTGATAACCACAGTCAACATTTCAAAAAAATGGATATCCTTGAGCACAAGCACCAATAACATCAAATCATGGAGTTAAAGCATGGGCTAGGGAATGACACCAGTAACATCAAATAATAGAGATAAAGCACTAGCTAGGGCACGACACCAATAGAATATTGTGGTCATTTCAGAGAGCATTCATGATCAAATAAAATGTAATGCATTAGAAATTTACGGTCGAATATGATGCCAGAGGCTTGAAAGATGAAGAAATCACATACCTTCTCTCGAGCCCAGCTTTCGCTCATTTTCTCCCGCTCCTTTTCTATGCCAATTGAAATAAAAATGATTTGGTGCTTCACTTTTTTTTATGTATACCCGAAACTATCAGAATTTCGATGGTCAATTTAAAACCCATCGGAATACCAACATCATCAGGGCTTATTTTTAAAAAAAATAACAAATTCATTAAAAAAAATTACCCGTCGAAAGTGCCTGTCAAAATTTGGCCCCAAATGTAGTAGTGTATAGATGATCTAGCTTCTTTCTTCCTCAATTCATCTTTGCAAGATAAATTATTGTAGCTTCCTCTAGTTTAGGTCATTAGTCTATAAATAATTTGATTTTTTAGTTTTTGATGAATCCAGATTTAGATGGACACTCCTATTAGGCTTATATGAACATCTGAGGAGGCCCAGAAGGCCTTTTTTGGCTCCTTCTCAAATGAAACCTTGGAATCAATTTGTAGGGAGGGTGGGCCTTTCATAAATGAGACTGTTAAAATGGTGTTGGGCAGAGAGTTTCTACACAATGAATACAGGCACCGTGTGAACACAAACATTACATCCCATTTTTTGGCATCTCTTCTCAACCTTAGAGGAGCAAAGGTGGACATGTTGATGCTATTGAGGAAGATTTTCAAAGAAGAATACATGGGGTATGACACTAATGTTGTTGTGTTCATAGAAATAGGGTGGGGATCCCTTGGGCAAGTGAAATACCCAAGCTTCTCCTCCCAGGATAAAATTTGGCCATGCAACCTTTTCTATTGGGCTTGAATGATGGGCAATTGAAGCGCCATAGGAAATGGGCATTGATTTTGTAGGGATTTTCTCCATAAGTAGTTTTTGCTTGACAAAGTGGAGGCTTAGGCAGGGCAATACGACTGGCTCGATGAATTCTCATAGTTAATCCTTTCTGGAGAGTTCTACTTAGATGGAGCCCGAGGAGAAATCACTAGTAGTTTTTTTTTACAAACATACCACATTTTTTCATTTTTTGTTTATACAATCATACCATGTTTTTTGGTTTTTTATTTATATTAGGTTTCTTTTTTTAATGGACAATGTTATAACTAATTTTATGATAAAAATAATGAAAATTTTCCAAGTTCATTTCAATTTGCATTTTATGGGTACAAAAATGGCTCTTAGACTTCTATGTGATTGCAATATTTTAATTAGTTTATTTATCTATGTATTAGACATGTAAGTATGTTTCAGTAGAAATAAGGAAGCGATGCCCTTCTTGATTACTGTCAAAATTCCTAAATTAAGATAACCATTAATGGAAGTTGTATGAACTTTTTACCCAATTAATTATTGATATAAATTACACCATTTTAAATGTATTACACGTAGGCCTAGAATTTGACGGTCGCCTCTACCTTTCATATCTATTTTTCATGATGGTTTGGTCATTTTAATATCTTTCATTTTACGTTTTAAGATGTATATTAATTGTCAATTTTTTTCTAATTTAAAAAGTCTAATAATTTTTTTAAATTTAAATGTTTTGTCAATATAATATTAGTATAAATTAGTAATATTTACAAAAATCTCAAATGTTCTCAACAAGTTTCTCAATTCATATGTTTTATTTTGAAAATATTTTAAATCAATAAAAATAATATATAATAAATTATATAGAAACTAAATAAGCATATTAGAAAGTAGATTGGAGGTTCTTATGCAAATGTATGGAAGAATTTGGTTTCTCCAAACAATGGCTAAATCTTATTTTTAACTATATATATAATCCTAGAATTTCCCTCCTTATAAATGGAACACCTAAAGGTTTCTTTGATATATCTCGAGGCATTGTACAAGGAGATCCCTTATCCCCTTTTCTCTATGTTATCATGGCAGAGGCACTAGGTATATCTATAATTAAGGCACATTTAGAAGGAAAGATCTTAGGAGTTAAGGTCACAAATAATATTCCTAATATAACTCATCAGCAATTTGTGTATGACACCATCTTCCCAGGTGCTAGCAGTAAATAAGAGGGCTAGAGCCTTTAAATATATTTTGGTATTATATATGAAGGCTTATGGACAAAGAGTAAATACCAAAAAATCTGAAGTCTTCTTCATTAATACCCCACTCTCTAAAGCTAGGTAAATTTGCAACATTCTAGGGTATAATATTGGTAAATTCCCTTGTAAATATTTAGGAATTCCCATCTAGACAAAGGTGCACATACCTCAAAATTGTGGAAACAAATAATAACCAAGATCCAAAATAAAAAGGAAAGCTAGAAAGGAAAATGGCTTACTAAGGCTGGTAGGACAACTATGATTAGATATGTCCTCTCGGTAATCCCTACTTATCAAATGTATGTTCTACCTCTTCCTGGCAACATTAAGTCAGATTTAGATAAGAATATAAGGGACTTTTATTGACAAGACTCTTCAAGAAAAAAAATTAGCTCTGATTAAGTCGGATAATATATGTAAACCTACATCTCCTGGGGGTCTAGGTAACAAAAAATTACAATGGAAAAATAAAGCCTGGCAAAATTAATATGGAGATTATTACAAGAACCAAAAAAAGTGGGCCTTAATCCTTCTAAACAAGTATATTCCCAATGTAGACCTAGTAAATATATTTAGATCCCAAAATCATGTCAAAGGGTCCCACATTTAGACCTTTATTATAGATAATAAAGACATTATCAATAAAAGTCTTACTTGGGATATAGGTAAGGGTGAGGAGGCCCTTTTTTGGGAGGACTCATGGGGAGGTTATACCCCTGTGAATAAATTGGGTCTATCTCATATCACCATAGATTTATTAAAATGATTATGGGGTGACAGGGTCAAGGATTACATATTGTAGTACCCCTCCATTTCTCATCTTGGTAAAAAAAAAAAAAACACTCAGATAAGCAATAATTTTAATTCTTGCAAAACTACTCTTAGATTTCATATGGAATTCTTAGGTACCTTGACTATAGATCACCAGCTGAATTAAAATAGATTTCATTTTCAATGGATTTATGAAATATGTTAATTTAAGATATAGTTTTGAAGTAATATTACTTTGGCTAACTATTGTGGTATTAGAACATGAAGATATAAACATGTGCTTACATGATAGTATTAATGTTACTCTAGGATGCTTGGAAATTTTATCTAAATTATAATTAGGAAGCTTATGAGGATTGGAATATTCCCCTAATGAATAATAGAATGTGTCAATTTAACATGCATAGTGTTGAGACATTTTAGAGAAAAGACAATCTATGGTAATTAAACAAGAGAGTAGTAAACCTAATAGAATCCTTAAGTTATTTGGAAATATTATATATTATGATGGCTTAACTCAAGATAGGGTGATGCATTTACATAGATGATTCATGATGATTGAGTACCATGTGTTAAATTGAGATAATGTTATTACAAGATGATACATTCTGACTTGATTTGATGGAAGGCCCTGGTGCATTGGTACTACATCTTATTTGGGTTATGTTTTACTTGCTTATAGTTATGAGCTAAATGAAATGATATAGAACTAAGATCTTGGATCTTATATTGATATGTGTGACTTGATGCAGATAAATTGAGGTAATTTAGATAAATTAAAATTATGATATGCTTTAGAGTTAGAGAGTATAAAGGAATATGGACTATGTGGAATGGAGTTATGAAACTTGGTTAGGAGATATTTTCAATTACTATATATATTATTTGATCAATTTTGGATTTGGAGAAATGTAGATTTATATATGTGAATGAGGTGATGTGGTATGTAGACTTAATTTTTGTATATGTACAAATGGGTTTATATGATGCTTTAATTGGATTATATACATGACATATTCTTGGAATTGCTGATATCATCTTGAGTGTGTAGGGATAAAACCATGGAATTTAGGGGGAGTCAAGCTAACATGTTTTGTGTCTCCCATGACACCAAGGTTGTGTCCAAAAGGAGACAAGAGCTCATTTTGGATGTGTTTTATTTCGTGAAGTGAATGTGTGTGTGTGTGTGTACTTTAATTTATTTCTCCCTTTTATATCTTGTGAATTTATATGTGACATGTCAAGTGTGTTGTGAAATGTTCTTCATGTGCTAGTGTTATGTGTTGGCATGTCTCATGGGGAGCTTGAAGGGTCACTTAGTTGTCCTTCCCAAGAAGAGCCACTTGATTAGAGAGCCAAGGAAGAGTCACATCCATGCCAAATCTATAGGGTAGCTTTGAAGGGTGTTTTGAAGACTCATGTGGACACATTGGGTAGTGTTTAGCACAAAAATGACAAGTCCCCTTGATAGACCTTTGGGTAAGGGGTATTTTTGACTATAGGACACCTTACTTTTGACTTGGGAGACCTCCCAAAAGTGGGTTTTCCAAGATGGACGAAAATCCACTCTTGGGGGACTCACCTTGGGAAGACCATCCAATAAGAGGACAAGCCCATCCCTCTTTCCCCATTCTTGGTCTTCCTATCATTTATGAGGGGAGACAAGGATGGAGGAAATTTCTCCTTGAGCCATACCTATTAATGAAAGTTAGTTGGGGTTGGTGGGGGAGACTCTTTTAGTAGAAACCTTGGGGAGAGGATTGGGGGGACACCCACTCTCTAGTTTTAGAGAATTGTTAGTTTGGAGAAAGCCTTGGAAAGTGGATAGCTCTTCTACAACTATCTTCCATATAGCATTGGACTTTAGGTTGGTGAAATTTCATTCTCACTCTTTTATTTTGTTTTCATGATGAGAGAAAGAGCTCTCCTGTAGCTATTTTCTTGTATGCAAAACTCTTGCTACTCCTTTGTATTGTATGTGTGAGCTTAGTAATGTAATGTTAATGGAGGTTTTTTTTTTTTTCTGTTCCCTTTCTATGGTTTTTTATAATGGGAGTTATTATTTTCATTCTTGTTGAGTGGGTCTTAGTAGATCTGGTTTGTGAATGACCACAAAAGTAAAATTTATGATGCAAAGCCTTGTGTGAAGGCAAGGATGACTTTCTGTCCCTATTTTTCCTATAGGGGGTTTCATGTTAAATGGTTATAGTAGTGTCTCGTATATGTTTTTGTTTCATGAAGTTATGTGTTGTATATGCAATATTTGAGGGCTACATGTATGTTCCCTAGTTAGCTTGGCTCCTCTTGCTCAGGGGTTGGCTAGGACCTATGAGGTCTCATGATGCCATATGGTAGGGAGGAGAGTATTCCATGGATTGTTGGGTTTTGATATGTAAGTTTTTGGCTGAGTAGAGATAAGCTTTTAGTTGCAGGAATCCTAATTGTTGCAGCCCTCTTGAAGAAAAGAGCAATGAGGTGTTTCCTAGTTTGTTTTGTAGAAAAATATGCAGAGAAACTATTTATTGTATTTAAAGTTATTTGACTAGGTAATGTAATCTAATGATGTATCTCATTTGAGTATGAGTGTAAAATGATTTATGCATAATATATGTTGTTAACTTCTATTCATGTTTGTAATGCAACTAAAATATATATATATTTGTAGTTTTGTGTTTGCTGTTGTAGAAAGTGTTTGAAAACATTAGTAAGGTTTAACTTAAACTCAAAATTTACATTTAGCAAGTTGATTAAAGGAAAAACTTATTCTTTGGTAGTTGAGTTCTTGGCCAAAAAAATATGGGCATGACACATATCTTTGGGAGATGGTTCATCATGGAAAGTATTGAACAATATTCAGATAGATCAGTTAGAAAGACAAAAACTAATAGATATTCTTAATGAAAGATGTGTCTCTCTCAAAAATAGGGAAGATAGATTAATATGGACTGGATCAAATGATGGAAAATATAAAGTTAAAAATGATTATCAATCTATTGTCAAAGAATAAAATATGGACTCTCTAGATATTCTCTTGAACCTTTGTTGGAACAAAGCATGCCTACCAAAGGGAGGCATATTTTTATGGGCAGCCCTACAAAATAAAGTACTAACTGTACACATATTTATGAAGCTAGGAATTGAGGGACCATCCAGATGTCCCCTATATTAAAAACATGAAGAAAATGTTAATCACATATTCATAAGCTTCCCATTTGTGCAAGAGTGTTGGAATTGGTTAAAGAAATTATGTCTTAACTAGAGCTCTATGATTCTTATGGACATAGTGGAATTTCCAAAAGCTTGGCCCATATTGTATAAGTATAGTCTATATAAGAATATATGGACTATCTCCCCATTTATATTGATTTGGGAGTTATGGAACGAACGCAATAGAAGAATTTATACCAACCAAAAATTAGATGTTAGAACACTAATGATTAAGATAGAAAATTCAATAGTTGAGATTATTAACAACAAACTTCATTTATTAATCACGAAAACTCCTTTTCAACATGGGATAATAAAATTAGGAAAATTTGGTGAAAACTTATCATTCCACCTCTGTATGGTAAAAGTGGTAGTAGTAGAAAATTAGATAGAAGTTTATGTAAATGGAAACCTCCTAAATATGGCTGGCATAAATTAAATTTTGATGGTGCCTCAAGAGGAAATCTAGTATTTTCTGGATTAGGATGCATAATCCATGACTGGAATGGAAAAACCTTAGTAAAATGTGCAAAGTCTCTATCAAACCAGCTTTGAATAATATGGTAGAATGTATGGAAATCCTTGAAGGAATCAAGCTCTGCAAGGCAATGGGAATTGCTAAACTCGAGATCAAAGGTGATTCTCAAATTATGATTAACACCATTAGATCAAAGAAAATACCCAATTGGAAGCTAAATTCTAAATTGGAAGAAATATTAGAAATTCTTAATGATATTCCTCAATATGAAGCTAAGCACATATACAGATAAGGCAACAAGGAAGAAGATTGTCTTGCAAATATGGGTGTTTCTGGGGTCACTCACGTATATTATGAAAAGGAAACATAGTATTAGATAATATACAAGATTTATATGAATATCCACATTTACGTAGGTGGCAGATGTTCAAAACAAACATTCTAAATTATAATCTATTTACTCTCTATCAACTTTTTAGGATTTAGATTAATGTTTGGAATAGACAATAAGTAATTATTTAAAAAAGACTCGGTCCCTCCTACTATCTGATATCCCCTCCCCAAACTCTTCTTTGGCTTGATCTTACTATTATTATCTTAAAAGTCTTTCTATAAGAGTATACAATCATGCTTTGATTTAGGAATTATTATCCTGGTTTTGATTTTATAGGATCTAAAAGTAGTGTTTATCAAAACTATTATTAATCTATACCTTCACCTATGCAATTAATAGGATTGACGATACCCATCATATCATGAGAAAGTAATCATTAATGTTATAAAATAAATCATGTAGCCTTGCAATTAACAATTAATATGGAAGTCCCGTATAGTAATGACCATTATGTATGCAATCCAAAAAAATTGTAGAGATTAATATGTAAGCGCATTCATTAGTGATGACTGCAAATACACATTTATAGAGACAATTGTAGAGACTTGGCATTGCTTAGAAAGAAGAACCAAGAACTCTGTAAGGAGCCTACAAATCACATTTCAAAGAATGGAATCTAAGATTTTAACTTTCTCTCTAAATGACTATCAAGCAATGGCATTTAGGGGAGTGCTAAAACTAGAAAGGTGGAATATAATACCCAACCCAAACTCTGATTCCGCAAGAAGGGCACTAGAGAAAGGGATGAGAGATCACCACTTCGATAATGAGTTCACTTTCAAAACAAATGGGAGTATAATGAGACATTTTATTGCTCTCTCCACCTTTTCTAGTCGCAAGAAAGAAGAGATCATTAAAATAGTGAAGATTATCTTTGAAGAAGGTTTATTAGGAGGATTGGAGAAAATCGTATATAGTGTAGACAATCAATTGATGGTACCTTATCCAGAGATCATGATGAAGATAGAAATAGAGAACCTTAATCATATCCCTAATTCTCAGCGTATAACAATGCTGACGTTCAAAGATGAAAGGCGTTTCAACATGTTTTGGCCTGAACTGTCTAGGAATTTGGATTTTTGTACAAAGAACTCCTGAAAGAAGAACTGGAGAAGGATTGGCTATTAAATTACTGGAGGGCAAAAGTTTATGAAATTATGGAAGAGATGAATAATGAAGAAATGGAAAAGTTTCATATTATGGCCCCTGAAGTAAAGAAATGCTCTCAGCATAACAAAAATATAGCACCAGAAGATGAGGCTATTGTCATTATGAGCAAGAAAGATGAAGTGTGGACCTGTCAGATGTTCCAAAAGGATTGAACACCACTACAAATAGAATAAGATTTTTGGGTACCTTTTTGGGTTTCTTTTGTCCAGCCTAATGTTTATGGGTAGTCATTTAATCTATAGGTAGAATGGCTCAATTATAAGTTTAGAATAGATTAGATAAGACTTGTAATACTATGGATAAAGACTTGATTACATGAAAGTAAAGGCTTTTTTGTAATATGTAAATACCATTTAACTTCAAACACTATATATGAATGTAGTGTTAGAATAACTGAGAGGGGGGTGAATCAGTTAGATCAGTTATCCTATAGTCCCAATCACACTTATGCAACTTTAAAACAATTCCAAATAATTTTGCAGCTCAGTAACATAAAATAATATAATGTCTGTCTTTACCTATTACTAGTCAAATAAATTACTATGATTACCAACCAAATCAAATATGCAATATGTAAAGAATGATAACTGTTGGAAATATTCAGGAATTAACCGAGTTACTGAGAGGGGAGGGGTGAATCAGTAACTCCAAATTTTCTTCAAATTACAGATGTATTAACAAGTAATTCATTTTAACCTTTTGCATATAGAAAGCATGAAACTTAGAAGTATTCACAATGATGACACAGAGATTTGGTTACCCAGAAACCTTCCAAAAGAAAGTAAAACTGGGGTGGGGATGAAACCCACAAAGCTTTAATACTGCAGAATAAAGTTGGCCGGTTAAGGCTTACAATTTGATCACTTCTGATGATCTGCCCTGTTAGGAGCAATAAGGATTGCTAAATCCACCCTGTTAAAGGATTTACAAAACATACAATGAAGTATGCACTCGGTAAAGAGATTTTACAAAAGACTGTTAAGTCTACCCGGTTAAAGGATTTAGTACTGATTCACCTGTTAGGATGAAATAGTAGATCTCTTGCTTTGCAATTGGATTGTTGATTGAGATTCGCTGATGTACTAATCACCTTCTGTGATGAATTTCTCTTTGCTGTTCTTTATACTGTTGAAGCCTTCTGTAATTCGCTTATCTCTGCCTTTCTTTCTCTTTCACATATATTCTTCATTCATACATCTTGACATTTTTGCAACATTGATTATATACAAGTCTTAAACAATTTCAATTACACAGTCGGCTTGAAAAATAAACATAAGTGCTACTAAGTCGGCCCAAGTATGATTACACGGTTCCTGCAAACTGACTCAGTGACTTTCTGATACTCGGCGTCCACTGCATTACTCGGCATCATCATGCACTCAGTAGAAGTGAAGGCACGGTTCATACTGATCACTCGGTAGGTATTGAACTCGGTAAATACTGGTGACTCGGTAGACACGATGTTACTCGGTTTACACTGTCTTCTCGGTTTTCTCTGTCTGCTCGGTTTGCACTGTCTGCTCGGTTTGCACTATTTCTCGGTTTGCACTATCTACTCGGTTTGCACTGTTTGCTCAGTTTGCACTATTTGCTTGGTTTGCACTGTTTTCTTGGTTTGCACTATTTGCTCGGTTTGCACTGTTTGCTCGGTTTGCACTGTTTGCTCGGTTTGCACTGTTTGCTCGGTTTGCACTAAGAATGCAAATAAGTGTTGTCACTAGTGGCAATTCTGCTTAATGCCAACAATCTCCCCCTTTGGCATTAGTGACAAAAACACTTATTGGCCAAAACTTATATACACGAATCATGCTAAGTTTTATTTTGATTTTTCAAAATTTGTCTTTGTTATAGGGCTTTATACATTGTCTCCCCCTTTCAATGTGCTAACTGTGTCTTATACAAATCTATACATATCTCTCCTTCTATACATATCTCCCCCTTTTTGACGATAATGCCAAAGGTGCATATACAAGTTATTTATAGAGAGAATCCAAAATTTGATAGAAAATCAGAATGTACCTTCATTATTAGTGCCAGGGTTCTATCCCAACTTTCTTGCAGGATTTTACATGTTTGTATAGCAATTTGGACTTCTACAGAGAGTTTAATCATGTGATCTGCTATAGAGAACTGATTGTCATGAATCAATGTTTTGGAATGTTCAATGTGCTTATACATTGTATTCATGATGGGAAGGATCATGTGTTGGATGTTTAGCAGTGTGGACCGGATCCTTGAGTCTTCTTTTAGTAGATCAGACTGCATGTTTGATAGATGTGAGATTTTCATGTGATGAGCAGAGCTTGGACTAGGTTCAAGTTGCAGCTTCTGTATGCTAATCTTCATATCCTCATCCATTTTGTTCATTTTATCCTTAACATCCTTTGTGAACTCGGCAATATTGCACAATCTGGCCAAAAGAGAGGTAGCATTCGAATAGATAGATTCAATGTTAGACAAAACTGAAGATAATTTCACTTGGTTAATAGCTATGTGCTAAGCAATGTGCTCAAGCACTTTACTGTTGAATCTCTTCTCGGCTCTTTCTACTAACTTTTCTGTCCTGGATGAATCCTCATTATATTTCTCAACTGCTTCTGCTAATTGTAACAAAATATGTTGGGAGGAGTCTACTTTAATGCCTAATGCATCAGACAAAATGTCCTTAGCATCCTTGATGATTTGATACTCCTTGTCTCTTTCCTCATTGAGTTTCTTTTGTTTTGCTTTTCTTTGGAGGATCTCACCTATATTTTGCATTTGGTCCGCTGAAAGATTTGCAAAATCTAATGTAGGAATTTCTATCTCTTCATCTAGGTCTATATCCTCTACTATATTTTTACCCAAAATTTTTATACTCGGTAGAGCCTTAGGCTTATCTATACTTAATGCTTTGGTAGTAGTGACAGTAGATAAAGTAGGGCTGGCTATAGAGACTGGCATACTTTCTACTGGAGAACTTAAAATATTTACACTTGAAGATTCAAAAACTGGAAAACTTACTGCTGGAAAACTTGATGGTGCAGGAGACTGCAGCTCAGTAAAAGAAATGGTAGTTGCTTCTGTTGTTGCTAAGGATGATTGGACAAATGTGGAAGTTGTCACAACCATGCTTGAAGGTGTCTCAGGGCTGGATGTAGAAACTTTCACTGGAGAGGTAGGAAGGGATGCAATGACTTTTGCTGCTATCCTCACAGTATCATCTACCTCAGTGTCTTCTTCATCACTGTCATCTTCAATATCTTTTATTATGACTGTTTCAATACTCGGTTGGTGAAGGTGGTATATCTTCTTCCATGTAGCATTTGCAGCCTTCACAACCGATTCAATATTGTTGATCAAAATCAAACAATTATTGAACTTCAATGTCATCTTATTTTCATTTTCTTTTAATGCCTTCTTTACTTCTTCATTTTTCAAGCTCGGCATCAACTGTCTCAGGTTTTGATCAAATATGTCTATTACCGTTTGCTTTGCATTGCTCCATCTCATTTTTATTGGATTCAATAGAACTGCTGGAACCTGTGGGGCAATTTCTTCAGGAGAGTATTTCCACTGTCCCATCTTCTCAATAACAACATCTTCTATTTCCTTCTGTTCTGCTTCCGATCTGGTTTCATATTTTAAGGATTTTATGTTACTTACTCCAGATCCTGATCCATCTCTAAAGAGTTTGAGCTTTTCTTGAAGGTTTAGAGGAGGCCTTTTGAATACTATGTCTTTATCTACCTTGTCTGCCTTATCTGTCTTGCCTCTTGTATTTCTTCTTGTAAATATAGCAGTAGGAGGCTTAGGTGCCTTAGTGATAAATACTTTTCCTTTCTTCTTTGCCGGTTCGGGTTCCTCTGTTTTCTCATCCTTTTCCTCTTCTTCTTCATCTTTTTCTTCTTTGTCCTCGGTTATCATTTGCATTTTGGCTATCCTCTTCTTTCCTTTGTTTACCGCCTGTGGAAGCTTTATGCTTAGTTCAATTCTCACCTTAGCTTCATCATATGTTCCAAAATATGGAGCTTTGGGATTGACAGGCTGATTAAGAAGAGCTTCAATGATATTCTTGGTTTCATCAATATTTACCTCATAAGGAAGAGGTTTTACATATACAGTCCTTGGTTTAACTGCTTGAATATATACATTATCACAATCCACCATAAAACAAATGTCATCTTTGTAATCTTCCACCAACTTCTGTGGAATCCAAAATCTGTCATTCATTTTCTCTTTGAAAGACTCAAAATAATTATCCATGATGCTTTCAAAATTTTCACCCATTTCTGAGATGTATTCATTTATTTCATAGAGGACTGGCACATCTTTTCTCCATACAACTTTTCCTTTAGAAGGGAAGAATTTCAGAACATAGAAGAATAAACAGACCAACAAGGATCCAAACTTACATGGATTGTTCTTGGAAGTTTTAATGCTTTCCATATTTTTGTTAAACTGCTTTAACAATAAGTCTGCTAGGTCAAATGTTAAATTATTCTTGACCACTTTGTATGCTAGGTCAATAGCTTCACAGGAGACACTGTTCTGTCGACTAGAACTGTAAATCTTGTGGGCAATAATGTGTGTACCAAACTTCAGTTCAGCGTCGATAATGCTGCTAACTTTCATGCCTCTACCGTCCCACTCGGCTAGGGTTTTCTTCTCTAGTTCCATCTGACCTAGGGTTTTGGTAGTTTTAGCTTTGTTCAACATGGGAAGACCAGTGATTTGATGAATCATCTTCTTTGTGATCTCTATAGGTTGCTCAAGCCAAATCTTACCATCATGTACTCGGCTAAGAACGTATCTAACCCATTTATCTTGAAAGTTTTGAGGTAGATGTGCAATGTGAACTAAACCTTTATCTTCCAGATGTTTGTGCTCGGGTTTCAGAATACCATCCACACACAGTTCTTCACGCACAGTATCTAGTTCTAGGTTTCCCATTTCATGAATTGAACAGTTGAAATGATTGCGGATGTCATTAATAAGTAGTACCTTAGGAGGAATCTGAGATTGAGCTCTGTTCAGATCTAGGGCTGCTGCAATTGCGGGCACGATCTTGAAATCTGGTGCTTTCCACTCCCCTTGGACTAACATATCAGATCCTTTCTTTGTTGAAGTGCTACATGATGCCATGGTAGCTCACAGAAAATTCCTTTCACAAAAGTATTGAATCGCTGGGTTGCTCTTGAAATTTTCTTCTCTCAAAGTGCTAAAGGTTCGCGGTGAAGAATGAGTTTGATTACTTGCTTTTTGTTTACAACTCTATCATTAATGCTCATTTCAAATTAGGGTATGAATTCTGACAGACTGTCACCCACTAAGAATTAATTGCTCGGTAAAGACTTCGCAACTCGGTGAACTCGAGAATTCATATTGCTCCGACCTCGCTCGGTAAAGACGGGTACCGACCTTGCTCGGTGAAGACTGATACCGACCTCGCTCGGTGAAGACTAATACCGACCTCACTGTGATCTTACTGCATCTTGCATGCTGATTTAGATCTTTCTTTTAATTCGGTTCTAGAACTGCTTGAGATTGGTCTATGAGAATGCAGTTCCAGTGCTTCCTTGGAAATTTAGTTTGAGTCGGTAGAGCCATCCATTCCATTACTTGGAGTGGATTTCTCGGTAGCTTTAGGAATCCATTTTTGTCTCACCTGTTTCCTGACCTTAGTTGCTTCATTCTTCTTTCCATCTTCAATTTCACTAGCATTCATGCAGTTTCTGGCTATGTGACCAAGTTTAGTGCATTTGAAGCACCTTACGGTAGTATCTCTTTTCCTTAGATGATGTTTTATGCAATTCATGCTAATGTGTCCATATTCTCCACAGTAATGACATCTACACCAGGTGTTGTAGTCCCAACCAAACATTGCTTTCATAATTTGTTCTTCTGGATTAAATGTCTTGGATCTGCACTCGGATGCCTTGTGACCCTGTTTGTTGCACTTGTGACAATTACCTCTGAATCTAGGTTTTTCCCTGCATTCATTTGCTTTGTGACCAGGTTGATTGCAGTTGTAACATTTTCCATTGAATTCTGCTTTTTCATTATTCCAACATTTATTTGAAGTATGTCCTATTTTACCACAATGATTACAAGTAGGTTTTTGATTTCTTTGAGTACCTTGCTTAGAAGATTCACCTTCTCCTTTGTATCCAAGTCCTGCTTTTCCTTTTTGCCTATGAAGATTTCGCTCATACAGTTGATCCAAGTCTTCTTGACTTTTCAGCATTCCTTCATTGATTTGTTTTTCAGCATTTAGGTCATCCACCAATCTTAGATTGATTTCCTTTTCAGATCTTAGTTCTTCTCTTGTGCTTTCTATTTCTGATCTTAGATTCAGAATTTCCTCATTTGTATGAGAGATCTGATCAATTAGGTTTTCTAGCTGAAGGGTTTTATTTTGGACTTCAATGTTTCTTCCATCTAATTCATCTTTCAACTTGTTTCTTTGTTCCAAGATTTCACAGAATCTTGTAGAGTGTAGCTCTTGTTCTCTTTTCAATTTTCTCACTTCTTCCTGCAGAGACCCATTCTTTTCTAGGAGTTCTTTGATAGCATTGTTTGCTTCATCTGAGTTGTTTGAGGGAAGAAGATCTTCAATCTTTTCTTCAATGTAATTCTGATCATTCATCTGATTTGCAAGTTCCTTCCTTCTTCTTAGGGATTGGGAAAGATGTTCTTTTGCTTCTTTGAGTTTAGCTATGGCCATTTCCAGATCTAGCTTTTCATTTTCAATCACCTTGTTCAGTTTGAATACCTCCATTGTCCTAGATCTTTGCTCAAGCTAGTTAAGCTTTATCTTGAGAACCAATGCTGCTCTGATACCAATTGTTGGAAATATTCAGGAATTAACTGAGTTACTGAGAGGGGAGGGGTGAATCAGTAACTCCAAATTTTCTTCAAATTACAGATGTATTAACAAGTAATTCACTTTAACCTTTTGCATATAGAAAGCATGAAACTTAAAAGTATTCACAATGATGACACAGAGATTTGGTTACCCAGAAACCTTCCAAAAGAAAGTAAAACTGGGGTGGGGATGAAACCCACAAAGCTTTAATACTGCAGAATAAAGTTGGCCGGTTAAGGCTTACAATTTGATCACTTCTGATGATCTGCCCTATTAGGAGCAATAAGGATTGCTAAATCCACCCTGTTAAAGGATTTACAAAACATACAATGAAGTATGCACTCGGTAAAGAGATTTTACAAAAG
This sequence comes from Chamaecyparis obtusa, assembly GCA_027943335.1. NCBI lineage: Eukaryota > Viridiplantae > Streptophyta > Pinopsida > Cupressales > Cupressaceae > Chamaecyparis > Chamaecyparis obtusa. The sequence continues at coordinate 9,250 of BSBK01000351.1, read as the reverse complement.
ACTATTAAGTCTACCTGGTTAAAGGATTTAGTACTGATTCACCTGTTAGGATGAAACAATAGATCTCTTGCTTTGCAACTGGATTGCTGATTGAGATTCGCTGATGTACTGATCACCTTCTGTGATGAATTTGTCTTTGCTGTTCCTTATACTGCTGAAGCCTTCTGTAATTCGCTTATCTCTGCCTTTCTTTCTCTTTCACATATATTCTTCATTCATACATCTTGACATTTTTGCAACATTGATTATATACAAGTCTTAAACAATTTCAATTACACAGTCGGCTTGACAAATAAACATAAGTGCTACTAAGTCAGCCCAAGTATGATTACACGGTTCCTGCAAACTGACTCGGTGACTTTTTGATACTCGGCATCCACTGCATTACTCGGCATTGTCATGCACTCGGTAGAAGTGAAGGCACGGTTCATACTGATCACTCGGTAGGTATTAAACTCGGTAAATACTAGTGACTCGGTAGACACGATGTTACTCGGTTTACACTATCTACTCGGTTTGCTCTGTCTGCTCGGTTTGCACTGTCTGCTCGGTTTGCACTGTCTGCTCGGTTTGCACTGTCTACTCGGTTTGCACTATTTGCTCGGTTTGCACTATTTGCTCAGTTTGCACTGTTTGCTCGGTTTGCACTGTTTGCTCGATTTGCACTGAGAATGCAAATAAGTGTTGTCACTAGTGGCAATTCTGCTTAATGCCAACAATCTCCCCCTTTGGCATTAGTGACAAAAACACTTATTGGCCAAAACTTATATACACGAATCATGCTGAGTTTTATTTTGATTTTTCAAAATTTTTCTTTGTTATAGGGCTTTATACATTGTCTCCCCCTTTCAATGTGCTAACTGTTTCTTATACAAATCTAGACATTCATCACAGAAACACATAACACAATGATTTAATGTGGAAACCCTGTTAAGGGAAAAACCACCTGGGACTGGTAACCTAAAATAATTTTCACTCTTCTAAAGTGAGCTCGATGAAGAGCCAACCCTATTAAAGGTTACAAAACACACTATAAGGTGTGACCTTGTTAGAGGATTTAAGACTAACAGTTATCATCCAACTAGCATTCACTATGAAGTTGATAGGATAATAATGTACACTCAATGAATGACATAGGGCATAACATAAGATGGTTAAGTCCACTCATTTAAGAGATTTTTCTATAACAATGGTTAACCTAAAATATTAGTTGATTTGATTACAATACAACTTGATTTTCTAGATGTTCAGATCTATTCTAAGCCCATACAAATCCTCTGATCAATATTTCAATTCAGTTCTTCAACATTCAATAACTTACTCACTCAGTAATAGCTCTCTGATGCTCAATTAACTCTGCAGTTTGGTTCTCCTTCAACTAGTCTGATCAAGCATGCATGAAGCTATGTTCACATGAAATCTTTGTAGTCTTCTTTCTTCCGGCATAGTTTCAATAATGAAACCAATATCTCTTATATAGACAAGTAAACCATTTTCTTTTCATCCATCAAATTTTGCAGCTTAATCTCCCTCATTGATTTTGTCACTTAAACCTTCCTTGACAGATGTGTCAATAACCCATTTCAATTTCATCCTTTAGATCTTCTTCAAATTTTGTTAGTCATGGATCTCATAACAAACTTTATCTTCAACCTTGAAATCATACACATTCTAGCTTACCAATTTCTATTGGCTAAACTAAGCATTTAGTTCTTTCATACATACTCAGTTAACAAAGAAATGCATTGGTGAAAATAAGCTCGGTTGATATTGTCACTCGGTATAACACTACACTAGCTCAGTGTATACTGAAGTGTTTCATTTACCGACCACACTGCTTTGTATAGTTCTTCTTTCTTTTTCATCATAGATAAATGTAACATAATCAAGTCAATAACATAAGGTCATAGACTAATCAATAAGTTACCCAAAGTATTCCTTATCCTCATCTATCATATCCATCTTCCTTAAGTAGATATTTCAGTTCTTCATATATTTCTCCCTTCTATAGATGTTTAGATGTTTTTAACTTACATGATAAGTACTATCAAAACTAGTTGACATCAATGACAACATATTACTGATTTAATCATCTTACATCTCAATTCAGTAACTTGGTGATCTCTAATCACTGATCTTCAAGTCATTCAGATATTTAATCAGTTTTAGTTCATCAATCTCTCCCTTTGGCATTGATGGCAATACAAGCAATATGAAATATGTCATACACATACCAAATATATGTTCCACAACTATATAAGTAAATGATGTAGCTCGGTAAGCTCTCCCTAGCTTGATTTTTAATATGTTTAATCACTGCATTACATAACAGCATTACATGTGCATACTCTCCTCTATGGATTTGATCTTTTCAGCTCTCCTTGACTTTCTCAGTTTATCTCTCCCTTAGATAGATATATCATGATCTCTGTCCATACTGATTTCTCTTCTTTTTGACAATAATCTTTGTCTGATATTTCATTGATCACTTTTCTCCCTATCTCATATTGAAATCTCTCTCCCTTTGACAATAATGTCAAAGAACAATATAAAAAATATAGCTCTATGGTATCCAAGTAACTCACTATTGTCTAGTACAAACAATTGTATCTCGGTATACTAATTTGCCAATTCTCAAATCTTTCCTTCACAACTTTAGAAAAAATCCAAAGTGTGAGCTATGTTGCATCAACATGAATGATCTTTTGATAAGAGTAGGCTGATGCAACCTCCATATCACATTAGTGACCGGTAGATAGTGGATGAACCCCAAGTCTAGTCCTCAAGTATTCAAAAGTGTCCTTTGGTAAAGGCTTGGTAAAAATATCATCAAGTTGCTCCTTTGATGTAACATATTCTAGTTTGACTTGCTTCTCTTGTACTTGTCCTCTTAAGTAGTGATACTTAATTGATATATGTTTTTTTTTAATGCATCACTGGATTCTTAAAAATATTTATTGCACTAGTGTTGTCACAATATATAATCACTGGCTCAGTGATTAATTACCTCATTCATTCCTTCCAACACTTGTTTGATATAAGCAATGTTTGAACAGTTTGTAGCAGCAGCAACATACTCTGCTTCAGCTGTAGACTGAGAAATACAAGGTTTTTTCTTACTTATCCAAGTTACAAGTCTTTCACTGAAGAAAAATGCTCCTTCAGTTGTGCTCTTTCTATCATCTATATTTCTAACCCAATCAGCATCAGTATAAACTCTTAGTTCAAATATGCCTTCCTTTGGATACCATAATCCATAGTCCTCTTTTTTCTTCAAGTATCTCAAGATTCTTTTTGTAGCAACCATGTATGAATCTTTAGGATTGGCTGAAAATCTAGCCACAATCCCAACTGCATGTGCAATATTAGGGTGACTATGTACAACATACATTAGTTTACCAATCATAAATTGATATAGTGTTTGATTTACCTCTATGGATTCATCATCTTTAGTCAATTTATAGCCTATGACCATCGGTGTTCCAACTGGTTTAGCATCTTCCATGCCAAATGTTCTCAATACTTCCTTAATATACTTTGATTGTATGATGAATATTCCATCATTCTATTGAATAACCTGCAATCCTAGAGAGAATTTAATCTCTCCAAAAATTGACATTTCAAATTATTTTCTCATCTCATTAGCAAAAGATTTACATACATGATCTTGTCCTCCAAAAATTATATCATCCACAAATATTTCAGCAATCAAAATAGTATCATCAGATCCTCCTTTCATATACAAATTGTTGTTTTCACTAGTTCTTACAAAACCAATACTTAACAAATAAGTATGCAACCTCTCATACCAGGCTCTTGGTACTTGCTTCAAACCATATAAAGCTTTGTGTAATCTACATGCCATGTCTTTCTTATCTGGATCAACAAATCCTTCTGGTTGTTCTATGTAGACCTCCTCTTCTAGTATGTCGACTTGACATCCATTTGATATACCTTAAAATTCTTATGTGCAGCATATGCTAGTAACATGCAAACTCCTTCCAGTCTAGCAATAGGTACAAAATTTTCAACATAATCAATTCCTTCCTCCTATGCATATCCCTTACAAACTAGTCTAGCTTTGTTCCTAGTAACTTCACCATTTTCATTCAGCTTGTTTCTGAAAAACCATTTAGTACCGATAACATTTTTATCTTTTTGTCTAGGTACTAAAGTCTATGTCTTATTTTTCTCTATTTTTTCAATCTCCTCATTCATTGCATTGACCCATTCATCATTTTCAAGTGCAACCTTAACATTCTTCAGTTCAAACTCACAAATGAAGCATGTGTTTTGGCTTAACTTACTTCTAGTCTGCATGCCAGCTTTCTTATCTCCAATGATTTGGTTCTTAGGATGATGTCTTTTGATAAATCTAGCAAGAACTTGATCTCTTCTTTGTTCCTCATTCTGTTCAAGTTCATTTCTTTCCTTTATAGCCTCTTCCTAATCCTCAGGTTCCCTTTGATGTTCCTCGGTGTTGTTTTCTTGATGCTCAGTCGACTCAGCCTATGGCTTTGATAGGTACTCTAGATGCTCAATGTAAGTGAATCTACCATAGTCTTCTGGCTCCCTAGTGCTTTCTTCATCATTTTTATCAGCAAATTCATCAACTCTAACATTATCACTTTCAATCATTTTGTTAGTAACTTTATTCAGACACTTGTAAGCTTTGCTTTTAGTAGAATATCCAAGAAATGTCCCCTCATCACCTTTAGAGTCAAACTTTCAATTTCTATCATCTTTCAGAATAAAACATTTGCTACCAAAAATTCTAAAGTAACTTACACTCGCTATGTGTCCAAACCATAACTCATAGGGTATTTTGTTTGTGTCTTTCTCTAGTTGTACTTGGTTCAGTACATATACAGTAGTGCTGACTACTTCTCTCTAGTACATATGTGCAACATTCTTTTCTATCACCAGTGTTCTTGCACAATCAACTATAGACATGTTTATATCCTTTCTGTAATCTCATTTTGTTGCGGTGTTCTCGGTGCAGATACTTGTCTCTTAATGTCATACTCATTACAATAGTTAGTGAATTCATCAGAAATAAACTCACCACCTCTATCAGATCTCAGACATTTTAGTTCCTTTCCAGTTTCCTTTTCAGCTTTAGCTTTGTACCATTTAAACATCATAAATGCTTCAGATTTATCCTTTAAAAACATAATAGTCATCAATCTAGTGTAATCATCAACAAACAGAGTAAAGTATCTATCTCCATAATAGCTCTGAGTTCTCATGGGACCACATAGGTTAGTGTGAACTAACTCCAAGATTCCTTTTTGTTGAATAGTCTTTACTTTTGAAACTAGATTTTGTCATCTTACCTTTCTGGTATTGATGATACATAACATGATCTAGTTTAGTTAGGCTAGGAAGTCCTCTAACTTTTCTCTTTTTACTGATCTTGATCATATTATCAAATTTTACATGACATAACCTTTTATGCCACAACCGTGCATCTTCATTTTTAACCAACAAACAAGACGTCTCAACATTGTCAAGATAAAATAAGTTACATTTAGATTGTCCTCCTGTTCCAATAAGATTTCTATTTTCATTATAGATATTCACCTTCTTTCTTTCAAATGTCACTCGGTGACCTGAGTTGTTAAGTTGTGCCACACTTAGCATGTTATAGTTCAATCCTTTTACCCAATAAGCATTATCACATCTGATTTTATCATTTATCAATAAAGATCATTTTCCTTTAACCATGCAAGGTGTATCATTACCCATTCTTACTGATCCTCCATTATAATGCTCTAAATGATCAAACTTATCTTCATCACCAGTCATTTGATGTGTACAGCCACTATCAATAATCCATGTATCATTTTTACTAACCTTAGAAATGAGTGTTGTTTCTACATACCTTTCTTCTTCCTTTGAGTCATCTTTCATTGCAACAAATACTACCTCAATGTCATCATTTGTGTCGGTGTCGGTGTCCTCTTCTTCAACTAAGTAGCATGCCTTTTTTTTCCCTTATCTTTGTGATCTCAGTTACTTCTGTTTTAGTTTCAATAGCATCTATTATTTCTTCTTCCATAGCTTCCATCACCAAGTTGGTCTTGGTCTTTGTCTTCCTCTTTCCTATTGGGACATCTAGCAGCAATGTGGCCAACTTCTCTACAGTTAAAACATGCTAAAGGTAATTTACCCTTATATCTACCTTTACCTTTAGGCAATCTCAGGGCCATAAGAGCTTCAATTTCATCAAGCTCGTCATCAATATTTCTATCACTGTTATCATGTCTACTGCTAGATTAACCGATCTTGAGAGAAGACATAAAAGAAGACTCAACAGACGGTATAACACTATTATCAAAGTTGTTCGGCTCAAAAGTTGTTATCTTACCAATCAGATTATCAAGAGTAAGAGTGCTGCTAGGTACAGACCTCATTTCATGTATTGTAGATATTCTAATTGCATATGCAGGCAATAAGGCTCTCAGAATTTTGCTTACCACTATATCTTCATTAATGACACCACCAGATCCTCGAATAGCATTAACTACCTCCTTGATTCAATTTGAATATTGTACAATGTTTTCTCCTTCCTTCACTTTCACATCATCAAATCTCCCTCTTAAACTTTCAGCTCTGGCTCTTTTCATATTTTCATCACTACCATAAACTTGAGCAAGTTTATCCCACATTTCCTTTGAAGTAAGGCAATCCTTGGCATCTTCAAATTCAGCATCAGATTGAGCAGCAGCAATCTCCATCATAGTAATATTATGCTCATGTCTATCTCTCGATTGATCAATAGTCAAAGGTCTTGTAGGAGGTGCTAAGTAGCCATTATCCAATAGGGTGAGGGCAGAATTCCCAATTCTAGATATATGAAGTCTCATTCAGATTTTCCATATTGTAAAGTTGTCCTTGTTTAGCTTTGGCACCTCCCTCTTATATATTTTGTGATCTTTCTATTGAAGTCCTTAAAACTCTATTCCAAGCAACCAATGTGCTTTGATACCAATTGTTAGAATAATTGAGAGGGGGGGTGAATCAGTTAGATCAGTTATCCTACAGTCTCAATCACACTTATGCAACTTTAAAATAATTCCAAATAATTATGCAGCTTTGTAACATAAAATATTTTACTGTCTGTGTCTTTACCGATTACCGGTCAATAACTTACTATGATTACTGACCAAATCAAATATGCAACATGTAAAGAATGATAACAAGAAATTCATCACAGAAACACATAACACAATGATTTAATGTGGAGACCCTATTAAGGGAAAAACCACCTGGGACCGGTAACCCAAAATAATTTTCACTCTTCTGAAGTGAGCTCGGTGAAGACCCAACCCTGTTAAAGGTTACAAAACACACTATAAGGTGTGACCTTGTTAGAGGATTTAAGACTAATAGTTATCATCCAACCAGCATTCACTATGGGGTTAATAGGATAACAATGTACATTCAATGAATGACATAGGGCATAACATAAGATAGTTAAGTCCACTCAGTTAAGAGATTTTTCTGTAACAATGGTTAAACTAAAACAGTAGTTGATCTGATTATAATACAACTTGATTTTGTAGATATTCAGATCTATTATAAGCCCATACAAATCCTCTGATCAATATTTCAATTTAGTTCTTCAACATTCAATAACTTATTGTCACTTGGTAATAGCTCTCTGACGCTCGATTAACTCTGCAGTTTGATTCTCCTTCAACCAATCTAATCAGGCATGCATGAAGTTGTGTTCACATGAAATCTCTGCAGTCTTCTTTCTTCTAGCATAGTTTCAACAATGAAACCAATATCTCTTATATAGATAAGTAAAATATTTTCTTTTCATCCATCATATTTTGCTGCTTAATCTCCTTCATTGATTTTTCCTCTTAAACCTTCCTCAATAGATATGTCAATAACTCATTTCAATTCCATCCTTTAGATCTTCTTCAAATTTTGTTAGCCATGGATCTCATAACAAACTTTATCTTCAATGTCAAAATCATACACATTCTACCTCATCAATTTATGTCAACTAAACTAAGCATTTAATTCTTTCAACCATACTCTGTTAACAAAGAAATGCATCGGTGAAAACAAGCTCGGTTGATACTGTCACTTGATATACACTACACTAGCTCAGTGTATACTGAAGTGCTTCATTTACCGACCACACTGCTTTGTACAATTTTTCTTTCTTCTTCATCATAGATAATGCAACATAATAAAGTCAATAACATAAGGTCATAGACTAATCAATAAGTTACCCAAAGTATTCCTTATCCTCGTCTATCATATCCATCTTCCTTATGTAGATATTTCAATTCTCCATCTCTTTCTCCCTTCTATAGATGTTTAGATGTTTGTAACTTACATGATAAGTACTATCAAAACTAGTTGACATCAATAACAACATATTACTGATTTAATCATCTTATATCTCAATTCAATAACTCGGTGATCTCTAATCATTGATCTTCAATTCATTTAGATATTTAATCAGTTGTAGTTTATCATGTAGTTATGTTATTTTTTCATAAATGGTTAGGTTTTGAGTATTTATTATTTATAAATAGAGGAATGGTCTTCTCATATTTGGTAAACATTGTTCGGCACTAAATATATTTAAACAGTAAGAATAATGTGTAGTAATGGATATTATTCAAATAAATTCAAGTTAAAACATGATGTATAGGAAGTTTAGAAAACTATTGTATTTATCAAGTTTAGGTTGTAGCACATATATTTAAGTTAGCTACCTTTATAATATTGACAAAAATACGAAGATTCATAGCAACTTAAACAACCTCCTGATCAATGGAGAGTTCTTGGAATCTAGAACACCTTAATCTCAATTTATAGCCAAGAACCATGTATATTATTAGGTACATTGATTTAAATATAATTCACCTCAGATGCTATATAAACCTTTGCAACCATGGCAACCCCGATCAAACTAATATGTAATAGGAGACAAATAGCATTTAAGGGGGAGATAATAATCAAATGCCTTAAATCGGTCTTACTCAATACACATTCCCTTGTTCTAAGAGTTGTTTATCAAGTTTTGGGATGGGAATTTTTAGCAAATGATGATAGGTACAAAGTAAACTATGATATCACTTCTATGTTTGTTGAAACAGCCATATTTGTGGGAAACGGGAGACACAAGATTAGAAGATTATGCTTAAGAATTTTCAAGTGAAGGTTTCTAGGAAACCTCAACAAAATCTTCTAAAATATTAAAGGGGAAAACACTATGATA